>OY292341.1:0-17500 GCA_958496145.1 Heliothis peltigera
CTAACCTAACCTAACCTAACCTAACCTAACCTAACCTAACCTAACCTAACCTAACCTAACCTAACCTAACCTAACCTAACCTAACCTAACCTAACCTAACCTAACCTAACCTAACCTAACCTAACCTAACCTAACCTAACCTAACCTAACCTAACCTAACCTAACCTAACCTAACCTAACCTAACCTAACCTAACCTAACCTAACCTAACCTAACCTAACCTAACCTAACCTAACCTAACCTAACCTAACCTAACCTAACCTAACCTAACCTAACCTAACCTAACCTAACCTAACCTAACCTAACCTAACCTAACCTAACCTAACCTAACCTAACCTAACCTAACCTAACCTAACCTAACCTAACCTAACCTAACCTAACCTAACCTAACCTAACCTAACCTAACCTAACCTAACCTAACCTAACCTAACCTAACCTAACCTAACCTAACCTAACCTAACCTAACCTAACCTAACCTAACCTAACCTAACCTAACCTAACCTAACCTAACCTAACCTAACCTAACCTAACCTAACCTAACCTAACCTAACCTAACCTAACCTAACCTAACCTAACCTAACCTAACCTAACCTAACCTAACCTAACCTAACCTAACCTAACCTAACCTAACCTAACCTAACCTAACCTAACCTAACCTAACCTAACCTAACCTAACCTAACCTAACCTAACCTAACCTAACCTAACCTAACCTAACCTAACCTAACCTAACCTAACCTAACCTAACCTAACCTAACCTAACCTAACCTAACCTAACCTAACCTAACCTAACCTAACCTAACCTAACCTAACCTAACCTAACCTAACCTAACCTAACCTAACCTAACCTAACCTAACCTAACCTAACCTAACCTAACCTAACCTAACCTAACCTAACCTAACCTAACCTAACCTAACCTAACCTAACCTAACCTAACCTAACCTAACCTAACCTAACCTAACCTAACCTAACCTAACCTAACCTAACCTAACCTAACCTAACCTAACCTAACCTAACCTAACCTAACCTAACCTAACCTAACCTAACCTAACCTAACCTAACCTAACCTAACCTAACCTAACCTAACCTAACCTAACCTAACCTAACCTAACCTAACCTAACCTAACCTAACCTAACCTAACCTAACCTAACCTAACCTAACCTAACCTAACCTAACCTAACCTAACCTAACCTAACCTAACCTAACCTAACCTAACCTAACCTAACCTAACCTAACCTAACCTAACCTAACCTAACCTAACCTAACCTAACCTAACCTAACCTAACCTAACCTAACCTAACCTAACCTAACCTAACCTAACCTAACCTAACCTAACCTAACCTAACCTAACCTAACCTAACCTAACCTAACCTAACCTAACCTAACCTAACCTAACCTAACCTAACCTAACCTAACCTAACCTAACCTAACCTAACCTAACCTAACCTAACCTAACCTAACCTAACCTAACCTAACCTAACCTAACCTAACCTAACCTAACCTAACCTAACCTAACCTAACCTAACCTAACCTAACCTAACCTAACCTAACCTAACCTAACCTAACCTAACCTAACCTAACCTAACCTAACCTAACCTAACCTAACCTAACCTAACCTAACCTAACCTAACCTAACCTAACCTAACCTAACCTAACCTAACCTAACCTAACCTAACCTAACCTAACCTAACCTAACCTAACCTAACCTAACCTAACCTAACCTAACCTAACCTAACCTAACCTAACCTAACCTAACCTAACCTAACCTAACCTAACCTAACCTAACCTAACCTAACCTAACCTAACCTAACCTAACCTAACCTAACCTAACCTAACCTAACCTAACCTAACCTAACCTAACCTAACCTAACCTAACCTAACCTAACCTAACCTAACCTAACCTAACCTAACCTAACCTAACCTAACCTAACCTAACCTAACCTAACCTAACCTAACCTAACCTAACCTAACCTAACCTAACCTAACCTAACCTAACCTAACCTAACCTAACCTAACCTAACCTAACCTAACCTAACCTAACCTAACCTAACCTAACCTAACCTAACCTAACCTAACCTAACCTAACCTAACCTAACCTAACCTAACCTAACCTAACCTAACCTAACCTAACCTAACCTAACCTAACCTAACCTAACCTAACCTAACCTAACCTAACCTAACCTAACCTAACCTAACCTAACCTAACCTAACCTAACCTAACCTAACCTAACCTAACCTAACCTAACCTAACCTAACCTAACCTAACCTAACCTAACCTAACCTAACCTAACCTAACCTAACCTAACCTAACCTAACCTAACCTAACCTAACCTAACCTAACCTAACCTAACCTAACCTAACCTAACCTAACCTAACCTAACCTAACCTAACCTAACCTAACCTAACCTAACCTAACCTAACCTAACCTAACCTAACCTAACCTAACCTAACCTAACCTAACCTAACCTAACCTAACCTAACCTAACCTAACCTAACCTAACCTAACCTAACCTAACCTAACCTAACCTAACCTAACCTAACCTAACCTAACCTAACCTAACCTAACCTAACCTAACCTAACCTAACCTAACCTAACCTAACCTAACCTAACCTAACCTAACCTAACCTAACCTAACCTAACCTAACCTAACCTAACCTAACCTAACCTAACCTAACCTAACCTAACCTAACCTAACCTAACCTAACCTAACCTAACCTAACCTAACCTAACCTAACCTAACCTAACCTAACCTAACCTAACCTAACCTAACCTAACCTAACCTAACCTAACCTAACCTAACCTAACCTAACCTAACCTAACCTAACCTAACCTAACCTAACCTAACCTAACCTAACCTAACCTAACCTAACCTAACCTAACCTAACCTAACCTAACCTAACCTAACCTAACCTAACCTAACCTAACCTAACCTAACCTAACCTAACCTAACCTAACCTAACCTAACCTAACCTAACCTAACCTAACCTAACCTAACCTAACCTAACCTAACCTAACCTAACCTAACCTAACCTAACCTAACCTAACCTAACCTAACCTAACCTAACCTAACCTAACCTAACCTAACCTAACCTAACCTAACCTAACCTAACCTAACCTAACCTAACCTAACCTAACCTAACCTAACCTAACCTAACCTAACCTAACCTAACCTAACCTAACCTAACCTAACCTAACCTAACCTAACCTAACCTAACCTAACCTAACCTAACCTAACCTAACCTAACCTAACCTAACCTAACCTAACCTAACCTAACCTAACCTAACCTAACCTAACCTAACCTAACCTAACCTAACCTAACCTAACCTAACCTAACCTAACCTAACCTAACCTAACCTAACCTAACCTAACCTAACCTAACCTAACCTAACCTAACCTAACCTAACCTAACCTAACCTAACCTAACCTAACCTAACCTAACCTAACCTAACCTAACCTAACCTAACCTAACCTAACCTAACCTAACCTAACCTAACCTAACCTAACCTAACCTAACCTAACCTAACCTAACCTAACCTAACCTAACCTAACCTAACCTAACCTAACCTAACCTAACCTAACCTAACCTAACCTAACCTAACCTAACCTAACCTAACCTAACCTAACCTAACCTAACCTAACCTAACCTAACCTAACCTAACCTAACCTAACCTAACCTAACCTAACCTAACCTAACCTAACCTAACCTAACCTAACCTAACCTAACCTAACCTAACCTAACCTAACCTAACCTAACCTAACCTAACCTAACCTAACCTAACCTAACCTAACCTAACCTAACCTAACCTAACCTAACCTAACCTAACCTAACCTAACCTAACCTAACCTAACCTAACCTAACCTAACCTAACCTAACCTAACCTAACCTAACCTAACCTAACCTAACCTAACCTAACCTAACCTAACCTAACCTAACCTAACCTAACCTAACCTAACCTAACCTAACCTAACCTAACCTAACCTAACCTAACCTAACCTAACCTAACCTAACCTAACCTAACCTAACCTAACCTAACCTAACCTAACCTAACCTAACCTAACCTAACCTAACCTAACCTAACCTAACCTAACCTAACCTAACCTAACCTAACCTAACCTAACCTAACCTAACCTAACCTAACCTAACCTAACCTAACCTAACCTAACCTAACCTAACCTAACCTAACCTAACCTAACCTAACCTAACCTAACCTAACCTAACCTAACCTAACCTAACCTAACCTAACCTAACCTAACCTAACCTAACCTAACCTAACCTAACCTAACCTAACCTAACCTAACCTAACCTAACCTAACCTAACCTAACCTAACCTAACCTAACCTAACCTAACCTAACCTAACCTAACCTAACCTAACCTAACCTAACCTAACCTAACCTAACCTAACCTAACCTAACCTAACCTAACCTAACCTAACCTAACCTAACCTAACCTAACCTAACCTAACCTAACCTAACCTAACCTAACCTAACCTAACCTAACCTAACCTAACCTAACCTAACCTAACCTAACCTAACCTAACCTAACCTAACCTAACCTAACCTAACCTAACCTAACCTAACCTAACCTAACCTAACCTAACCTAACCTAACCTAACCTAACCTAACCTAACCTAACCTAACCTAACCTAACCTAACCTAACCTAACCTAACCTAACCTAACCTAACCTAACCTAACCTAACCTAACCTAACCTAACCTAACCTAACCTAACCTAACCTAACCTAACCTAACCTAACCTAACCTAACCTAACCTAACCTAACCTAACCTAACCTAACCTAACCTAACCTAACCTAACCTAACCTAACCTAACCTAACCTAACCTAACCTAACCTAACCTAACCTAACCTAACCTAACCTAACCTAACCTAACCTAACCTAACCTAACCTAACCTAACCTAACCTAACCTAACCTAACCTAACCTAACCTAACCTAACCTAACCTAACCTAACCTAACCTAACCTAACCTAACCTAACCTAACCTAACCTAACCTAACCTAACCTAACCTAACCTAACCTAACCTAACCTAACCTAACCTAACCTAACCTAACCTAACCTAACCTAACCTAACCTAACCTAACCTAACCTAACCTAACCTAACCTAACCTAACCTAACCTAACCTAACCTAACCTAACCTAACCTAACCTAACCTAACCTAACCTAACCTAACCTAACCTAACCTAACCTAACCTAACCTAACCTAACCTAACCTAACCTAACCTAACCTAACCTAACCTAACCTAACCTAACCTAACCTAACCTAACCTAACCTAACCTAACCTAACCTAACCTAACCTAACCTAACCTAACCTAACCTAACCTAACCTAACCTAACCTAACCTAACCTAACCTAACCTAACCTAACCTAACCTAACCTAACCTAACCTAACCTAACCTAACCTAACCTAACCTAACCTAACCTAACCTAACCTAACCTAACCTAACCTAACCTAACCTAACCTAACCTAACCTAACCTAACCTAACCTAACCTAACCTAACCTAACCTAACCTAACCTAACCTAACCTAACCTAACCTAACCTAACCTAACCTAACCTAACCTAACCTAACCTAACCTAACCTAACCTAACCTAACCTAACCTAACCTAACCTAACCTAACCTAACCTAACCTAACCTAACCTAACCGAGAGTCTGCTGGCAGCCACGCTAGCGAGCGCCACGTTTTTTCCGCGCTCCGTCGCCTAAAATCGTAGAAAAGGGTTTTTTCGTGCGAAAATATAAGTGTTACATATCTACGTACGCGTCTCGTTGCGAACAACGCAATAGTGAAAACCGCGCAGTGATCGGTGAAAGTGAGAGAAAGTTATGCTCGAAAAACTAAGTTTTTAAGTGTTTTTGAGATACGCCGCACAAACCGGATCGACGACCCCCCACTTTTTTGGGGTCTAAATAATCCTCTCGTCAAGACCTATCTTCTGAACCATATCCGGGATTTTTCCCGTGAAAATTGACGAAGTTATCCCGGACTTCCGTTCTTCCACGTGCCACCGAGCTCGACTCCCAGACTATCTAGACAGGAGTGTGGCACATCATTGGAAGCGTCTTCGCAAGACAAGTCTGCTGACACCTGGATCATCGAAATCGGACCACCCTGGACGGAGCAGCAGCTCTTCAAAGGTCGGAAAATTTAACAACTTCTTTGGTGACATTTTCCCATAAAAGTAAATCGACAACCCCTAAATTTTTTATTTGTATCGCGTAGTTAACTACCCAAACTCTAATTTCCCAAATTTTTAGATTTTTTGGCAGAGTAGTTTACCTCTAATTGGCACTTAAAATTAAAGTATAAAATTCAAAAATTATTATTGTCTTAATTGACCCCCCCCTATTAGTAAAAATAAATTTATTTTTGATAATATATACATATTTACAGAACCTTTATCAGAATAAGTAGTAAACATTTTGGAAAAATTAGTGTTTATAAAATTACAAACCGTTTTTGTAGTCACTGCGGGAAGGTGTCACCAAAACAACCCTTAAAAAGAGGGTGAAGTCATCGTTGCGCGCAGACGTAATTTAGATTTTAAGATAGCCTAGGTAATAGCACATAAGTCAGTTTTTGAATTGTAATTTTTGGGTTGGTTTTCGAGCTGCTAGATTAGTTAGTAGCTTTGTTTACAAGCGGCAGAAACCGCAAAACAAAGTTATCTACAACATCGCGACTTGAAAATCGACTTTTTCAAAAACAAATAATTTTAATTTTTGTTTTTAGGATTGGATAGGGATTGGTCAAAAACCATCCCCTACGTTTTAAAATTTTCAAAAAGTCAATTCTATAACCTAGATATTTCGGTTTAAACTTTTAAAATTTATAACCTCGTTTGTTTACATGTGCTTTCGACTCAGTTGTTTATGTATTGTTCCTAATTAGGTATTAGGAATTTGTAGTTTTAAATCATATTGACTGTTTCTGTCAATCAGGACTGTTTTCGAACGCTCAGGGAGCAAAGTCGTCGACCTTCAGGAGTTTTTCAGACCTGAAAATTCTGAGTCCTGAAAACATTGTGTGGAGATAGTGGAGGTCGAGCTGGACACAGCACTCGAAACCGCACCTCTCTCTGACTTACGGCTGCGGAGATACAGCCGGTCGAAGTCAGCATTTGACAGCTGGACGGCCATCTTGGCAAACTTCGACCGGACATAACTCTGCACTCCGTGGTCCTAGAGGGCTGGGGTTTTCTTAGCTGTGTTTGGCGAGTCGGTCTCTACTCGGCACACAGTGTTTCAGGCATTTTGTAGCTGGAATTTTCAGGACCCTGAAAATTGCCTGGGACGACAGAGCGGGTCAGGACTAATCAAACTAGTCCAAACACGGGCGTTCTGCGACCACTGTAGGGAAAGTTATCTGGGGTCAAAGATCGACTTTGACAGTTCTGGAACTGTCAAGCGAATTTTGGAAGCCGATAACTCCCGAACTAGAGGTCGTAGAAGGTTCTGGTTGATTTTAGGGACTAGGGCGGTACCTCCCTCGCCTCCTTCATAAGATTTCAGGAGTTTTCAGGACCAAAAAATTTTCAGCTGAAAACCATACCACGAGACAGAGAACGCCGAGCCCAGTCAGGAGACTCCAAACACGACGGATATCGGACCGGTGGTTCGGGAGAAAACCTACGATAACTAAATTCTGGCCGCCATCTTGTATTGGTATCCAGAATTTTGGGACGTGATTTCTCCGGAACCCCTTGGGCTAGGATAGTCGTGTTTGGGTTCAATTGAAAGGGCTTGAGGAGACAAATCTTCATGTAAAGATAAAACGACTCTATGTAGAGTCTAAAAAATTTTTTATTTTATTTTTATTTTTGTAAAACAAAATTGGCTCCTGAAAGCTCAGAGCCCCCGGAAATCCCTAACTACTGTCATACAGACTAATAACCAGGTAGAGCAGGGCTCTACATAATTTTTTATTTTTAAATTGTGTTATATATACACCTTGACACTGACCCCCCTCTACAGGGCCAGACATACGTTTTTACACTTGACGACTTTCCCCGCTCTATTTGTACTACATACTACAATACACTATCACACTCGCACAAACATTTAAACATGTACCACACACCTACGACCTCTGGCGCTGCCAAAAAGCCCACTACTCCCAGCCCCACCACTTCACCCGCGACAGTGCAAGACGCTGCTAGGACGTTCATAAAAAGACCTAATACGAAAAGGAGATCACTTGACAATATGGACCTCTATAAAAAACAGCTGCAGAACTATGCTGTGCTACCAAGTGAGCAGCTCCTCCAGGAAGTGATGAAGACCTTTGAGGATATACCCTCAAAGGTCCAGGAATATCCTCAGATGAGGAAGGATATAAAGTCCTTCCTGGAGATTAAATCAGACAAAGGTATCCGGGCTATTTTCGAGCTCAGTAGACGGATCCAAAGTCTCGAAGCAGCGGTCCCCAAAACGCGGTCACCCTCAAAAATACTGTCGTCCGATGGGGAATCTAATATCCTGTCAAAACTGGGAGAAGTGGAGAGAACACTGACAACGAGGCTCGATGAAATGGAGGGCGCGATCAAACATGGGTTCACAGAACTCAACGACCTAAATGACGACAGAGGCTCAGACTTGATCGATAAGATCATTGACCGGATCGACGAGACTAGAGCCGCAATAGACAAAACGACCGAAGGCGCCATGGGACGAACGCAGACTCTTCTCGACGATTTGGTCGGTACTGTTAGTACAGTAGCCGGAGACGTCATCGAAGCCAAAAAACAAATAAGTGGAATTACAGAAGGACTGGCAACAGAAAGTAACAATTCTCCTAAAACATATGCGAGCGCCGTAGCAGCCAAACCCGGACGTCGTCCTGCGCTGCATTCGATGGCAGTGACGTTTGAAAACGATCAAGAGACTGCCGAAGAGGTACTCGAGAGGGTAAAGAAGGCGGTCGACGCCAAGGGTACCGGCCTCAAAATTAATAAAGTAAGGAAGGCCAAGAATAGCACGGTCATATTGGGATGCGACACAGAAGTGGAACTGGATAAAGTGAGAGAAAGGATAGAAAGCCGCGGTACCGGGTTAATCGTAGCACCCATGAAAAACAAAGACCCACTCGTCGTCCTTAAGGACGTCTTTATGGACAGTAACGACGACGAAATGCTTATAGCCATTTATGCTCAAAACACTGAAATTTTCATGGGCCTACCACAAGAGGAGAAGGACTTGAAGATTAAATATAAAAAGAGGACCAGAAATCCAAAGACCTCCCACGTTGTCATCCAGGTAAGGCCAAAGGTATGGCAGAGGATGACGGAGGCTGGAGCTCTCTACCTGGACCTGCAAAGGGTCAGGGTGGAGGACCAGTCTCCGCTCATCCAATGCACAAAGTGCCTTGCCTTCGGCCACGGCCGTAAATTCTGCACCGAGAGTGTGGACAAGTGTAGCCACTGTGGAGGCCCGCACCTGCGCGAGAAATGCGCCGACTACACCGCGGGAAATGAACCGCAGTGCTGCAACTGCCTACACTCTAGAATGCCGAACACGGATCACAACGCATTCAATGTCGAGTGCCCAATCCGAAAAAAGTGGGACTACCTAGCGCGATCAAACACAGCATACATATGACTCATCCAGTCAGTGGAACGCACACAGAAGACACACAAACGCACACTCACCAACACACTGACACACACACACACACACACATAGATATAAAAGTATATAATTAATATATATGGATATATCAAAAATGGAAACAAACACTGATCACATACAAAGTCAACTAAACAAAAACAGCCCAAGAAATAACTCGCAATAAGAAGTGGCAATAAGTATATATATTAAAGTATATATATATTATTGACAAAGAAGAACAAGGAGAGAAACAATTAAGCAAAAATAACACTATCCAACAGTCTAAACAACAATTAAAAGTTATCACAAATAAGTTAATATTATAATAACCATAGAAAACAGTTAAAAACACATTGATATACAATAGCAATAAAAATTGTAACTAGAAATAAGAACCTGCATTGTTAGCAAATAAGTAGAATTTAAGAATTCTGTAAAAAAGTTAGCATAGATAATAAGCTCTAGACAAATAATAGTATATAAAACAGTAAGAAAATAGATGCTAAGAAATATTAAAGCTGCATATATTGTAATTAGTATACAATAGAAATAAAAAGTGTGCATAGAAGTAAGAAACCGTATTGTCAGAAAATAACCAGTTAAGAATAATATGTATAAGAGTGAGGATAAATAAATTGTGCAAAAGTACTAAGAAAACTATATGATAAGAGAAACAATTGTATTGTATCTTACATATAATATAGTTAAGAAATTAAAACATGTATCAACTTAATGGTCTCAATAAAAGGACACATAAATAGTAAAATCATTCCCCCAAGTAAATAAAAATTAGAAAAGTAGTCATAGTAGCGGGAGTCCCACCCGGCAAAGGGAGGAAAGTGATGGATGAGAGAAAGATATAGAATGAGGCATGTCAGTGCGAGAGGAATACAAGAGAGAACTGGTATGAATGAGGTAACTTAGAATAATAAGGTCCCGCCGAGCCCACGGGCGGGGAAAGGCAGAAAAAAAAAAAAAAAAAAAAAAAAAAAAAAAAAAAAAAAACCTAACCTAACCTAACCTAACCTAACCTAACCTAACCTAACCTAACCTAACCTAACCTAACCTAACCTAACCTAACCTAACCTAACCTAACCTAACCTAACCTAACCTAACCTAACCTAACCTAACCTAACCTAACCTAACCTAACCTAACCTAACCTAACCTAACCTAACCTAACCTAACCTAACCTAACCTAACCTAACCTAACCTAACCTAACCTAACCTAACCTAACCTAACCTAACCTAACCTAACCTAACCTAACCTAACCTAACCTAACCTAACCTAACCTAACCTAACCTAACCTAACCTAACCTAACCTAACCTAACCTAACCTAACCTAACCTAACCTAACCTAACCTAACCTAACCTAACCTAACCTAACCTAACCTAACCTAACCTAACCTAACCTAACCTAACCTAACCTAACCTAACCTAACCTAACCTAACCTAACCTAACCTAACCTAACCTAACCTAACCGATAACTTTTGTTCAAGGAGGCCGATTTTGAAGCGGTTTTTTGCGTTTTTCACGTACAACAGGCTTGTAAGCACGCACTAACCCTTCACATCTGACATATCACTGGTGTGACGTCATTGTTTGACTACCCCACTTTTTTGACTTAGGAAAAAAGACAAATTAATTATTTTTTCAAAATTCCTTCGATAGATTTTAACTAAACTACATATTTAGATACTTACCCTTCCTACCTACCTTCCGGAGTCCGCTTCGCGCCTTTGGAGTTAGGTTTGGACGTCAAAATTTTCAATTTTCTATAAAAAACCGACAAAATTTTAGGTTTTTCGACGAAAACTTAAAAATTTTCCTCCTCCCTATTTTATAAATTCCGTACCTAACGCTAGGGCTCGTCGAGACGCTTCTTTTGAGGTATCGCACGACCCTCTAGCTCACACCGAACGTCAAAAATTTGCCGCACAAGTGATTTTCATACAAACCGTGAGACGAAAAAATCCACCCAAGTCCACGTAAACAAACCATCACCCTTGATAACTTTTGTTCAAGGAGGCCGATTTTGAAGCGGTTTTTTGCGTTTTTCACGTACAACAGGCTTGTAAGCACGCACTAACCCTTCACATCTGACATATCACTGGTGTGACGTCATTGTTTGACTACCCCACTTTTTTGACTTAGGAAAAAAGACAAATTAATTATTTTTTCAAAATTCCTTCGATAGATTTTAACTAAACTACATATTTAGATACTTACCCTTCCTACCTACCTTCCGGAGTCCGCTTCGCGCCTTTGGAGTTAGGTTTGGACGTCAAAATTTTCAATTTTCTATAAAAAACCGACAAAATTTTAGGTTTTTCGACGAAAACTTAAAAATTTTCCTCCTCCCTATTTTATAAATTCCGTACCTAACGCTAGGGCTCGTCGAGACGCTTCTTTTGAGGTATCGCACGACCCTCTAGCTCACACCGAACGTCAAAAATTTGCCGCACAAGTGATTTTCATACAAACCGTGAGACGAAAAAATCCACCCAAGTCCACGTAAACAAACCATCACCCTTGATAACTTTTGTTCAAGGAGGCCGATTTTGAAGCGGTTTTTTGCGTTTTTCACGTACAACAGGCTTGTAAGCACGCACTAACCCTTCACATCTGACATATCACTGGTGTGACGTCATTGTTTGACTACCCCACTTTTTTGACTTAGGAAAAAAGACAAATTAATTATTTTTTCAAAATTCCTTCGATAGATTTTAACTAAACTACATATTTAGATACTTACCCTTCCTACCTACCTTCCGGAGTCCGCTTCGCGCCTTTGGAGTTAGGTTTGGACGTCAAAATTTTCAATTTTCTATAAAAAACCGACAAAATTTTAGGTTTTTCGACGAAAACTTAAAAATTTTCCTCCTCCCTATTTTATAAATTCCGTACCTAACGCTAGGGCTCGTCGAGACGCTTCTTTTGAGGTATCGCACGACCCTCTAGCTCACACCGAACGTCAAAAATTTGCCGCACAAGTGATTTTCATACAAACCGTGAGACGAAAAAATCCACCCAAGTCCACGTAAACAAACCATCACCCTTGATAACTTTTGTTCAAGGAGGCCGATTTTGAAGCGGTTTTTTGCGTTTTTCACGTACAACAGGCTTGTAAGCACGCACTAACCCTTCACATCTGACATATCACTGGTGTGACGTCATTGTTTGACTACCCCACTTTTTTGACTTAGGAAAAAAGACAAATTAATTATTTTTTCAAAATTCCTTCGATAGATTTTAACTAAACTACATATTTAGATACTTACCCTTCCTACCTACCTTCCGGAGTCCGCTTCGCGCCTTTGGAGTTAGGTTTGGACGTCAAAATTTTCAATTTTCTATAAAAAACCGACAAAATTTTAGGTTTTTCGACGAAAACTTAAAAATTTTCCTCCTCCCTATTTTATAAATTCCGTACCTAACGCTAGGGCTCGTCGAGACGCTTCTTTTGAGGTATCGCACGACCCTCTAGCTCACACCGAACGTCAAAAATTGCCCCACCCACCCGCCCTTTAGACGCGACAGTAAGAATCTAAAATTTCCTATAGGAAAGGGTAAGACTCCGGGGGACATTTTTGTCGATTTTCCGTTTTTGACGGAAATCGAATCCCGGTAGTCTCCCGAGCGGGCTCGCGTCATCCCAGCCTTCTAGGTGACTTCTTCACATAGTTACGGCCTTTTTGAACGGGAAATCGAGCTGTTTTCCTCGAAAGTAGAAGGGAAGTTTACGTCACAGCAACTTGCCTCCTTAATGTGAAGAAAATAACTAAAAATTGACGAGGGTGTAATACCCTACAGAACTTTTTAATCGTGTAACCAGTCTATTGACGGTTACACCTAGACATAAGTAAACAGCGACTAACAGCTCTATTGGCTGATAGACTAAAATCTCAAACAGTCTTTATGACCATTGGCTTATTAGCCAAACACTTAATCTTAATTTTAACTTTAATTTTAATTTTAAATTATAAAACTTCTTATTTTAATTTAATGACTTGTATTTAATATTAACATAATAATTATCAACATTAAAATTATTCGATCTGTTGATCAAATCTGATTTTACCCGGTTTTATTTTCTTTTTACGCGCCGACCAGCTCTATACACTGGGCGGTGCACCAGCACCAGCAACAATACGCGTCCGCATTAGCTCTGACGAAACTCCAGTGGCTAATCAGGGAGCCTTTGGACCCTTCTTCTTGCAAGAAGGGTATCCCTGCTAAGGAGCCTTAGCGTAACAATCGGACGCCGCCATCACAAAACCTCTGACAACTCAACAAATAGCCCTTTAAAAACTCCTGCAACATGTTCGGCATCCGCACGCCCCTAAAACGGCAGACCGCCCCAAACCGTGACGCCTCTCCTGATGCTTCGGCAGCTACGAGTCCAGCTCAGACTACCCAAACGAGCGTCAGGAGGAGCATTGAGGCATTGGAGGCCAGTCAAACCCCCTTGTCTATATTGATACCAGCCGCCCCTGTAAAACCTAAAAAGGTTGCTAAGTCAAAGAGCGCATCTCCATCTTCAGCTCCACGTAAAACAGGGGGAGCGGCAGACAATGCGAAAACCTCAACCCCCACTCCTGTCGGTAGAGTTAAGGAGGCCAGGAACTGGGTGACGAAGGCAAAGATCGCCTTAGGCCAAAGCCGCAACCTTCGTACAGATATTAAGGAGGACGTCACCCAGGCCCTGGACTGTCTCTACCGAATGGTGAGGGATGGGGAAAAAGACAAGGGGGAAAATCTGCCAAATTCAACAGAAGTTCCAGCCCCTGTCACTGTCGATGCAGTGCCAACTGCAACCAATAGCGCCGAATACTCTCGGTTGCTCTCCTCACTGGCAGACCATGGTAAGCTAGTGAAGGAGAGCACGGAGAAGATAGAGGCGCTAAAGGTTACCTTGGCTAAACACACCACAGCGCTCGAGTCGACCACATACGCGAGTATAGCGGCGGGACCGAAACTGTCTTCGGCTCCGTCGCGACAAACGCTGCATTCGGTTGTGGTCGCCTCGAGCGACAAGCAGGACACCGGCGAGCAGGTCCTTGAAAAGATCAGGACCGCCATAAACGCCAAGGAGGGGGGCTACTGCATCGACAGAGTCAGAAAGGCAAAAGACAGCAAGGTCATCATCAGCTGCAGGGACGAGGGAGAGCGGAGCAAGGTCCGGGAGAAGCTGAAGACTGCAGGTCAAAAGCTGACCGTAGAAGATGCGATGAACCTGGACCCGCTCGTAATCCTCAGGGACGTCCTAAATTATAACACAGACGCGGACGTTTTGAAAGCCCTGAGGACACAGAACACCAAGCTCTTCACCGACCTTGCGGCTGGGGATGACCGCATGGAAATTAAATATAAAAAACGGGCGCGGAACGAGCTGCAGAGCCACATCGTCGCGAGGGTCTCCCCCACCTTATGGAAAAGACTGACAGAGGCGTCTGCTGTATACATAGATATGCAGCGGATCAGGGTAGAAGATCAATCTCCCCTGGTCCAATGCTCCCTGTGTTTAGGGTACGGACATGGCAGACGCCTCTGCACAGAAAAGGAGGTAGCCTGCAGCCACTGCGGTGGTCCACATCTGCGCAGGGACTGCCCAAAGGCAAAAGATGCTCACGCTCCTCCGTCATGTTGCAATTGCACCAAAGCCGGACTGGATGGAGCGGAGCATAACGCCTTCAGCACAAATTGCCAGGTAAGACGCAGATGGGACGCACTGGCAAGGGCTAAAATAAGCTATTGCTAAAGGCGCCGCAGTGGACACCAAGATCTACAACTTTCTGCAGGCAAACCTCCAACGTAAGCAATTGGCAACGGCTGAGCTGCTCGAGGGTGCAACACGGGCGAAAGCGGCAATTGCAATCTTGCAGGAGCCGTACGTGGGTTCTGTCCGGAGAATGCGTCACTATAGAGGGTCCAGAATTTTCCAGGCCTCGGAGGACGGAGAGGGCACTGTTAAAGCCGCCATCGTGGTTTTTGATCAGGACCTCGACGTCATACAGTGCCCAGAACTCACCACACACAACATCGCAGTGGTGAGGATCCGAACTCGAGCCTGGGAAATAGCAATAATATCGGCATACCTCGAACCGGACAAGCCCATGGAACCGTACCTGGAGCACCTACGAGCAGTTCACCGAGCGCTAGGAAGTCGTAACACTATCGTCGGGGGCGACTTCAACGCCAAGAGCTCATGGTGGGGGAGCCTAACGGAGGACAGCAGGGGTGAGGAGCTCTGCGGAGCCCTAGATGAAATGGGGTTACAGGTACTCAACAGCGGCACCCTGCCCACCTTCGACACCATCCGAGGGGGCAGGAGGTACTGCAGTCATGTGGACGTGACAGCGTGCTCGGCGGATCTTCTCTGCCTGGTGGAAGGCTGGAGAGTGGACGAAGGACTGACGAGCTCGGATCACAACGGCATTAAATTTAGTTTAAAATTGGAAAAATCTTTCGGCATTAATATAAAATCATCAACTAGGTGCTATAACACTAGGAAGGCAAACTGGGTCCAGTTTCATGAGAAACTGGCCCAGTTAAAAGCAGAAAACAACTTAACAAACACAAAATTCGAAGCAATAGTAAACAGCGCCGACCTAGAACACAACACCAACACATATTTGGACATAATCAAAAAGACTTGCGAAGAAAAATTACCAAAATTAAAAGCACCTAGAAAAATTACCTTGCCGTGGTGGTCCGAGGAACTCGCCAGCCTGAAGAAAGCAGTCGCCACTAGGAAGAGAAGAATCCGCTGCGCCGCTCCAGTCCGCAGGCAGGCCGTCGTTGATGAGTACCTGAAACTGAAAGCAGAATATGAGGCCAAAGCCAAAAATGCCCAAACTAAGAGCTGGACGGAGTTCTGCACTAAGCAAGACAGGGAAGGGATGTGGGAGGGCATCTACAGGGTGATCGGCCGAACCACTGTAAGACACGAAGACGCACCCTTGGAAAAAGAAGGCACTGTCCTGACTCCGGCGGAATCGGCATCGCACCTGGCTGAAACATTTTATCCAGAAGACCTAGAGGAAACGGACGAGGACATACATCGAGCCACCCGACGCTTGGCCTTGCAGGTAAACGAAGGGGGTCATGATGATACGCATGACCCGCCGTTTACCTTGCATGAGCTCATAACCGCGGTGTCCTCGTTCAACCCTAAAAAGGCGCCAGGTGCGGACGGCCTCACCGCAGACATCTGTCAACAAGTCATTCTCCAGGACCCCGGGGCGTTCCTTGCCCTGGCCAACAAATGCCTCAGTCTGGGCCACTTCCCCACGAAGTGGAAGGAAGCCACAGTCGTGGTACTGAGGAAGCCGGGCAAGGAAAATTACAAAAGCGCCAAGTCGTACAGGCCTATCGGCCTTTTGCCTGTACTAGGTAAGGTCCTGGAGAAGATGGTTGTCACGAGGCTCCAGTGGCACCTAGTGCCGAGGCTGAGTACCCGTCAGTACGGCTTCATGCCCCAGCGCAGCACCGAGGACGCCCTCTATAATCTGGTGAACCAAATAAAGGTGGAAACAAAAAACAAAAAGTTGGTCACCCTCGTTTCGCTAGATATAGAGGGCGCCTTCGATAGCGCTTGGTGGCCAGCCATTAAGGTCAGACTGGCGGAGGAAAAGTGTCCGGTCAATATTAGGCGGCTACTCGACAGCTATCTTGTTGACAGATGTGTGCGACTCAGGTATGCCGGAGTCGAACAGTACAGACAGACCCAAAAAGGGTGCGTCCAGGGCTCCATCAGTGGGCCGATCCTCTGGAATGTCCTCCTAGACCCGCTTCTCAAGGAGTTGCATGGGCGAGGAATTTGGTGCCAGGCCTTCGCCGACGACGTCGTTCTGCTGTTTGCCGGTCACACA
>OY292341.1:7822500-8200000 GCA_958496145.1 Heliothis peltigera
GAGATAAGGCTTGCTTTGCATAAAGAGGCAAATAAAATTGGTTTGGTTTATAAGGAAAACGTAGGAGCTGATTCTGATGTAACTATCAATTTGTTTTGGAAAAGGGTCCGATAGGTAGTGGAAAGATTTTTGGTTTAAGTGAAGCAATTTAATCAATCAGATGTCACAATTGTAGAGAAATATTGTGAAGAACGTAATGATCTTTTTAAAAAAATATTTGCAGTGAGTACCTGACATTCATAATATAAAATTTAGCCCTGCTTCGGGCGCAGGCAAAAAATCTACCATAGTTTCGTTCTACTATTTTACAGTAGCCTCAATAATTCATACAAATCCCACCCACTCAACAACCCTACAAAGGCCAGAGGATGCGCAAACGCAGTTGTCATCCGTCGTGTTGGCCGTATTGCTGCAAAAGGTGCCGACATCCGTCGCCTGCGCACGCCATTTGTATGCAATACAAAATCATATATTGATTTGCCATGGAATCGTTTACTTTGGATCAAAGGATTTTTTTTAATCCTCAGTTTTTTGTTTAGGTTTGTACCTGATTTGTTTTTGAGATGTTTTGGTTAACATATTTTTAAGGAAAACTTTGGTTTTAGCTGATGTTACCAGCAGGGAGATTTTTATGGAAAAATACCATACAGATCTTACTTTTATGGTCTCTAGTACAACTGGTGTAAAAAACCATATAATTTCAAATCAATAATACCAATAGACTCATAATTTAGTGAATGTCAATACCAACAGAATATTTATTTAGGCTTTCACGCCAAAAAAATATTCGCAGAAAGTCATCATTGTACACAAGATTGTTTGATTTCCGATAGCGCCAGAGAATATATTTGAATTCCTATAAAAAATGGGAAGATAAAGGTACGTGAATATTTGTATTTAGATGAGAGATGATACGACAAAAATACTTAAGACCCTAAAATAAACGCATATTAAGAATCATGACTAAATGAATAATGATCCTAAATCATGACCCACGGTAATCAGGGAGATGTTTAACGACGCGTTAACTATAACGACATCATCTCTTCATAAAAATAATCCATAACATCCTCTTAGGCCTAAAAATCATAACAAATTAAACAAATTATCATCCCTCAATCAAACTGATGTACCAGGACAATATAATTCCACAGGACGTTACATTAAATAGATCATAACGACCAATGTAAAAAGACCTCCCATGAACGGACGCTGTACTGGCCAGACACAATCACGAAAGATTTAAAAAGAGAGCAAAGGGCTCTTAATTAACTGGTTATTAAAGTAATTAGGCATCCGGTGCATCTAATGAGAACCAAATGAGAGGGTTGGGGAGGCAACAATCGATTTGTGACTGTGAAGTAATAACCTTTTCCGTTGCTATTTTAATTTTTCGGTGTTAATTTGTATCACATAGTCAACGGAGTCAACCAATATTTAGAACGATCCAAATGGTTACAAAATATCAAATGGTTTAACATAGCTCATTGTGCCATGGAGTTAGAATTTAGCACAACCGTTACAAAAATTATACCTGCCAAAAATTAATCGATTTTGAAACCATATTCAAATATCGTTGGCCCAACACTAACGATTGTAGTCGATATTTATCAAGCCCTCCGCATTGACTTTGACAATATAATTCTCGACATGGCGCCTTAACCCGCTTTGAATAATAATAAGACAAAAGAAATCATTTCCGATTGCCAAAAATACAGTACTATAGGCCCTACAATTGATTTCGGTACAAATTAGTATTCATACTACGAAACGATTAGAATTTTAAATTCCAAGTATACCATCCCAGATTTTTGTTAATACGTATGGATTTTGAATACGAAATTCATCGTTTTTGGCTTTAACAAGCCTATGCGCATTCAACACATGTTGTTTGGGGCCTATTGTTGTTCCTTGGATTTCATCGACATTTGTTACAACGGCGTAATATTCTTACTTCCTATGATTATTTGGCAATAGATTTTCAATGACAGCAGCTTGAATAGTAATTACTGAAAAAAATATATTAGAAGGAAGTAGATGGACATCCTTTCCGGGCATTTATTACTAATCCTGCTTTTATATATAGCATGACAAATTATACAACACCTATCGTTCCATTCTTTTTTTAAATTTCAACGGTTCTCTGTAGATTTTTACTCCAAATCCGAGTCGTGAGTCAAACTTTTTCACGTAGACAAAAAAAGGTTTTATGTATAAAAAAAACTCACCTAAAACAATATCTTTGGCTGTAACAAGACACGCCGTTGCCACGAGGAGCGTGAAGGCGATTGGCATTTCGCGCCAAAACGCAATGGCGGCGAGATTCATGTTTCACCGACAAAATCAACTGCTCTTATTCGGATCCATTAGTTTCTGGAACAAAGGAGAACAAATCATTAGGAATATTTTACATACATTTTGGGTAAGTAAAATAAAACAGAAATAAGAGTTACACACGAAATACCTAAGTAAGAGGTATCAAATTGTGTAGCATTACACTCAAAACTCCAATATAGGTTAATTCAATATTGGATTCTTACTTTTAATTATATTTTCATTGCTAAAGATCGATAATATCTTCGATCGAACGAGGTCCATGCTTGATTTCCGAGTCAGGGAGTCCTAATGTTCTATGCAAAATTTCTAATAGCTAATTTTAGCCTGAAATTGTGAGTGAAACTATAGCTTCTATATTTACCTCTTCTTTAATAATATGGCGGACGGAATTCTACCAATGTCAGAAGTTATGAGAAAGCTAATAGTGTTGAGACAATAACAAAAAAGAATATTCACCCCTTATTACCAAAGAATTGATCTAAAATAACCTTGACAATTACATTTTATAACCACCACGTAACTCAATACTGTACTACGTTTTGCATAGATAACAAATAAACAACCCTAGCATAAATATAGCTTTCATACTAAACGGGACATCTGTATTCCTAATATTAGCTTTCCAGCATTCATCGATAGTAAAATGCGATCCATAGCGAACATTTGCGACAGCACTCTAAAATACAGGGTGCGTAAAACTAATAAATGTCAAATGGTTTAGTAAAGTTTTAGTGTAATGTGCCCAGAAATACTTGGGTTTTATGGAACTTGGGTTTAATTGTGGAAAGGATTTTCAATATGCGTGGGTTTTGCGAAACGTGGTGCCAGAGTGTCTTGTCCCAACACAGACAAATAGACGCGAAAGTAAATGATCTTTAGATTCGAAATAATTTATCTCTTTCTTGAATTATTAATGTTGAAAATATTTTTCTTCGTCATTATCTTTACCAAATGTCATTTCAATTCATGGTTTAAGTTCCACCTTTTTGATACCTACCACCAATAGCTTTATTTGCTTAGTAACATAATAATAACTTCCTGCACTTAGTTTAAAAAAAGCTATATTACTGCCAAGTTATATCAAAATCCATTCAGCAGTGTTCGCTTGGAGGAGCAACAAACATCTCCAGACATAGATAGATACACTTTCGACATAAATATATTTCTATGATAATATAAATATTGCTCAAGTATTCTTATGACCTATAATTATTCGACAGTTTCCACTCAAAACTTTTGCCATAACATGACATTAAAATGTTGCATCAAGTTACGAAATTTTCCTCGAATCGCGTAAGAAAAATCACTTCAGGCGCTGACAGATATATTTAGAACTGTTCAGCAATATATGAATCAACACTTTCAACAAAATATCTGAAAGCATCGTCGCCTGCATTGTATTCTTTATCTATATATACGCAAGCACATCAAGCTGCTCGAAACTGTCAAAATTTTCACAATTAACTTTGAACCATATGCTTGAATGAAAAAGTTGAAAATCTATTAAAAGGAAATTTGAGAGAAGCTACTAAGCTTGATGCTGGCCATCTGTACTCTCTTCAGTGTCCAAAAAGTCAGACCATCCCAATCTTGAAAGTTCAAATTATATTTATGATACATTGAGAACCCCCGTCATACTAAAATTTTGAAGCTTTAGATTTGTTAAAGAATTTTTATATTTTCAGCACATCAGCCATCAAACTAATTTTACATCTCTAATATTCACATAAAATAGAATATGAGTCAATCAATACAACCCTATGACAGTTCGCGCAATAATCTCAACGATGTTGCCACACGTTTAAACAATAAAATAAATAACATAAAATTATTGCCATGTATAAAAACATGCTAACATTTTGGTAGATTTTTTCACATCAATATGTAAAAATGACAGCACTATAGGTGTCTCATAGCGAACAAATTGTGAATTGAATTCATACTGTTTTTTTTAGATAAATGACTGTTTGATGCCAAAATAAAATAAAATAAAAATAAAAATGACTCAAGAACAAGCTATTTAATTCAAAATTTATGAGGTCACCGTTAATTAAGAAACTGAAATACATATACATAAGTTTGTTGTCAATGACACTGCGATTGAGGGCAGTGCAAATGTCTGGGCAATATTGTACTTTGACGTGTTTCTGGAAACAGAGAGATATGTAAACAAGCGCAACATATTTGTACTGAACGAAGACGCGATGTGGAGATAAATTCACAGTGTTATCTTCCAGAATTATCATCATTCAGAAGTTTAATTCCGCTTGATAGAAAATATATTTCTCTATCGGCTGTTCCACCACTATCCGGGGAACCGCTTTTTCTAGCTGCATCAAAGTCTATATCCTTATTCAGGCTCTATACCATCTGTTTATCAAATTTCATTAAAATCAGTTCAATAGTTTTGAAGTGATAGCCCGTCAGATAGATCAACATAGTTGCTTGCTCATTAATAATATTTTCCAGTTCCTAAGAAGTCAAATGTTATAAATGTTCTTTAAACACTAAAACTTCGTCTCCATGTACAGACGCCAGCACATCAAGCTACTACAATCTGTCAAAATTATTTTTTAGATTTTCAACTTTATCGTTGAAGCATATGAATCAAAGTTGATTGGGAAAAATTGTCAGTTTCCTACTTATACATATTTTTCCCAGATTGAAATTAAAATTCGGTCATTTACGTTTATTTTATTTAAACGTAGACGTAAAAGATACGCGTTTAAACCCAATCAACAGATTTTACGTACAAGAAATCCTTTCTTACAGAACCCATACCGTGTTAAACAATATTTTTATATCTCCACATAATTATAACTTTCCTTACAGTACAGCGGTCGTTGGCACTGTATAAATTTAAACTTGAAATAAACAAACATATAAAATAACTCGGGTTTGATTCACTGATGCACTGAACGGTAGGGTAGAGATTTTATTTCGTGTTAATAATAGCGATATATTGTTGATAACTGTATACTTATTTAACCTTTATTATGGGGTGGAAATTGTATCTTGTTGAGATAGGATTTCAATTAAATTTGATGATGGATGTTTTCTAAATGTATCTTGTATTTGAGGATTAAATTATAGTGAGAATAAACGTGGTTAGTTGGTAGGACGTCCACCAATAAGATGGGCAGACGACCTTATAAAGGTCGCCGGAAGACGCTGGGTGCAGGTCGCTTCCAACCGGTATATGTGGAGATCAAAAGGGGCGGCTTACGTTCAGCAGTGGACATCCTATGGCTGAGATGATGATGATGATGATGAAAAGTATAAGATGAATATTATACAGATATGATGGTTAACTGGAACGCTTGGTGTGTTCTTGGAAGTGGTGACCTACACTTAAGGCCCTGTTTCACCACCTAAGAATAAGTTCCAGATAGTTTATTTAGTAGATAATTCTTACAAATTCTGTTCCATTTTTTAATTTATTGTGATACGGGCCCTTAGTTGTTGTTACTAAAAAGAATACATGTTTTGAAAAAAAAAAAAAAAACAATTTAAACAAGATAAAAGACGTTAAAACAGTTTTTTCAATCAATTTTCCTGTTTTTAATCGGACATACATTTTCAATTTGGCTCAAAGTTTCACGTGTACGCGTAAACGTAAACTTTTAACGACCAATCATAAACACAAATAGGATATTTGCCCTCCTATTAAACACAGACTAGATTTTTCAATGCTCTGTTTTATGTCAGAATTCATAGCATCTTATAACACGTGCCATAGACCCATATATCACGCGAGGGGTTATACCGACAACATTTTAAATATGGCTGCCTCAATTTTTTAGGGCAACACTTTCTATGACCCCCGTTCTAAATCGGTTTTCAACAATCCATTTTTAAATGATTTATTTATTTCGAAGGGTGAAAGGGTTTGGGCGTTTAATTGTTAGGCTATTAATACCTCTGTGAATCGTTTGGTGGATGTTTTTATTTTTAAGTTCATTTCTTTTCGGGTGAACGAACGGGTGTTTGGCTTGTCAAAGAGTATTTGTACGTGATTGATTTATGGATTGAACGATTTAAGATATTGGCAAAGCGCGCTGAATGTCTGTTTCTTTATTGTATACTTGTCCTTGTAATGAATGAAGGACAAATTCTCATGAAAAATAATGTATTTTTTAGATATTATGTCGTTATATAAAGCACGTTAAATAGCATTATATAGTTTTTTTCATTATGATAGTGTATAGTATTTATATAACCTTTTTTGTTGTTGAATTAATTCAATAAAGCATGTGTTTTGTGCATCATAATTTCGAAATTCAGGTTATTGTATTTTCATAAAAATGCCTAAGAAACCCTATAACTAATAATTTGTACAGAAGTTCATTATCAACAATTCAGAGTGAAAGAGACAAAAAACAAGTAAACATAGATGTGTTCATAAAACAAATAATTACATAACGCTAGCGCCAGATGTCGCGCACGGCGGTTTTTTTTATAATTTTGTATTAGTAAACATGGCTTTATGAGTTTCTACAGGGTGATTCTTTATAAGCATAGTTAGAGTTATAATATTACCATTGAGTATCTAAGAACACGGTAATTTTTCGGAATTCAAATTCAATACTTTACTGAACTGTCAATAACAGTTTATATTATAACAAAAAAAACAAAAGATTTTTCCATTAAAACGATAAATGAAAGTGACACTATTTTAAAATGTTTTAAAATATTTATCGCAGGCATTCAGTGTACTGCCGTGGCTCAAAAGGACTGAAGGTTGTTCTAAAGCATAGGAACTGAAGTGGATTTTTGTCAGTAAATTCAGACTTTTAAAGTTACTCCCTCCAGCTGCACTTCGACACAACGGTCAGAGAGGGGACTTTTAATGATAGCCCACTTAAAAAAAAACCATGAATGTTATTTTATTTAATTGATATGAAACCAGCACACAGAGAATCTCACCAAGGATTAAAAAAAAACAACGTTAGACTCAAGATGAGATGTAAATATAAAACAATATCGTAATTCAAGGATCAACAACGTATTTATAATACCAAATCGCTCATTAACAGCACAGTTAATCTGTTTATACAACACACTAGTAATTAACCCAGTCAATACATAGTCAAGTACTAACGATCACATTAAACCTTAAACAACGTTAACTGGTAATAAACAAACATTGCTAACTGTGAACTGTGAATTATACGAACATAACCGCTCACTTTTGTGGAGAAAGGATTGGATATAGAGTTGATATATTTACTACATAGAAGTTAGCAAGCTGAAGTGGCAATGGGCAGGCCAGAGCAGATGGCCGATGGAGTCGAAAAGTGCTAGAGTGGAGACCATGGACCAGCAAAGCAACAAGATGGACAGACGACCTTGCAAAGGTCGCCGTAAGACGCTGGATGCAGGTCGCTTCCAACAGGTATGTGTGGAGATCTAAAGGGGAGGCCTATGTTGAGCAGTGGACGTCCTATAGCTGAGATGATTATGATGATGATATAGAAGTTGCAAAAATCCTTTACTTAAAATAACAAAAAAAAAACCGATTAGTTTGAAAACTCATCATAAAAGTGTATTGATGGAGATTGAACCCCTTTTTCGTGGGAAATCTTCAAATGAGAAATTCCGCTGAGGGTTCAGCAGGAGTGTCTGACTAAAACCCACTCTGTTCTTTCTGGAAGGCTTTGTGTGCCAGGGCCGCGGTAAATCGTGCGAACAACCCGCTGCCCCTGCAGAGAGATTGAACCCTGGTAGTTAACAGAAAATAGTTTTCTCCGCACGGGAACCACGAAGTGTAATAAAATATCTATTATACGGGTTATTTGCTATCATTTATTAAGGGCACTTAACTTCTGACAAAAATGATGAACTCTTTTAAAAGTTTTTTTTTCTTAAATTTAAAAGAATTGTTAAAATTTAACACTTATTAAAATACATAATTTGAATGTTGTAAACATGCCTAATATTATCAATGAGCGGTTTCTTCATAATGACTAACTCAACGCAATGATGATATTAATAAATTCAAATACGTCTGTGATCCGTGGGACCTGAACATTTGTCCTTATATGTATTTTGTGTACAAGTGACCACAAACCGCAGAACACTGATAATTGACAGCAGAAGCAAATAACTGCCACCGCAAATGTTCGGCACGGTAAGCTGCAAAGGACGATATTATGAATGGGTAAATAATTTTCAGTTAATATGTTTTTAAACCTTAGCTTATACGATGAAAAATATAATATCTGCCTAGCCTTTTCCCATGCTATGTTGAGGTCGGTTTCCAGTCTAACCGGATGCTGAATAGCAGTGTTTTTTTTTTACCTTTCTACGATTTTATTATATGGATAGAATTCTATTTTTTATCAATGAACACTATATACAAACTTATAAAATACTTAAAACTAATTAAATAGGTATTAATATTTTTGCAGTTGACAAACATATAAAGTTATTTGATTAAATACAAACAAACATAAAACCTTACTATTATTATAAATATAAAAGTTTGTATGTATGGATGGATAAATGTTTGTTACTCTTTCTTACTGAACTGATTTTTATGAAACTTGTCAGCAATATAGCAATATGATGACATCAGAATAACATATAAAGGCTAATTTTCACCCATGTACGGGAAATTGTTCCCTCAGAAAGTGGGTGAAATCACTGGCGAAACCTAATTCATAATAATAACCAAAAAATCATAGTAAATGTCAACAAAACTATAGAATACGATACAGCGACACACTTATACCTGTTTAAATTTTATATTCAACATATAATACAAAAATATGTTAAATATATTTATCATTCAAACAAAACCAAAACCACCCACACTTTCCCAGTAAATCGTAACTAAATTCGCACACACATACACACACAGATCTATTGTTAATTCTAATTCGCTTTCGCATTTAAAACATCCTGTATGTGGGAGCACGTGCTACGTAAACTTCCTGCGCGCACCTTGTATACGCGGCGACACAGAGCTCTAATCGATCGCACTTGACCGTTTTCTTCAAAAAAACTGTTCAAATATAATAATGAGTGTATTTCAGTTGTTAATATTGTACAAGTGTTCTGTTTGAAATGTAATTATGTTGTCTTGAGAAAATGTAGGCGCTAGCGCAGCAAGCTACCCGAAACTGTCAAATTTGCCTAACCAACTTTGAACTATACGCTTCAGCGATAAAGTTGATAATCTATTAAGGAAATTTTACAGATTGTAGTAGCTTTATATACTGGCGTCTGTACGTTTTTTTTTTGTTTTGTATTGTCACATATTTATATTGATTTAATCTCTATTGTATTAACGTTATTAAAAGCTAAGCAAATTAAAAGCTTTTCTTGAACAATATTAAGAGAACTATGGTGCTTATATTTCTTAATTAATTTATCTACCGGGTGCACACTCACAATTAATATGTATTAAAGAATAACTTTAGCGTTTTTGGACTGGCAGACACAATTTAGGGATATTTTTACCTTAAAGAAAAAGATCACAATTGCTTATACCTACTAAAATGGTTACAAAATCCTATACCTTAAAATCAGAACATTCACAACTTTCACATTATCAAGAATTTTCAAAAACCCGGCCATACCGACGATACTCAATATAATATAAACGTAAAAACTTAAAAGGACCATAAAACCGGCGGTCTTGCAGTAAATACTCTGTACATTAACCATGGGGCTATGGGGGTGCGCGTGTTGGCTATTTATAGCCCCATGCCACCAGGTAACCCCAGCATGGCACGGGTTTTAAGACTAAAATTGAAATTAAAATTTTCGACTTTCAAACGTTTGAGGTATTGGTTTCGTTTGAACCGACTTCGGAAGAGGAAGATTCTGTGTTTTTGTGTTATATGAAAAATACTTCAGCTAGGATTATTGAGGAAATAATGTTTCTAGTAGTTTGGGTACAATATGAAAACAAATTATTTTTATAGGTGCCTCATTTTTCTGAATGGATTTTTTGATAGTTTTTGACTAATAGAATCTGAGATCTTCAGTCTATAATCGCAAGCTAAAAACTGTAACCTTGTTTGTGTTATATACAGAGACCAGCACATCAAGCTACTATAATCTGTCAAATCTCCTTACTAGATCTTTCAACTTTAATCAATTTTCAACTGAAGCATTATGGCTTAAAGTTGATTAGGAAAATGTAACAGTTTTGGATAGCTTAATGTGCTGGCTTAACATTATTTGTGTACAGACGCTAGCACATCAGGCTACAACAATCTGTCAAATTTCCATAATGGATTTTCAACCTTATCGCTGAAGCATAAAGTTCAAAGTTGATTGGAAAAATTTGACAGTTTCGGGTAGCCTGATGTGCTGTCGTCTGTACTATACAAGCCTAATGAAAAATCGCTACGAAAATCTTTCCATACCATCCTAATGTGAATACAATCGATAAAAAATAATCGATATAAAATCAATTCGGTTATATTTTCGTTTGATATTAACCTTTTACCTTGGCACTGGTCTAAATATATTTAAAAGGATTGCACTTGAAATAGTTGTGTGTAGTGGCACTTCATGCTATCTCTCTCTAGTAGTTTTTGAAACCTTACTGCTTCTTATAACACTTGTTACGATAGAGGAATTATGTTATCTGTGAAGCAATTGAATGGTAAGAAATGATTATCCAGTTAAATTTAAAGCTGGAGTTTTTGTTGGTTTGTTCGCCTAAACGTGTTTATCTCAGAAAACACTGGTCCTATTTGAAAAATCTTTGCAGTGTTAGATAGCCTATTTATCGAGGAAGGCTAAAGTTGATTCTTTATCCGGTAGTGCGAAGTAGGTTTCCATGGGATGCGGGCAAAACCGCTGCCGCAAGCTCGTACATACTCGTATTTTATGAATATGTACGTTAACACTGAAAGATATGGTTAAGAAAATCATCATTCTAAAAAATCATTTTATGCGCTTGTCTATGTGGTATTTTTTTTGTAGGAGATCATCAAATGACCACTCCCTGTAGGTGCAGCTAGAGAGAGTGTCAGACTTTTACTGACTAAAAGTCACTTTGTTCCTTCTGGAGGTCTTTGTATGCCCAAGGCCGCGGTAACTCTTGCGAACAACCCACAGGGACTATGTGGTCCCATAAACTGAAATATTGTTTCTTACTGGTTTTAAATAATAAATTAACAATGCAAATGCAATTAATCCCCAGTCATCAACCGACTTCTTTTTGAATTCAATTTCAGAACAATCATCGTCCTAAATGGGGATAGACATCTGAAAGGCAGAAGAGATTTCATCTTCACCATTTCACGGTAATACCTTAAAGCCTTATTTACAAAGTGTTCTTTCCTATATTAAGCTGTGATATCACAACAGTACATTTACACTATAGGTCAAATTCATACGGTCAGCGCTATTTTGGGAATTTGTATACCTTATGCTGCGTTTGGATCTGCCAGTTTATGTGCGAGTGGTGAAAGACATGAAGGCAGGAGAGTAGCAATATTAAAATTTGTGATTAAATTATTTTAAATATATACAACGTAATTAATATTATTGACGTCATAACATACTATTTAATATTATATTAACTCCATAAGTAAATCTATATTCTGTTAATAATGAGAGAGACCTGGCACCCATGACACAAGTTTGATCTTAATTTGGGTGCCAGAGATCTATGAATAATATCAGTGATTTACAATTTATAAGGCAAGTTGCCCCTTGTTATCTACTACATAATAACTCTTAATGTAAAAAAATAATAAATTTATTATTTAGTATTTCTTTTAAATTATGAGTTTATTGAAAACTTCGATAAACTAAAGTAAATCATTTTTTGTTAAAATCAAGAAGTAAACGAAGTAAATAGATACATAGTGGTTCAAAACTTTAAAACCTGGATCTCAATATTAATTGAAACTCAATATTAATAGTTATTAAGGTGAAACATTAACAAAACATTTCCCGAAACCTACTTTCAACCGGAATAAACAAACCCGGGCGCATTCACTGCAAACCCCATCAATACAAAATCTAAACACTAATATTTAGCATAAAACTTCAATATCTGTTTCCTTAAAGTTCATCTACTCGCCCCACTTACTAAACCGTAAATCATAATCAAACAATAATAGGAGAGTGGATCACTAATCTGTTAGCGAAACTACTGGCTTGTAAACTCGCACGATAATCTAAACAGGTCATGGGAGTCATCGGGTGCTGTTTTCTGTCTATCGTTGTGTTCTGCAAAATTTGTGATGTTGTAAACTGTTTCAAAGAGTTATGGGCTGACAATGGGCTTATGAAAGTATTAAGAGGGCTTAATATATACCTATACCTACTCATAGTTGGGTGAATATTGCTGTGTTTCGGATGGCACGTTAAACTGTAGGTCCCGGCTGTCATTGAACATCCTTGGCGGTCGTTACGGGTAGTCAGAATCCAGTAAGTCTGACACCAGTCTAACCAAGGGGTATTGGGTTGCCCGGGTAACTGGGTTGAGGAGGTCAGATAGGCAGTCGCTTCTCCGACACTGGTACTCAGCCAAATCCGGTTAGACTGGAAGCCGACCCCAACATAGTTGGAAAAAGGTTCGGGAGATGAGTTGGGTGAATATTGAGTACAATGTAAATGAAAAAAAATGTAAAAATTTTAAAGACAGTCGTTTTAAAGCCTAACAGTCGTTTGAACTTTAAACCAACTATGAGTCTGTGAATATAATAATTTAAAATTGATTGTTTATTGAATGTAGCTCCAAAATAAGTTTAGTTTTTAAATCTATACATACATATAATAAAATCGTAGAAAAGTCGAAACTATACATATATTTTTTAAAAAGAATAATTGTGGCGTGATCTAAAATCGACATCGAAGCCAAAAATATAGTTTTTAGAATTTTTGTCTATTTGTCTGTATGTATGTCCGGGATAATCTCAAAAAGTACTACATGTTTTGCTTCAAATTCGGCATGAATATAACTAAGAAGTCGGGTCAACATATAGGCTTTGCTAGACATATTATCACGCTATCATTATGGGAGGGAAGGGGGTGAATATCCTATCCCAATGCCCACGCGGACGACGTCGTGGGCAACGGCTAGTAAAAAAATATAATAGATTACTGTTTCAAGTCGAATTCCCAGTAGCCAACACATAAAAAAAATCTCCCCTGCCCACATAAATAATCTAAACAAAAAATTCACCACGCCCTTATAGCACATTTAAATACCAATATTCCCACATTACAGAAACTGCAATACAAAACATTGAATAAATATTCCATTGAATAATCGTTTATATGAAAAAACTTCCGCATTACGTTAAATAAGTGTATCTCCCGGGTTCAAACTCCCGACCTTGGCAACTCCTCCCCTATGGCTATTGTCCGTCTGTACAATTTGTAAATCATCGATAAGGAGCCTGAGATCTCGTAGGGTGGGGACTCTGTCGATAAACTTGGGATTAAAAGATTAAGAATATTTTGTTCTACATTTATCACGCAAAAATAAAAAAAAAAAATAGAATCTCAACTAGAAACTTTGAGAAGACTTCAAATAATATAATAGATAATTAATTGCCATTTGTAGAACTATCAAGTATCAATAAAATAAATGATTATCTCCAAACAAAAAAATCATAAAACAATTCATTACAAACAAAACTAATTGACACAAAACACTCCACACACAGAACAGAAACAATCAAAATTTAGACCCCGTACAAAAACTTAATCCGTTTTATCGATAACACTCCGCCGCGCAACACTACGCTGCGCCCGCGCAGAAAATCGTTATTCAATTGGGCGCGCTCCTACTACAGGCCGTAACTGTTGCTACTATCAAATACGTGGCTTGAATTATACGATGGACATCAATTCTACATTGATCGCGTTGTAAGCTTTTGAATTTTCGCTTTGACCACACAGTGTAGGAATTTTACGACTCTTTAAATACGTACTTGTATTTATCGTTAATTGTTACAGTGTTCCGTGGTGTTAGTACATGAATATCGACGATGAAGTGCGAATACCTCCTAACGGAAATTTTTCTAGAAATTCACTTTATTATCGATTTGAATTTAGAGGCGTTATTCGCATGTTTTGGCAAAACTCCTAAGCGGCATAGACTTTGTCTGATAGGTGTTATTGGCACTTCGCCGTTGATATACGCGTCTTGTTGGTCTAATAGTCTCGGGTTCGATTCCCGCGTCGGGATCACTTTGTGTGTTTTAAGAGATTTTCATAAAGTAATCCGGAGTCTGGAAGTTGGTGATTGATACACCCTTGTAAGCTTGAGAGTAAGTAAATGTCTCTGAGGACACCTATGAGGATAAATGGGACTATGAGAGTGAGGGAATAGAGAGTGAATCCGAGAAAATGCTTGTGCACTATAATATATTCTGCGCAGCTATGGCCGGCAATCATTCTGGACGCCATTATACGCGTTAGGGTGTTTCATCAATAGTTTAACCTATGTATATCCTTCACCGATAGAATTGAAAACCTATTAAGAAAACTTGACAGATTATACGAGTAGTAGCTTGATGTGCTGGTTTCTGTACATTATAATATTGCAATACCATCTGTGTTCTATGGTTCCATATGGGTCTGTATCGAATATTCATAACGGTATATACATAAGTGTGTTTGTTATTATATGCTGTACTATGCTAGCGGTATATGATAGACTATAGACTAGGTACATATCTATACTATACTAAAATTATAATTATAGTCGAAGAGATCGCTTGTTTGTGGAACGTTGTCATTAAACGCGCTAATCTCAAGAGCCACCAAACCTATAAGCTACTATTTATCCAAGTGCGCGGATTAGTTCCTTTGTGACGCGAGTGAAACCGCTAGCGGAACATAGTCTTATAATATGACCACCATACCTATCTTTGGGTTGCCAATAATATTAATAGATCACCCATTCTCGGATTAAGATATGTAAATATGGCTTTATAAGAAGGTGTGTAGTAAAATTATAACCAGCGTTTGTGTTCCGAGTAACTGTTACCGTTTGCTTATGAGTCAAGTCGTGTATAGACGCCAGAAAATCAAGCTACTACAATCTGTCAAATTTCTTAAATAGATTTTCAACTTTATTGCTGATTGCACATGGTTCAAAATTGACTGGGCAAAATTGTCAGTTTCGGGTAGCTTGGTATGCTGGCGTGTATTATTAAATGGTTAGGTTAGAGTTTTAAAGTATTCCTATGTGTTGGTTTTTAAGGGTTTTAGGTAGCATGCTTCTATAACAGGTTATAGAATTACTATTTGAAATATTATATACAGACGCCAGCTACTCGAAACTGTCAAATTTTCCCAATCAACTTTGAACCATATGCTTCGGTGATAAATTCGAAAATCTATTGAGGAAATTTGACAGATTGTAGTAGCTTGATGTGCTGGCGTCTGTACGATAAGTTGAGGCATAGGTAGAAAGTTTTCAGTATAGGAATGAACCTACTACGTGATATTAATTTATCAGTATAAATAGGTAGTAGTATACATTTTAGGGCTGACGAAATTTTTTTAACAAATATTACAGCGTAATAAACAATTAGTCATACTATATTAAAATCATATGAGCGATTAGCATCAAGTTAGGCGTAGATCGCTTATCTTATGCAAGACACACTAATACGATGCAATCAAAATATATAATTGACCTTGTTCAATGCCAAAGCTGATTGCATTAAGACTGAGAACTGACAAATGACGTCTCCCGCTGCGGGAGCAGCTGGAGGGAGTGTCAGACTTTTACTGACTAAAACCCACTTTTGTTCCATCTGAAGGTATTTTTATGCCAGGGCAGTGGTAACTCTTGCGAAAAACCCGCAGCCCTACTTCTTAACATTTTGACCGCCACGTCAAAACAAGAAGCGCCAAGCTAAGATTCATCCATAATCTACCATGTAGTATTGAGTTCGGAATTACATCGATTAAAAATGACTATAATTTTTTTACTTTAAAAGTCTGTCATGTAGTCGTGACTCTGGCGTGCTGGGCACTTTTTGGTTTGTCTATGGCAGTCTAAGGGTTAAGCATAGCTTTTATAGCCAATTTGTTATGTAAAAGCCTAAAGCAGTTAACGGTGATATAAATTGTTATAATGTATTTGAGTCAATAAGTGAAAATTAATAAGATTGCACTATATCACAGAATCTAGTCCACAATGAGAAGTGGTCGATGCAATTTATATGTTTCTCATAGCATATCATCAACATCTAGAAACGCATCTGCATCACAACACGGCATACCAAATAGTTACACGTATTCCCCAGAATAACAACGTTCATAGAATTTGAAAGCTTATTCGCTTTTATATCGATAAAAACTCCCATCCCTATCAATTTATCTCGAGTTCGTTAAATTATGTTTAATTCTTATATTTATATGGCAATGGTAATTTAAGAATGTCAAAAGAGATTTTCAATAATTACAAATTCAATCCGCGTTTCGGAAGGCACGTCAAATTGGTCCCGGCTGTCATTTGTACATTTTTGGCAGTCGTTACGGGTAGTCAGAAGCTAGAAAGTCTGACAAGAAATCTTACCAAGGGGTATTGAGTTGCCCAGGTAAGTGGGTTGCGTAGGTCAGATAGGCAGTCGCTCAACGTAAAACACTGGTACTCAGCTGCATCCGGATAAGACTGGAAGCCGACCCCAACATGACTTGGGAAAAGGCTGATGAATTATGAATTCAATATCTCTAGCTTCTTTCCTTTCATATCTATTTATCTTGATGATAATCTGATACTGAATAAGAGATGGAATTCAAGTCGTATTTATATGATAAGCTATATGCAAATGGTGTCTATTTAATTCGCATTGGCAGTGTGTTAGTTATTTATGCTACGGCCCGCTGAAGTTTTCACGGCGTTTGATAATTTATATTAAATGTTATTTCTGTACTCTTACAGCGTAGTACTTACAAAAACACACAATTCTGTTTCATATTTCAATGATAATAAAGTTCAAAATTATTTGAACAGTTTGAACAATTGAAGTGGACGTCCAAAGTGTAGTTTATCGATACATTTTATCGACCTTTTCCCAGCATTGTTGTTAATATTTTATGCAATACGTGACATGAAAAAATGAGAAATATTTTTATTTAAACAAAATGCTTTTGGGAAGAATTGGTTTATTATCTTTCTTTATCGAGCACTTTAAAGTTGACTTTGAATGCAATCGCCCATACTACAAATATTTTAATACTTTTAATAGAAAATAAATATATCGTAAAGATATTAAAATGGATCTGAATCCGAAAACTGTTATTGAATAAGCCTTCAGTACAGAATACAAATATACATTTCACTGCTACAAACATTCACTGTTCTAAGGAAACATAAAGAGCACTCATTTTCAGGAAAAACTATCGATAACATTATATTTACGCTTCACTACATAAACACGCAATACATCGAAAAACCGGATACGTTCTTCCCAACCGGTACACTTAAAAAATTCAGAACGATTCCTGAAAACCGTAACTTTATCAAAAGCGAACCGACAGCATTGCTTATGGCCTGATCCCAATTAGACACTCAAGAATTTATTCAAAGCGACCATAAAAGTTGATATCAAAGAGCCTGGCGGTTAATGTATGTGTTTTTCGATATTAAATCATTCGCAGTTCACAGCAAGGTCAGGAAATCCGTATAACTTATTTATAGATAGTATAATAATAATATTCCTCTCACATTTACGCAGCGTCATCTAGTCCCACACTTAGCTGAGTTTTTACTATGGGTACTAGATAGCTGATAAATGTAGGTACCTTTATAATTTTCTTTGGAAAATACATAGGGACACCCAGACTATATTATATGGGTGTTACATATAATACCGTTATTACTTTACTTACTACTTCGCCATATGATCGTCAAAGAAATTTTGCGTTAAAAAAATCACATAATTTTGTTATTACAGGATTATATAAACTCATAAAATACTTAAAACTGATATCTATACTTTAAATTACTAGGTATTTACTTAAGACAAATAATAAGCGAACTAAAACTAAAAAAGACTACTTATACCCACAATATACAAGCTGTTGTTTTGCATCCTCGTCAAATTTCAGGTGGCTGTCATAAAAGACATAAATAATCAATTGAAAGTACTGTATCGGGAAATAACAAATAAGCGCCGCTTTTTTTTGTTGTTGAAATTTAACAGATTTTCAGAATTGAAACCTTAATACAAAACTAAGCGAATCACCCAACTACGCAGGCTACGCACTCTACGCACGCAACGACAAACAGCTGAGTGCGAGTAATGACCTTTGCGACGACCGGTAGCAATAATTTTACCTAATTTTATTTCGAAAATCACCCACATTTTAGTTTGGTAATTAACTCATTTTAAGCATCAGTACGAGTATAATAGGGAATCTTACGAATGACAGTAACACTAGACGCCGTATAAAGTTCACTGACTTGCGATCAGCTGATTAATAAAATTTAAGTTTTGCTTTATTCCTATCGTTTAGCTAAACTTTTCGTAGTGATTTTGTTTTTATTTGTGGATTAAATTGGTTGATTTTAAATTTTCCTTCCTACCTAACGGGCTTAGGATCGGCAATAACACTTATCCCGATCTACTTAGTATAAAAATGTTGCGAAACATTTCCGTGAACATCCAAATGGCTTTCCACTGATGGCATACAGGCGAACCATTTCCACCAACTCGACATTAGAGTAATTGTCCGCCAACTTGCACTTTCGGCTATGGCTTCACAAAGGAGCGGAATTTGCAAAACACGCACTCGCTGCGGCGACATCAAACACACTGTTGGTTCGGGTGCGAGGGGCCGCGTGCGGGAGCGTGGCAAGCTGTGGTGGCAAGACGCATGCGCGGGAGAGCGCCCGCGCCGTGGTTGGTTGGGGTGGCATTGACTACCTACGATTTTTGTGAATGATCGTTGCGTATGCATTGTGTATGAATGTTTGCGTTTGTGTGCGTGTGGACGCGCGATTATAGGGCTAGTTACAGACGCGCCGCCTTTAAATACGCCTAGTTCACACTTACGGATAGGAAAAAAAATAAAAAAAATGACCTACCTATTTTATTGTTGATTTGGATCGAGAATCATTAGCATAATTACGTCCTTGAATTTGACGAGGATGCAAAACAACAGCTTGTATAGTAAGAATTTATTGGTATCAGAATCTCTCTTATTTTTCAAAAAATATGTTTTTTTTAGGAAAGATTACTTTATTTATATAGTTTTAATATATGTAAATATCACTGTGTTAATAAAACAATAAAACAATCTTTTTTAAAAAGATGTTAAAATCAAAACTTCAAATTACCACCCAAACGCAACACAAAAAGAAACAGTTCTCACAAAATGAAAATTTAAATCCAACCGTCAAATTTCGTCCAAAACCCATTCTCCAATTTCAACAGGCAACAACCACACTCCCCATTCTCAAACTAGGCCAATAGTATTTGTGACCATTACATCAAAACAATAGTTGTTCTGTACAGGATTGGATAACAAGGCGTAGGGGACCGAGATGCTGGTATCTTCGCTCCAATTGCCTTCTTTATAGGTTAAGAGCTTTCAAATGGTTCACCGTTTATTCGTTTACCTTCACGTGACTGCTGGGACTATGGTTCTGGGATAAACCAGAACTGAACTGGTATTTAAGAACGATCAAGCTCAAGGGTGCATAGCTTAAGTAATGAACCGATTAGAATAGGTGAATTGTTTAAAAGAATTTATTAGGCGTAAAAAATCTTTTATAAATCACTAGCTTGCAGTTTCACTCGCTTTCTGAGCAAACTACTTCCCGTACTTGGATAAGAAGTAGTCTAAATGTTATTCTGATGTATAAGCCATATTACTGCCAAGTTTCATAAAAATCCGTTCAGTAGTTTTTACGTAGAAAAGCAACAAACTCACAAACTTTTGCGTTCATAATATTAGTAGGACTATACGGTCCTGTTATTTGGACATCGCATATTACTATTGCTACAACAATTGAATTTAGAACTAAACTGCAGAAGTAAAAATCTCTGAAATTCAGGTGTAAAGTGTAAGAACAGAAACACATTAACCTATTCCAATAATACCCTAAAGCCCTCTAAACCAACTGATACACTCCACAAATCCATATTTCATCGACATCGACACACTCGCCAACTATGACAACACTAATCAACAATTCTATCCACGGCTGTATAACACCTCGGAATACTTTACGCGCATCGACACATTTTTCGAACAACATTTCCGAGAATCGACGGGGCTATTCTGATTCGAGTCGCTAGTCGACTCGACAGGACGAATGACAATATAGAGATGATAATCTTAGGGACAATGGGGGTATTAACACCTCTACAGGATGGGAGATAAGGTATTGTAATGTTGGATGTTGAGTGAATTAAGTGTTATTAATTGGAATAGGGACTGCATTTTCAATGTTCTTGTTCGAGCCAACAGTCTTCAAAGACAGTCTGCAAAGGCTTAATATCGAAAAGTTTGTATATTTGCTTGAACGAGCTTATCTCAGGAAGTACTACATTTGTATTCTATACTCGTAATATATTTTATTTGACATTTTGAATCGAGTGTGAGTGTGAAGTGAGCATCGAAGTGAACGTCGAAGTAATCATCTCATTCATTTTTCTGCCAAAATCTCAAAGTTCATTTAGTTCGACTCGCAAACACGCTCGCATGAGTAGCGCTAGTGTAGACTCGAATGACTAAGTGAGTTTTAAGAATGTCAATCAAGAAATCGGCGCGGATTCAAATTCGAATTTTAGAGTGGAGCTCACAGAATCGACATGCTGCCTGGTCTGATTTGACTGCCTCGTTGGTCTAGTGGTCGCAAGGCGCGACTGCTGTGCATGGGCTATGGGGTTCAAATCCCGGGTCGGGCCGAAATCGCTTTGTGGATTTAGAAAAACTTTCATAAAGCAGCCTGGAATCTGGGAATTGGTGATTTATTCACCCGTGCATCGGTCGTGTCGGATTACCGTCCCATCGGACTATGAGAGTGAGGGAATAGAGAGTGCACCTGTACCTGCGAGAATGCTTGTGCACTATAATATGTCCTGCGCAGCTGGCTGATCTCCTTAAAAGAGAACGGCTGCCGTAGCCGACAATTGGCCTTGATGCCATCAATCGATTCATCGAAGAAGGCTTTTAGGTTTTTGGACGTATCCGTGGGGATGAAGGTCCGCCATGCGGGTGAATCCACGAACAGAAGCTGATATCTAATAAAAGCCGTGGCTAATGTAATCAAACAGGCCTTAGACCATCACGATTGACCGAATGTAAATGATTCGTTCCAATTCTTACAAACGTTTGTACTAACGCAACGCGAGAGACGAACTATGTGTTATTCATTAGGGTTGACTGGTAGGAAAATTAAGAGAATTCAAAAAAGAAAATCGTCTGTTATTAAAATATTTATCTGTCTTAAAAGAAGAAATTAAATTTATATTTTTATTAAATTATTAGACAAAATTTAATTATTTTCGAAATTTCCCGCTGCCAGTGATAACTACGTCCCGCACTGGATAAAAACTAGTCTAAGTCCTTTCTCAGAATCTAGACTCGGTCTACAAAAAAAATATTTAAATCGGTTCAGTAGTTTTGGTATGAAAGAGTGCCAGACAGACAGAGGTACTTTAGAATTAGGATAAGGATTTTATGTATTAAATTAATTTTTATATCGGTTTCCATTTTAAATACGCACATAATATTGGAGTTATTATGTTTTAATCAGTAGTAAAAACAACGTGTTTATTTTATATTTTTCAATCAGCCTTTAAAACAACCTTAATTGATAAAACCAATCCCTGCCAGGACCACCAACGAACAAAAACCTAACACAACCACTAATTTTAAATTACAACTCGCAGCCCTATTCAGGCAGACAAGAAATTTAATGACATTAGCATTCTCTGCATCGCATACAAATTCCTGTAAGTTGTCGACCGTCAAGATTCTTGTAAACACACTGATTTACGGAATACGGACGCCTCGTCACATATGCTTGTATCAAGTGAGTTAATACGTCCAGTTCTATTGTCTAGTGACACGAATTATGTGTAAATTGCATACAAATTGTATGACAGGTAGACAGTTTATGGCTGAATTGGATCGTCGTTAGAAGTATGTATGTATGTAGCTTTGAATAGATTATATACGGCACGTATCGGCCTATAAATATAGCAATTAATTTCAACCTTACATATATTTTTGAGTAATTATTTTTCCTAATTTACAGTTCTTCATGTCCCGCTAAAGGTCTTATCATAATCTCCCGAGTCTTTTCCCAACTATGTTGGGACCGGCTTCCAGACTAACCGGATTCAGCTGAGTACGAGTGTTTTACAAGGAGCGACTGCCTATCTGACCTCCTCAATCCATTTACCCGGGCAACCCAATATCCCTTGTTGGACTGGCGTCAGATTTACTGGCTTCTGACTACCTGTTACGACTGCCAAGGAAGCACTAAAGGTGCATCCCATAACCTTCATCGATCAATGAACTATATAACTCCGAAATATTTTTTCAAATCGCATCAGTAGCTCCTGAAGTTAGCGCGTTCTAGCGAGCAAAGAAACCCTTCAGCCTTATAATATTTTATAGTATAAATAAATGATGATGATGAAGCAATGCAGTTTCATCATCAGTACTTAGATAAAACACTCGTGTACAGCTACCGCATACCTGCGTATACGCATGTAGAATACGTTGATTTAAATAAACAATTGCATTCTTTTAATGAGAATGAACTGTGTCCTATTTGTTGAGAGGAATTTGCGGTGATGTGATATTTTGGCGCATATTTTTTCTAGATTAGATGCTTAGGGCCAGTTTCTCTATCTACCAGATAAATTAAAAAATGGAAAAGAATTTGTATGAAATTATCTACCAAATATACTAACTGGAAATTATTTGTAGGTGGTACAACAAGCCCTTAGACATATAAATATATACATATACTGTACTAGATATACCATTTTTCATGTTATAACTTATTAGGATTGGTGATATAATAGGCAGCCTTATCGCTATCTCTTTCAGTTAACCTATTGAAGGCTAACACATTAAAAAAGATGTTTAGCTGGCTTTTTAGAGTCAATCTTACACCTAGAAATTGTCTACTATGACGTCACGTTATTTTTCATTTAAATTTTGATTTCAGACCTTAGTTTCAAGTTCAGGTTTTATCAGTCATTAGTGTCTAAAATACACTAAGAAACAATATATAACTTTGAAAAGTTACAATAAAACTTACCTGACCCAGTATCTTACTCACACTTGAGAGGCGGGTGCTTTAACCACTAGGCCACCAGGACTTGCTACTTTCCTACCAAAGATAACATTATAATTCTGTGAGTGACCCTCAAAGGAAAAGGACTATAAGCGTGGTATACATGTACATGTAGCTACTTGGTATACATGCGACAGGCCACTCGTCAGCGTCTGGAGTTTTTGATTAAGGGGAGTCTACGAACCGCCTTAAGAATAGGCGCTAGGGAGTCGCGCTTTAATTTTTTTTTTTTTTTTTTGTATATCTCTTTGATCTTTGAAACTTTTTGGGATGAAACAAGATTTTGTAAAAACGATTTCATCTTATTGCACCGTTATTGCACCAAGCCAAAGCAATGATTTAGTTAAATCAGGATTGCTTACTTTCACTTACCTATATTTCTATCTAAATCGACTCTAGAGAATGACGTGCATATGTTCCAATTTTCGCATTGTATTTTTACGTTTCACTGGTTCGCTGACACATAAAAATGAAATCAAAATAATTAATAAAACAAATGTACCTAAAATGTTTTACATTACATACATCATTTGTTGCTAATAAAAGCTAATTGACCGAGAAAGTCCTTTAAACAAATTTACATCCAATATGGCAAGTTAAATAAAAGCTTATTAAAATAGCCAAGACCTCTCCATACATTTCTTTGTTCTAAAGGCGCTCCAATAAGTCTCCAGTGCTTGAAACGTTAAGATATCAGTATACTGACCACATTGTACTCTACTCGTAGTACTTAAAAGCCATTCGTTAAGTGCAACCTCTTTTGTTTTTGTGCTACTGGAGTTCAAAATTCAAAATTATTTTTAGATTATAAACATTTTCTAAGGGCCAGTTTCACGATAGCCACTGTCTATCGAATAAATTCAAAAAATGGAACTGAATTTGTATGAAATTATGTACCAAATAAACTACCTGGAACTTATTCCGTATGTGGTAAAACAGGGTCAAAGTTTACTATAATTAAGGTATCAATAACAACAATGGATTTCTTAAAAATGTAACGTATTATTCCTTACTAATACTATGTATAATTGTGATTGCAGTTTGTCTGTTTGTTTGTTCTGCTTTCAGGATAAAATGGCTGAATGGGTTATGTTCCAATTGAGAGAAGTCCCTGGAGGCTGAGACATGCTAGGTGCAAGGAAGAAATTAAATTTAAAAGCGAGTAAAACCACAGTAAAAAGGTAGTATTCACGTAGATAATTTTCGTAAGGATTTATCAATTGAGTGAGAGCGAGCTATGGGGTGATGATATGAAACGTGTAAAGTGATGATTCTAAAATGCATAATATTTTCTCCGAAGGTTATACTAAAAATTGGATCATGACGCATTAAAATACAACACGATTAAATATAATTAATATTTGCAAGATATTTCAGGATCCAACCTAACCCGGAAAAAAGTTAAATACAAGTCACTTTCTTCATAGCAGGCATATTCTACGCTAATCCATGAAAACATCAATTAAAAAAACAATAATTTGATTTGCTATAAAAAGACTTCTGGACAAAATCAAGATACCAACTTTTATATAATATAGACTAAAAATAGTAGTAGAGTAATAATTATCTCAGAATTAGATCAAGAGCTCTTCCCAACCAACAATTTTGCCAACCATACAGGCACAGACAGATCGATACACTCAAATAAACAGTCAATACATCACTAAAATTGATAGTCGAAACTACAAATGAACCTTTCATCAAGTCAACGACTGCACCGGAAGTGACGATAATATTCCACTAGCTACCACGAATATAGATGATTGACTGCAATAAGACGTTGGCCGGAGTATTGCGTCCTGCTCTAAAGCACAGACTTGGGAATGTGGTAGAAAGGGACGGTGTACCACCAATAAAATGCAGTCCACGTACAAGGAAGTGGGAATGATTCCTGATGCTATAGAAATATTAATCGGGTGCGCTGTGAATGCAAATGGTGGTTTTTATGTTATGTAAGAGTTGGTACATAAATTATTATGTGGTTGCGTTTTTAGTAGTATTTTGTACTAGAGTGGGAGAGGTATTTTTGATACTGTATATTTAAGCAAATTCTTCGTAAAAATCTATAGACACTGACAACTGCATAAGGTAATATTTTTAATGAATAAAAATATTTCATTATCACTTCGCCAAGACGCGAGCGAAATTACTCAACCAAAAATAACACTGTACCTTAATATACATTAATCCCTTCTTTGAACACTGAAATATGAATTCTTAGTTATTATTATATAAAAACGAATCCCTACTTCTCCTGTTCACGCCATCACGCGTGAATAGCTGGCTAGATTTCACTCTTATTTATTTTTTGTGTTTGTTATTGTCAGGGGGTCCTTTTTGTTTTTTTTTTCTTTCATAAGGACCTCCTGACAAGCCAGAGGACCTTATGAAAGAAAAAAATATTTGCGCGGAAAATTTGAAAATTTAAGAACACCTTTTTGTCACGAAAACCGACATACACGCGGGCGGACCCGCAGTCTCCTACTAGTTATAAGATATTTTCTAATTTTAAGATTTAATTGATAAAATATATTTCGCACTTTCATTAATTTACAATGACGAAACGTCTAGATCGATATGCAACAAGCTATAAAAAACTTAAAATGAAAATAAACATTTAAATGAAACAATATCCATCTCGCTTTATATCACAGTTAATAAATAAACTTACAACAAACAATAGTACATAAGAATAAAGATGCACATGCACCATCGCAATAAATAACTTCAGACAATCGATTCAATTTTATTTACATATAAATCGATTAAAAATGGCCTTTGTCCGTCATTTGACATCACTTAAGATTTTATTCATGAATAATACACATATTACTTTGTACATACATAATTAATTGCCTTTTATGGGTTTAATGACTTATATGGGTAGCCTATAAGATGCATCCTACAGTGTTATTATTAAAAGGGAGATAAAATATGACTACACGAAGGCTAACTTTTTTTTTTGTAATGGTGAGGGAGTAGAGTTGTTGTAATCGAGGGCAATTACGTAGATTTTTTCAACTCTAGCAACTTTTTTTAATAAAATTCCGTAACAAAAATAATAGTTTTTGTAATTACATTTAAAAAATATATAATAATGATTAATTTGATGGATTGTACGAAACCTAAAATAACTTTGTCAAAACTAACGGTTTGAGCCAAAGTTGTCGTTGATAAAACCCAAAAAAATATTAATTCCCTAATTATTAAAGCAACATAACAAATATATGTAGAATAAACCAAAAATATAACTGAAAAAACACTAAATTCAAAGAACCTTACAGATCCATAAATCAAGAGCAAAGACTACAAAATTGAAAAAAAAAACTACATCTGTAAACAAAACACTCGTCAACTTTTTGTCCGTATCACATTTCATCACCAAGATCAATTTTCTGGGAACACAAAAAAGGTCGCATTTATTTTCTTCGTGGCAACACTGCCTAGCCAAATCTGTACAGTAAGACAATACCATATTCATTGTTGACAACATTAATTGAAATTTATTACATCTCACATACGATTCGGGCTATAAAATGACACTTACAACCGACAGCTGTCAAATAAAATTTGAACTTTAACTCGTTGGTCGTAAAGTTGAGTTTTGGATGTTTGTCCGTGGAGTTGTTATTTCTTTTTGGAGTTGAGTCTTAATATTTTATTGTAGACGGACAATCGAAGATAATGCTTGCACTCATGTGATTTGAGACAATCGTTCGCCGGCTCTTTGATTGAATTATGTTGGTTTTCATGTAGATTGTTTGGATTAAGTCATTTGTCTCACAGTTGTAAATAGATAATAGCTACTATCTTGTCGCTGTTATTAATAAGCCGGTGACAACTGAATAAGTAGTAAAAACATTTGTAGAGTAAAACGAATTCAATTCCGAAGCCGAATTATTTGTTCCCAACTGTTGCAGAATAATCGCGTTGGTACACTTCTTTCGTCATGAACATATTTTTCAATAATAGTCTAAATATAAAAAAAACATACCGTTCTTTTTGTCATTTGTCATACTACTATACGTAACGCACCCTACATCAAACTTATCGATATTATATTTTGGGCTTAATATTCTAGCTAATTAAGTCAGAGTAGTACAGACGCCAGCACATGCTTCCTGAAACTGTAGAATTTTCCCAATCAACTATCTTTTTGTTAGATTGTAGCTTAATACGCTGGTCTGTACCTAAACTGTCGCTGTAGCCGTATACGTCATTGAGGCTACAGCGACAGCGACAGACACAATTTTTTTTTTTTTACTATATATAAACCAAAACCAAATAAAGGTTATAAAAAAAATATATACACTTTGACTTAAGAACCCTCTTTTGTATGTAAATTGGCGTATTTTAATAAAAAAAGGAGATCTATCGCCTATACCTCAAATTAAAAATAAATCTCAAAAGCTCATTACGTCATTTCCTATAAAAAAAACTTCCTCTGAAAGTTTACAGACTTTGATTCGGGTCATCATAATATTTTCATTGCTAGGCCAAGAATTATGAATCACTTTGATTGGTACAGGATATTCGTACATTATTATGATTAATGTTTCCACCATCTTGTGGGATTAAAACCGAAATAGTTTTGTATGAATTTTGCGTCTAACAATCGCGGTTATTTATCCGTGCTTAAAATCTTTTCATAAAATTCAGGGCATTTTTTAAGCGACTTCTAAAAAAAAGGAGCTCCTCAGTTTGACCTGTAAGTATGTATGTATATTTTTCTCGCATTCGGCTGAACCGATTTCGATGCGTTTCTCGGAATTGTATTTCAAAGTCAAAGGATTTATTTGCACATGAATACAGTAGGTAGGTAGGTAGTTCGTTTGGGGAGAGAGGCTTTAAGGAAGTATTCATTTAATTTTAACAATGACCTAAAAGGTTCGATTAGCTACATTTCTGCTAACTTAGTTAAATAGGTGTTCTAAGTTAAAAACTTTAAAGAAATATGACCCTTGTTATAATACTCGTAGTTCAATATTTTACGTTATTACCTTCTTTGGATAAGAAGTCAAAACCTTCACATTTTATACACCAACATAAAAAGGGATTTTCAAATAAAAGCGTGTATTTCTTTTATCGCGGATCACCATGTAAAAGTTTATAAACGTACTTATATCTTTTTTCAGCAAGTTACCTTTGAAAGTTAAGTCTTAAGTCAAAGAAATCAAAGAAATAAGTCTATCAATTAACTGAATCACGTTACACTAATCCATAACAATATTAATGATTTCATTCGTATACTGCGCACACACATATCTGTATAAAAAATTGGAATCTTTACAAGTCTGACGCTATAGGACAGTTTTGCGTCAAATTCACAAGAAACATAAAAACTTCGTACACTACTTTTAATGACTGTTGTCAATTATAAATTACCAGGATGTCGTAATGAAGAATAATAAATTAATCAGATATTACAGAATAATACAGCCAGAGCTAGATATCTTTGTTCGTTATATTATACGTTTCGAACTTATAGACGCATTATAATTTAGATAAAAGGTGTAAATAAATAAATTTCCCTTGACGTTTCTGACTTCTGACGACCCGTAACGACTGCCAAATGTACAAATGACAGCCGGGTACCACCATTTAACGTGCCTTTCGAAACACGGAGGATCTCGTCATTACACCCATCCACAGACAGACCGCACAAAGCGCTGCTTAACTTTTTGATCCATCTACGCATGCGGCTATTACTTACCCACAACACTACATAGCACAACATATACGTCCTTTTAAAACTAGTACAAGTCCCATACATCTATGATACAGTGAACAAAACAAGCTAAAATCACATAAAGACGCAACAAAGAATGTTGTAAGAGCATTTACGACCTTTTTATGGGGTCGTGATCTGACCACACATTAGTCTCCTAATGGTCGTGACTCGTAGTCACCCTACTGTGAGCGATTTGTGATAAAATTAGGAATGAGAAAGTCCTTTTTTGTTGGACTTTGGATCTTTGTGAGTGCTTTTAATCAGTATGCAAGGTGCATTCTTTCAATAACATTGTCCCTGCGTTGAACTCCGAGTCCAGGGATTGTTCGAAGGAAGTAAGTATCAAGGCCCTAGTAAATGAAGGACAAGGAATATAGGACTGCTTAAGTCAGCTATAGTCTGACATTCGTTATACCGTACCCACAGCGTTCTACGTCCAACATTGTACCTATCTTAGGCTGTACTTTATGTTACTTGAATATATAAAAGACGTGAAGGCTGAAATTAGTCATCAATGATTTAAAGAAAATAATACTTATTTATACATTTGGAGGCATGGCAGTGCTCCTGCCAAGACTTACTTCAAACATCTCGATATTATTTGAGACATTATTATTTTCTAATATTAAAGTTTCAGCTATTGTAAAAAAAATAAAAAAAGCTTCATAAATCTCTAGATTATTTGCGACATTATTTTGATCTAAGTTCATATTTTCCATAAAAAACCCTTATCTACTAAATGGTAAAAGCCCTTAAAGTATTAATATTCTCTCCTCATATTAGATACATGAGTGCTACAGTTACTCGCAGGCCGATGGCTACTCAATTATGCATGTCTTATAAGCTGATACGTCAATCATAAGCTTTGCCTTCTATTAGGGTGAGGGTTTGGTAGAGGCGGAAGCGAAATCAGTATACGGTTCTTAGTTTCAAGGAATTAAATGATGATCAATGCTTACAAAAAATATATATCATTATAGTTACGGGTAATAGCACTCTTAATATCAATTATATTCTTTATTTTACAGAAATGGCGAACTCACAAAGTTTAATTCTACGGGATTCCATATATCAATGCTAGAATGGAATTTTCGACGTCGACCGATGGTTTTCACCATCCTGAAAGCGTCGACCAATCCATTCTACCAACGATCGATCCATAGGTCTAGTAACACCCTAAAAAAACGGCACCTATCCCCTTAATGCCATTACACTCATTCTTTTCTCTCACTCATTCTTTTCTCTCACTCATTCTGTACATTAATTTGTAAGTTTTTACATATTCGAAATATTAAAAAAATAAACTATCAACAAAGAAAAAATGTTTTTATTTTCCCGCTACCGCGTCCGCTCCGCTATTCTACGAACAGACCCTTACAAAGCGTGTCCATATAACAACTCCACGTCTAAACGTTATCATTCGCGCACCGTAGCCACGAGGAAGCGGTGATGTATCGCCGGATATTGCTATTCGTTTGACCCATTACGTAGCTAGTTATCTGCGGCTGCGATTGGCGGGAACGAAGATTATGTAAGTGTCAATGTGTGAGATTGTGTGGTCCTTTCTGGTTCAGAAGGATGATGATATGTTGCAGATGGATTTAGTCATGACATTTAACTGAACTAAATATTAAATATAATATTAAATTGAGCAAGCGTGGTGATTAACGCTCCATCCTTCTCCGTGGGAGAGGAGGCCTGTGCCCAGCAGTGGGAGGATAAAGGCTGTGATGATGATGATGATTAAACTGAACATTAGAAAAATATATATTATGAGTGATACGTGGTTGAAAACTCTCTTCAATCACAGCAAGTTCAACCATGTAATTTTTTTAGACTATAGAAATTTTTGGATATGAACGAGCTATCAAATCTGACTACCCAAGAAATATAAAATGATTTTGATGATCTCAAAAAATTATTATTACGATACCAGATTACAGAAAAGGACTTAACAGGACTTCCAGAAGTGATGGCAAGCAAACTAAACCCGTATAAAAGTACCTACACATATCAATACATACATATTCTATGACTCTTGTATGTGTATCTGTCTAATGAGAAGGCAATAGAATATATTTAGAGGGGAGCTAGCCAAAGAACGACAGCTTCACTTACTAAGATACAGAGGTCAAGAAGTTAAGAGCGCGTTGATCCGTCTATGGACTGACAGATAGAATTGCAGCTTTAACTAAGCAAGCTACTTATTTATACTAATATTATTAAGCTGAGGACCAGTTTCACAGGTTGCTGATAATTTCCAGATAGTTTATCCGGCAGATAATTTAATACAAATTCTGTTCCATTTTTTGATTTATCTGGTCTAGATAGTGGCTATCCGTAACCTGTGAAACTGGCCCTAAATCGGGTACTAGAGTTCTGCTTTGAATTCTTTTTTCGGTGTTGGATAGCCCATTGATTGAGGAAGGATATTATATATGGTACTTTTTATACGGGTGCTTGAGGTAGTTCCTACGGAACGCGGGTGAACTCGCTGACAGCAGCTAGTACTATAATTATTTTTGTTAATTTTTACGCAGATACATATAGGCAGTAGCTATGCCAGTCTAGCCAAGGGGTATTAGGTTGCCCGGGTAACTGGGTTGAGGAGGTCAGATAGGCAGTCGCTCCTTGTAAAACACTGGTACTCAGCTGAATCCGGTAAGACTGGAAGCTGGCCCCAACATAGTTGGGAAAAGGCTCGGGAGATGATGATGATATATAGGCAGTAGTTCCTACGTGACACGTTCAAACGGTTTCAATATAATTATGTCCTAATTGCTTTAACAAAAAGGTAAATTAGTCTTAGGAATTTCGCCAGATCTAGAATGAGATGTAGACTAGCAATAAACACGAAATGTATCCTCAGTTTATTTTGATTTCAATGCTTACAATGTGTTACCGTAAATCTCGGAATAAACTGATTATATTTATTGAACGTAATGTCTATATTTAAACTAATGATGCAACTAGTCTGCTTGAAGAACACCTAATAGTAGAAACTAGAACTCCTATGTAGATATATAGGAATAATACTAATAATAGCGTCGAGACCGATTGTTGTAGGTCATGGCGGATGTTTTCTCTACTGAGGTTAGCTAGCTGTGCAGGATATGTCATAGTGCACAAGCATTTGTGCAAACTGGGGCTTTTTCTATTATCTCACTCTTACCGCCTGATGGGACAGCAATCCGAAATGTCCGCAGAGAGAAAAGGCCCGACATTTACGAATTGGAGTAAACCAATCACCAACTTGCAGAGCTTTGTGAAGGTATCTTAAAACCCTCAAAGCGGTCAGGAAATCAAACCCGAGACCCCATGTTTAGCAGTTGCGCTTGCAACTTCTAGATCAACGAGGCAATAATCTAGTATCTAGGATTAGCTGGTATCCCGTTAGCTAGAATCATATGTAGTTCGAGCGTATATACAGAGTGTGACAATAAATACCCGTAACAACTAATAATGTGACTTCGGTACATTTTGTTATTACGAATCTCTGTTGCCACGCAAATTATACTGGGTATTAATGCATTCTGCGTACTTACATTTTAGTTTAAAATAATTGGAAAATCAATGAAAAAGAAAAGTATTCTTATTTGTTGTAGTTGTAGTTTCTGGTGCACTTTTCATAACGGCCCAAATAAACTCCTTCATACTTAATAGTTTTTGTAACACCCTGTATACAAATGTGTGTAAGTATGTGTAACTCATTTCCCTTTTGACAGTAAGGTAGGTTTAGATCCATGTAATAATGTATAATAATTAGGGTCTATTGCTATGAACTAATCAAATCCGAGATTTTCTTGGTTCTGCATTTTATCAGTCTCGCCGATAATGATATCAGACCTCTTTCTGAAAGCACCCTTAAATTTGACTACTATCCCAAAGAGACATACAGATTCGGATTCTATTTAAATTATTGAAGGTCACTTTAGACGAACGCATAGCGTGCTTGATGCAATAATTCCTTTTAGATATCATACCAAAGACGAGGAGGATTAATATCATATTACAGTCCGTATACCAAATATGTAGATACTGCAAAGATCAGGGAGTATGGGTCGCCCTATAATAGATCTGAAGTAGGAAATTCTAGAACTTATTAAAATTAAACGACGCAAATATAGTCTCGTTGGCAAATAACGTTGTTTGGGGTTGGGTTTTGGGGTCGGCCTCCAGCCTCACCGAATTCAGCTGAATACCAGTGTTTTATAAGGAGCGACTGCCTATCAGATCTCAGACTCCTCAACCCAGTTACCCGTAGCGTCAGACTTGCTGGCTTCTAACTACCTGTAACGACTGCCAAAGATGTTCAATGAGAGCCGAAAATGAACCCTTCAGGCTGCGTGGCCCAAATGGTCATATTGTTTGTAAAGTCTTATCGAAGGGACTGGTTGACACTTCAAGTGACCCAAAGGCTGATTTTTAATTCAACATGGCAATGCTTAACTTAATATTAGATATTGAATGAAAACTAAAGGCATATAAGCACATATATGTCGGTCTGTTACTAAGAATTCAAACAGGATATAACAAGTACCTTTCAGGAGATAATAACCATACAGAGTTCAATGAGTTTCCTTGAATTTTAATTGCTGTCAAATGGGTATATTCTAATTTGTATGTGTGGCAGTAGGGCCTATTAGTTTTTATTCTGTCTATACAGTGTGTCGAACATGCATCGCATATGCTATGGGTATTTTGTATGTAACAAACTCGTATGCATATGACATATTAAATATAAAAGCTTCCTGAATAGTGGGGGGAAGTGTTTGATTAAAAACTATCGATTTTTTATGAATATGAAATAAGTTTATCACATTATTTGCTGGGGCTGCGGGTTGTTCGAAAGAGTTACTACGGCCCTGGCACACAAAGACCTCCAGAAGGAACAGAGTGGGTTTTAATAAAATTTGACACTACCTCAAGCTGCACCCACAGCGGGAGGGGTCATTTGATAACACACAATGCAAAAAAAAATTTAGAAGGGAGGTAAAATTATTGTATTACATTTCTTTAAATTCCATCGTTTTGTTTAGTTTGATAGCTATTGTTCGACTTTCTGCAATCTTTAAAAGATCCTCAACTGCAATATGTTGATATCATAATTATGATTATTATAGTGTAACTGTATGATATATGTGTGGCATCTAATGACTGTGATTTCACAAATAAATAATTGAAGATTAAGATCTTTTTCAAAGTTCCAATTTCTCTGTAGCATGGAATATCGACATAATTTTTACGTCTTCATCGATTCTCCTTATCCCATCTCTAGCACCTCCACTACCGGGTTCACGGCCACCGGTTGACGTAACCATAACACGGTGATGACAACCATGGAGAATGTCAAATGCAGATCGCGGGTACTGAACTTGGTTCCATTTTCAAATTCATGGCACGTCACCATTTTATGTATTTGTACTGCGAAAATGCAGTATGCGATGGACGCGAACATATTGGCTGTTTAAGACTGTTGTTGATTTATGGTCTTTCTTACTTGACATTACTTAATGTATGGTCAGCAACAAAAGTTATCTAATAGTAGCTATATAGCTGAACACAAAAATATTTAAAAGCTAAAGATATTTTCTTCGAATTTTGTAGTTCTGTGATATCCAGGTTCTTTTATTCTTTTATTGCGACGGTTACTTAAAGGAAATTGAATGGATCAGGTGTTTTATGACATTGACTGTTTTTTATACGGTTGCTGCTGTCAGTACTTATTACAAGTAAAAATTAAGAGTTCAGGACATTTTATACAGATAAGAGGACGCAGGCGACTCTCCATCTATTCTTTATTCTCCTACTCTCATCGTTTGAGGGGATCGCAAACCGACATAAACGGAGAGAAAACAAGCGCTAGCCGACAGTAACGAGCTCTCCGATACATGGGTATAACTTCCAGACTCCGAACTACTTAATGGCAGTTTCAATAAACCCTAAAAGCGATTTCTGGCCCGACCTGGAAATCGAACCCGAGTCCCCGTGGACAGCAGTCGTGCTATGCAACTACTAACGAAGTATAACTTCGGCACAGCTGAACCGTAAATACGTACCTTTCACTAACAGACGTATTGACAAAACAATAATATTATTGGTTAATATTCAAGCAATTATTATAAAACAATCACATAAAATATCGTTGATTAATTAATAATAATTAATACATTATATTTGTTTATGATGTCGGGTTTTAAGTTCAAAGCAGAAACAAGCATAACTTAATACTATACTAGAGTATTCCCGCGGGTTTACCTATCTCCCGAGGACACTACCTATCGTTACTCGTTACGAGTTCCTCCCATATTACATACTAACATTCATATTTTTAAAATGACTAAATACCCGAGCGTACTACGTGCCATCCCAATATAAAAGTAATGGCGTCCAAACCTATTGCCGGCCAAGACGACCGTTCTCTTTAAGGAGACTAACTGCGCAGGACATACTATAGTGGACAACCATTTGCGCGGACACAGATGCACTCTCTATTCCCTCACTCTCATAGTCAGATAGGACAGCAACGACCGGAGAGAGATGAGGCGCAGTACTAACAGTTACGTGCTCTCCGATGCAATCACCAACTTCCAGACTCCGGGCTGCTTTATGAAAGCCTCTTAAAACGCACAAAGTGATTTCATCCCGACTCGGGAATCCAACCCGAGACCCCGCGCACAGCAGTCGCTATGTGACTACTAGATCAACGAGGCATTCTGTGGTACTATCTATCTCCATTCCAAATTGCATCTCAATTACTTTAGCCGATTTAAAGTAAAAACGTGAGAAATAAACAAACTCACATTGACATTTATAAATTAGTAAATATACTTCGTAGTGTGTGCTTGATATAAATAGAATCGTATCTCTTCCCGTCTCCTGTCGCGGATATGACGTAGGTAGACAATATGGCTGACTGGGCTTTAAATCGATTTGAATTTCGAATTACGATAGGGAAAAGTAGAAAGTAATAAAGATTATGAATTTTGAAAAACCAATTTTAAAAGTCTGCAATTTCACCCGTATCCCATGGAAATATGATAAAAGGCATAGAGCCTTCCTAGATAAATGGTCTATGTAACACGGAATTTTTCGAATTGGATAAGTTCGTCAAGCTTCCTGAAACCTGACAAATTTCCCCAGTCAACTTTGAACCATATGCTTAAGCGATAAAGTTGAAAATCTATTTAGGTTTTGGCGTCTGTACTTTCCGAGATAATCGCTTACAACGAAAGAAACAGAACTCTAGCTTTACCTACAATATTATTATAGATCGATACACTTACAGAAAAAAACTCAACTGCCGTAACAAGAAATGGTATGACGATCAAATGCCAAATCAGGACAGTGGGGTATCAATAAATGTTTTATTTTACTATGTTATACTAAAAACCCTTTAAACTTAGATATAATTAGACTAAATCCTTTAATCTCTTCTCAATATTCTAGACTTCATATTTTCTTCACATCTGGGTTTCCCATAAGTAAAGTTAGCATTACTATTTGCACGAAAAATTATGATTAAAAATATTAGACAGTCATACTAGCAGACACTGGCAATAATCCAATAAAAAAAGAATAATGTTTTTTTTTCTTTATTTTTGGTCTTCCGATTCGAAGCCCTACAAAGTAGGTATACATTATCACATGATTCTGTCAGCGTGAGCAATGACCCCATTTTTTGGATGACTTACAATTTGCGGTTTTCAGAATTTATAAATAATACATAACAACTGGACCACACATTACGCCAAATTATATCGAAAATTATTAACCTTTTGCTTTTAGCTTAAAAATATCGTTCGAAAGACAAAATCTTGATTAAAATTTCGTCAAAATGGTGGTCTTCCATTTCAAAAGTCAAATCGCTAAAAAGCACCAACATACAACAAGAAACAAACGCGTACGGAATTCCAAATTTGAATTTGTATTTAGTTATTTTCATTGTCACACGCATTCTATTTTCGATCTGTATTCTATAAGGCCAGTGTTCTGATTCCGTTGCTCTGCGTACTCGACCAACTATTTTTTACCGTAAGCTAATTATAATTTAATGGAAATCAAACCTTGTTGCATCGAATTAAAGTTCTCTGGTATTTGTGTAGGTACCATCGTAAGTTTGTTACTATCACGCATATAGTCTTCGGTCGGAAATTGAAAACTATTTTAGTGAGTAATTATTCTTTTTTTGTCTGCAGTGGAAGTCGCTATGGTTTATTAAAAATATATACATTACATAATTTCTAGAATGTTCTGAATGTTTCAAAGTAAGTCCTGACGTCACAAAGTATCTTTAGCTCGAGGAACTTCGGATAAAACCTACAAACTCCATTTCAAATCTAGGAACTAAATCGCGATCATACACCAGCTATTTAAAATTAGACTTTATTGTTATGGCTTTAAGATATAATTCGCAAGTATTTGCGGTTTGGCAGCTATCATTTATTGTTTGTTTCCTTGAAACTAGAGGAGATTTATCCGGGAATGTTTTAGAACTGCAGAAATCGAACATTTTAAAATGTTATTCTTTTTAACCAAACTGTACTCTAGGTACTTACTTTTTTCCCCACACATGAATATTCATCATCATCACAGCCTTTTTATCGTCCCACTGCTGGGCACAGGCCTCCTCTCCCACAGAGAAGGATCCCACAGGAAGCGTAAATCACCACGCCTGCTCAATGCATGATTGGGTTGGTGATTTCAGACTTTGTAGTCCACGTTTCCTCGAGATGTTTTCCTTCACCTTTAATCAGTCATTGGTGTCCAAGATAAACTTAGAAAGTACATATAACTTAGAAAAGTTACATTGGTATGACCTGGAATCGAACCCGCACCCTCATACTCGAAAGGCTGGTGCTTTAACCACTAAGCCACCATGATTTCATGAAAAGTACCTAATTTAAAATTCGAATTCTGGCCCTCAAAACGAGGCCAAAATTGCATGAAACAGCCAATAGGTACGTTCTATTTTCGAAATCCAAAGTTAACAGTTATAAATGATTGATAAACTGACAAATGCCTGTTTACATAACTCTGGAACAACACGCACTTGACCTATTTACACTGGCTGACCTTATTGTAGGAGATTGTTTATCGAATAACGATTGGTATATTAATGCAAGTCTATTTGTAAGTGTTGTAAACTACTGGATAAATGCCGATGCAGTTCACTTGCAAGGGTGACTATTTATTGTAGTGTTGTGACATCCTAATATCCTAATCCTATCCTAATCCTAATCCTATCCTAATATTATTATAAAGGCGAAAGTTTGTAAGTATGGATGTATGGATGGATGGATGTATGGATGTTTGTTACTCTTTCACGTAAAAACTACTGAATGGATTTGAATGAAACTTTACCACAATATAGCTTATACATCAGAATAACATATAGGCTACTTTTTATCCGGGTATGGAAAGTACTTCCCTCAGAAAGCGGGTGAAACCGCTGGCGGAAGCTAGTACTATTATAAAGGCGAAAGTTTGTAAGTATGGATGTATGGATGTTTGTTACTCTTTCACGTAAAAACTACTGAATGGATTTGAATGAAACTTTACCACAATATAGCTTATACATCAGAATAACATATAGGCTACTTTTTATCCGGGTATGGAAAGTACTTCCCTCAGAAAGCGGGTGAAACCGCTGGCGGAAGCTAGTAATTTATATGTTAGAACCATAGATAAGTTAAAAGCTTTTTAAAAGTTTGTAAATTGACTTCACAAATTCATACATAATGTAATTAGGGCCAGTTTCACAGGTTTCTGATAAGATCCAGATAGTTTATCTGGCAGATAATTTCATACAAATTCAGTTCCATTTTTTAATTTATCTGGTAGATTGTGGCTATTCGTAATCTGTGAAACTGGCCCTTAATAAAATATTCTTTAACAATAAAATAGTATTTAACTTATATTTTCAAAATAGGCACATTAAATATTATTTTTAGAACGTGTTTTCGTAAACATGTCATTTTGGTAAAACCCAAAGCGCGGCATTTCTTTTCGATAAAATAGGAATTTCCAGTTCAAAATACCGACAGATATAGCATGTTTGTCAGTTGAAAATTATTAAATTATTTTCTTTTCGCTAGAAATACAGGACTAGTTCGTTTATAGCATAAATACCTAATAATTTTGAGGGGAGTAAAGTACAGTCCTTTTTTGTTCGATATCATGAAATTACCCTTCTTGTGGGTGCAGCTGGAGGGAATGTCAGACTCTCACTGACTAAAATCCACTATGTTCCTTCTGGAGGTCCGTGTGTGCCAGGGCCACGGTAACTCTTGCGTACAACCCACAGCCTCGGCAGAACTTGATCCTATCTGCTCATTTAGTATTTTTCATACAGACAGCCAGCAAACTGTCAAATTTTCCCAATCAACTTTGAACCATATGCCTCAGCGATAAAGTTGAAAATCTATTAAGGAAGTTTAACAGATTGTAGTAGCTTGATGTGCTGGCGTCTGTACATTTTGAATGTTATGTCTTATAATCAATTTTAGAGCGGCTATTTGACGAATGGTATATTAAAATAGAATTACATTAACATGATATATGTTGGTAAAATTAATATTTGCGAGTCATAATACAATTTCAGAGAATCCATCATGAAAATTATCAGTTCAAAACCACCCACTAATGCACGGCTACCACATCTCTAATGTATCGATATATCGATTGAACATTAATCGATTATATTGGCATCGATCCTAATTCGATTCCCGTCTTGTAGGCGAAATGTAATTTATTCTTAAGAACGAATAGATGTGATACGGGAGGCATTTTTAAAATAGTTCACTCACTCCCGAGTGACTTTCACTCATTTAGTTGGTGTTATTTTGAATGATTTATGTACAAACGCTAGCATATCAAGCTACTACAATCTGTAAAATTTTCTTTACCTATAGATTTTAAACTGCCTCCTTAAATAGACGCTAACTCATCAAGCTTCTACAATCTGTCACATGTTTTCTTAATGGATTTTCAACTTTATCGCTGAAGCATATGTTTCAAATTTGATGGGGAAAATATAAGTTTCCAGTTTATACCATTTTGAAGTATGGTTTTAGACCAAACTTAAATACCTGCTAGCACAAAAACAATATTTTCATAGTACCTATGCTGTCTGTTATTATTTCTTTAAAAAATTAACTCAACGATGTAGCCTGAAACGCGAGGAAGTATACAAGAAAATCCACGGGAGAGAGGCAGTCTTATATTCAATGTAATATAATAACTTGTAATAAATAACAGACGCCAGCCGGTCAAGTTTTACCAATCAAATATTAAACTTCCGGTATTGAGATAAGGTTGAAAATCTATTAAAGAAATTTGACAGATTGGGGTAGGTTTATGTGCTGGCAAGTTTTGAACTCCAATTTTATCCAGTCCTTAATTCTCTGTTTACCCGATACCTTAGTAGTAATACAAAATTGTAAGAACAATATAAAATGTTCCATTACTTGAGTCACGCCCTAGAATAGAGGGTTTCTCAATAATTCCGATGTCTGATCGACTCGTGGGTGGAGCGGTGACCACACTTTTTCGTATCTGACAGATCATCATCCCGAGGGAACTATTTCCTGTACCTAGAGAAAAAGTAACCTATATGTTATTTTGATGTCTAAGCTATATTATTGCTAAGTTTCATCAAAATCCAAGCAGTACTTTTTATGTGAAAGTACGTACAAACCTTTGCGTTTAGATATGAGCCTGTGTGTCACCACTTACGAATAAGTCCCAGTTAGTTCATTTGGTAGATAATTTCATACAAATTCTGTTCCATTTTTTAATTTATTCAGTAGATAGTGGCTATTTGGACATCGAGAAACTGGCCCTAAGCAGGATTATGAATTTTAAGAATATGTCACATGCTTTTATTTGTATTTTAATACAAGCTATCTAATGAAAAAAATGTCTGCTAGGCTTCTTTATGCAGATGACTCGATGATAAAAAAAAAACATTTAAAAAATATAACTAAGACTATATCGTAAAGATTGGTCACTCTACACCACAATTAGGTTAATATTTTTTTATTATGTAGAAGTACAACACTTGTAAGCAAAGCTTTTTATTCACATTGAAATTATTGAGTATTTGTATATTAATATTAAGAAGTATACCTATGTTTCAGTAAACCAGTCTAGTTCTAGACTTGGTTATTAGAAGTAGCAGTTCGGTTGATGGCTACATGAAGTTCTATCTGTGCAGTAGACCATTTAAGGAACTAAATCATCTTCAGTTCAACTATTCTCCTAAGTTCAGACTCTATACACTTTATACAAGAAACCATTGTAGGTACAGACGTCAGCATATCAAGCAATCGACTTTGAACCATACGCTTCAGCGATAAAGTTGAAAATCTATTAAAGAAATTTGACAGATTGTAGCAGCTTAATGTGCTGGTATAATACATAAATGCTTTACAGATCTTCGAAAAAGCTTTAAGTTTAAAAAACTATGATTCCTGTCAGACATAGAAACAGTCAAGTTCCACGGATCTAGCCGTTTATGACTCTATATTGTTATGACCGAAATAAAAAATAATATTACTTCGAAGAAATGTGTGATGTTGAAAGAATAAACTTTATCTTTGCTATAAGATAAACTTCGGAATTATGGTTGAGTTTTATCGCTTTTATTCGCACAGATATTGTATAAAATACATTTATAAAGTATATTGATACTGGTCGAAGACCCTCCGCTCCGGGGCGGCATAGAATGGCAAAAATTACGGTATATTTTTAGCATTTTAAGCTCTTTAGCTCTTTTTCAAATTTCCTCAATAGATTTTCAACTCTTTCGCTGAAGCTTATGGTTCAAAGTTGATTGTTTAAAGACAGTTTCAAATAGCTTGATATACAGACTCTGTATAGCAACTTAGTAATAAATTTACTTCCCATTTTTGCCAAGCCACGCTATTAAAGCGGAATGAAGCGGTGATGATTTAAAAAAAACGAATAGAATTTCATTATTTTCACATTTCGTTTTAACCCACTGTAGTATTCTAGAGAAAATTCTGCTGGTTCATTAAAAACTTCTCCGCTTCACCCCCCTTTAATGAGTCTGGGCCCAAGGCCTGGCTTGGCAAATATGAGAATGAATTGGCAATACCTATTAACTGAACTGAATTATTAATTGAAGTCTGGGCTTTAAACTCAAATCCTGCGTAAGTAGCATTATCAGGATTTGGGATTCACACAGTTCTAAAAACCGCAACTGATAAAGGTTGATTTTATTGCAGCAAACTCATGAACTACAATTTGCATAGTGTACTCCTGCACGTCTATTCCGTAAAATTCGAACAAGAACTCGCATTTACTTCGCTTTTCGCTCTCACTTCACATAAGGTTTGACATTTTTCATCGAGTTTGAGTACGAAATGAGCGACGAAGTGACGGAAGAATACCTTACAGCATACCACTTTTTACGTCATCTCTTACTTTGTCCGTCATAATCTCGAAGTCAATTTAGTTCAACTCGCAAACACGCTTGCAAGAGTAGCACTAGTGTAAATTCGAATTATGAACCGAGCTATAGATTGCCGAAGAAGAAACTAACAGCGGATTCAGATTCGATTTTTAGAATTAAGTCTAAGCTTCTAGAAGCTAGCAGAACTGACAAGCATTAACAATGAGTATAACAAAAATCCCTACGTGTCCAAAGTATTTAATTAAGGCACATGCCGCGCCTCCAAAGGGCGAGATTAAGGGTAACATCTTCATTGTGATCTGTCTGTCTGTTTTTTTGTTCCTACCTACAGAACCACGTGTTCCGCACACGTTAGTACCGGAAAGAATAATGGTGGCTCCGAACTGTGGAGACGCTTGTGTTATTTTTTTAGGGTTAAATATTTTTGAAAATAAATTTGAGTTTTTTTTGTTATTTTGACTGTTTAACGTTTAGGCAATTAAAAAAATTAGATTTAGTTTGTATTGTACTCGTATGTATGTAATTAGATTTAGTTATATTTTTTTTATTAATATTATTAAAATATTATTTCTAAAGTAGTTTTTGAACAATACCTTACATTATTGCTAGGGTAGATGGTAGAAATCAAAGAAATATAATGAACTTAAATCATTTAAAGCTTAAGTATTCCCAAAACACATATTTTATTTTTTTGCCAAACGTCAAGAGCTGTCATAGAAAAAGGAATGGTTTATAACATGAAGATTCATTAGAATATTAATTCGGAATTCAATATACTTTAAAGAAATACATGATTCCTTATGTTAAGTCATTTACAAGTAATTCTTATCCAAAATAAAATAGACCAAAAGCCTTTCAAAAAATTAACAAAATTTTGCAACACATTGAAGTCTCCATTCATTTATCTGTTCGTTAAGCCACAAAAACACATTGTTTGCCACGTGTTACGCGTTAGGACGCCGGCTGAATGCTAAAAGGGACACTGGTTCGATTCTCGCCTGAGCATCTTCCTCGCCGTGCCTTTTGTAAAGATTTATTTATTGCTTGGATGTTTCCTTTTTTGTTGTGTTTTTTTTTCTATTGTAGGCAATGTACTTTAATTGTTGGAATTTGTCAGTTGAAGTATCGATATTTTTTAAAATGAAATGGTGACATATTTTTGAAAATAATGATAGGTTGTGTATTACATATTTTATTTGAAACGGTTGTTTAATTAATGTTTTTTTTTTATTTTTGATACTAGATTAAATTCCTTCTATATATGACCTAAATGTTAAGGAGAAAAAAAATTGTGAGCGAGACCTATATCTTACTTTTAAAAAATATGTCACTTTATTATGAGTTTTTTTTTTTATTATTCAATAGTTTTTTTTTATTAGATTAATAGCCGACTATCACATGTTTTCTTTATTTTCTATTTAGTAGTAAATAGAAGCGACGATTACATCATTATTTTTAATCAAAAATAAATTCCCGCCAATTCCTCATCTAATAAAAAATTGCTTCCAAGAAAAATAGTACTTTATCTAATCACACCCAAAAACAATACTAGGAACACTGACTCACATACATATGAAACTAATTATGTTTTCATATAAATGCCGCCAGTCTATATTTAATTATATCTTAAAATAACAAATCAGCTTACCAGCTTCTGGGAATGATCACAATTCCTTCACCGAGTATCCGCAACGTCACAAAATGTCACTCCAGACTCCAAAATATCAGTTCGTAACACAAAACGTAACTAAAAGTTAAAATACACAACCACTTTGACACAGTCACATCAAAAGTTCAGCTCCGTACGTGAAAATATCGATTATTGTTCGACACTCGCAGACGACCTCACGCGACGAGCTTTGCAAGATGACTGAATAGTCTGTGCGCGAGAGCTTTCAGCGGTGCGCGTGCGCTGTAATTTTAACCGCGGTGGAAAGCGCGCGCGCATACCTGTCTCCCTCACTCTTACAGTGAAAACTGTACTTGTTGTATCTCCATCCTTGTTCGACTGTTAGTCGGCGCGTGAAAATCATGGAAAACTGAAGTAAACAGACCGTTTGCGTCGCATTACGTAATCGGGGTTGCATTTATGATATATATTTTGTCTCGTGATTAATGTATTTTCACTGTTTTTCATACGTTTTGTTAATGTTGGCTTATATTCAATGATATGGTGGAGAGGCCGGGGACACGATTTTTTTTACGAAGTTGTGTGTATTTTCATTGAGAAATTCGGTCGTCTAAATGCGTGATTCTGGCATGATGGTTATTAACACTGTATCAGATTATAAAATGTTATGTAGTCGCCTCGTTTTCCTTAACAAATTGGCCTCTTAAATTAGTTTCACAATACTTTATTTTATTGTTCTTTTAATCCATGTTTTTTCAACTCGAGAGTGCACAGACACATTGTTAACTTCATCAAGCGTTAAGTGAATAATTCGATGATACCAATTGTCTTATTATACTTTACACTACTTAAACATCTGATATTGGACAATTTTAACTTTTTTATGATCATAAAGATTTCACTATTAAATAGTTATGGTAATTAGTTCTCAAAACGTAGTTACCTATAAAATACCCTATACAAATACCTATTTACACCATACCTATAAAAATTAAACGTATCACTGCCCAAAGTAATTAAAGTATCTCTTGTGTACGAAGTCGCGGGAAAAATTTAGTAGAGATATTCTTGCTTTTATTACTTCTTATACATTACAATAAGATAATTATAGGCTACTTTTTATCTGGGTGCGGGAAGTATAACCGTCATAAAGCAGGTGAAACCACAGGCAGAGATCTGGTTATAAAGCAATATAGAAGGAAAATATTCTGTAAAGCTTATATATTATACTTTATCTTATAAACTATCGGAGTAATACCTCAGCTATTTTCTCCACCACCCAAAGGTAGACTGGTAGAAAACGACAAAGGTATTAAGTCCGCCATTGTAAATTGTGCAAACAGTACTAATTAGAGAAATAAAGCTATAACGTTCAATATTAAATTCTAAGCTCTGAATATTACTACATATTATTCCAATCTTGAAACAACTATTTATTTATCCATTATTTACATACTTCTAGATATACAAAATTAACATTACAAATGACAACTGGAACCCATAAATTTAACGTGCCTTCCGGAACATGGCAAGATGGTCACCCATCCACAGACTGAACGCGCCAAGTGCAGCTTAACCTTCTGATCCATCGACCAGTGCGTCTGTTAGCAGCAAGCTCCTGATACTATCTATGTCTACGAAGAGTATTAAAATAACATAACCGCAGAATACACAGCGAGCTGTCAGTTTATGCTAATATTATCGCTATCCCCTATTATTCTTATTATATTGTCTGCATAATCTATGAGCGGAGTCACAATACAACTGTATTGGGTACTGTGAAGATATTCTTGATATTGTTAAGGTTCAAACCGCGGTTTCACCCGTAGAAAAAAAATACACAAAAAAACATTTAGTCACTGACCTAGTGAAATTCGTAATACGGTCTAATAATCGATTCTTTAATTCTTGTTCTGATATTTATTTCGTTTTGAAGAAATTTTTTGATATTTTTTCTCACCTTATGACTTTATCCTCGTTCGTCAAGAAATATTCTAAAAATATGATTAGCGCAATCAGTTCACCAGCTTTCTAGATTTCCTTTTATATGCTTAACAACATATTCAGCAATTAATTTATAGTTATATTATTTATAGATTGAGTTCAGGCGAGAGTTATTGGCGGCTTCTGTTCAGGGAATAGGCGAACATCTTCTGATATGCGCATATAAACTAATATTTACTAAATAACAGACAAACAAAACATGCAACTTTTATAACAATACAGAATAAAATCCATAATCACTTTCTACAAATAAACTTACTAAAGTAGCAATTTCTATTACATGCCTCAATCGTAAAGTTGTTGGATACACAGAGTAAACATAAAATGGAATACTCATATTTGATATAGATCCTTCGAGTTCATCACTGGCTTCCGAAGTTTAATATCTATTAAAACTATATACTAGACTGATAGGACTAGTATCTTCATTTGCATTATCCAAAATTAACTTTATCTTATAAATGTATGTATATTGTCTTACCTCGTTAAGTTTGTGCTAATCATATTTTTTTTTACAAGGAGCTAGCTTTTGCCAGCTGTCTTTCGGTAGAAACTACTTCACGCACCCAGATAAGATAGTGGGTATCCTTTATACGATAGATAGACGGTCTGTTATTGAAAGATTTTTTCAAATCGGTCCAGAGGTTCCTGTGATTAGCGTGTTGAAGCAAACTAACAAACAATTAATTCAGCCTTATGTAAACAGGATCGATATAGCCTTTTTAGTATTTATACAGAAATCACAACCTTATCGACAAGAATGATCATGATGTCGAAATAATAAATAAAAGACTACATTGAACCAATCACTATCGATGAATGATATTAAGAAAATATAAAGATTGCGACAATAGTACAATGACTTTCCCTTTATTATAAGATTATTGATAAGAATGTAAATATTGCAAATGTTTCTTATAATTATATTTTGAGATTCCTTTGTTGCAATCAGTCATAAAAAGTTATTACTTGTCATACTTGAAGGATTTATTGGATTATTCACAACGAAAACGCAATTGAATATTTTGCAGATTAAATAATTCGGTAGATAAGTTAAGTGCATTAATTATAATAATAAGTAACAAACCAGCACTTATGAAACTAAATAGAAACCCTGATTTCATTGAGTCGAAGATTTTTTGAGATCAGCAAATAACATCGTTGTGGACAATCTTTGTTCCAGACCAGTTGTGTACCAGGGCCACGGTGACTCTTTTGCACACTTTATCCCTAAGGGCGCAAACAATTTGCCTACTAATATGAAATACATCTCAAAATAAATTAAGGACAAAGCAAGAGGACAATGATGATGTCACAAGTTGAAGCTACATACTCGTATTAAGGACAGCTTCTTAAACCACTAACACACCTCGTGGGCACTCCATTTACACCCCAATCCGTGACCATATGTAAATAGTAAGAAGCGCAGTTTCACAAGGAAGCGAATTTCCTCCATCGCTTATTTTCTAAGAACATAATAATGTGTTCTAGGTATTGTATGTCTGTTACACTTCCTTGTTGCATTAAATGAATGGATTTTTGTTCTATATAGTGATTTCGCAAGTGCTTTCGCTAATATGTCTGTCTGCGACTCGTCCGGCTGAGAAAGTAATTAATTATTCATGTCCTCCTTAGCAGAAACTATTGCATATATTAGACAATACGTCCCTTGTATGAATGGCTTTATACGAGAATCGTAAACATTATAGACTGAACCAAGTATTATGTCTATTTTATTCTGAAACTTTTAAGAATGTATAGTCTTTTTGAAGTACCTTTAAGGGTATACCTTTATTTTACTAATACATATTTTAAATGTTATGTGAGAATAATTTGTTTGTATAACCTATGCAAATATTATAAAGCTGAAGAGTTTGTTCGCTTGTTTGTTTAAACGCGGTAACATCAAGAATTACCAGACCGATTTAGAAAAATCTTTCAATGTAAGATAGCCCATTTACCGAAGAACACTTAAGGCTAATTTTTATCCCTGTGCGCAGAGTAGTTTCTATGAAACTACGGTGGCAAAAGTATTCTTCCGAATACAGACTTTTTTTATGTAATTATCTTAGAAAAAAATCTTAGAACTAAATTATTCCTCTCCTCTACAATCTTGACCTATCTTTCCAAAAATGTCATTTGCACCCTAAAAACAAACACGATTGGAATTCCCCATAAAGCGGCGCGTGCCACGATTTGTGCCGGAAACGGATACTCGTAGATTTAAGAACAAATTCGGGGCGCGCCCCTCCCTTGCCGATTGATTCACTACTGATTGATTGATTGATAGACCGAATTAGTTAAACTTCGACATTTTTAGTTTCGGAAGAAACGGATGTGGTACTTTTTAAGGAGAAATTTAAGAATATTGGTACCTACATGTAGTTTTGTCCCGTAGTGTAAGGATATATAGTAAGAATTGAAGGATATATTATCTAAGGTTTTCTTATGCAGGAGCAAATCATTCACATAGCGAATATTAAAATTTGGGAGAATAAATTTAATATTACAGGTAAGCTCGTGGCTAAGTAACAGCCGAGTCGAGACGAGTCAATCGATTATAAGGTTAAGCAACGCTTATAATGTCACCCCGTGGATATCTAAGACTATCTTGTCATGACGAGTTCCTCCGTTCGTAAGGTTAAATCGGTAGGCCCCGGCTGTCATTTGTTCATCTTTGGCAGTCGTTACGGATAGTCAAAAGGCAAAGCAAGTCTCACAACCAGTCTTACACAAAGTTGTATCGGGTTGATGAGGTCAGATAGACAATCTCTCCACGAAAAACATTAGTACTCAGCTGCATTCGGTTAGACTGGAAGCCGACTTTAAAATAGATTGGAAAAGGTCTAAGCAGATGATGTGTGTGATTGGCAATTCCAATGATTGAGATGTACACAAATAAACGGAATTTCAAACTGACTTAGCAATAACTAATTTATTTCGTAAATTAAGTCTTTAATTATCCCCTCAAATACACTACAACGATCCGGAAACCTAGCAACACGTTTAACCCAGCAATTGGCACACAAATGCAGCGTGCATTATGCAAACGAAAATAAAGCCGTCAGCTGAACAGTTATGTCGTTTTCAGCGCTTGGTTAGACTTAAATGTTTTCATTATGAACTCACAACAATGGTTTGTTGGAAATCAAGTAGACCGTAGTGTAATACTCGTAGTAGTTTATAGTTGGCACTTTCATTGGTTGTATACCTAAAGGTTAAAACGCGCGCCCAATACGTAAAGTACATCATACATTAAAACTCAAACTCAGAATCATATTTTATTCAAACTTGGCTTTAGAACAGCACTTTTTGACCATCGAAGATTACAAAAGACAGCCCTCAAATCACTCAAAATGAGTTTTTGATGGAAAGAACTGGCGGAACAAACTACTGTTAATAGAAAAAAAATACTCTTCAATTAGTCTGGTATAAACATCGATATTTTCAGTGCGTTATTTAGTCCTGCACTTACCAGTTACATCACCACGTTCAAAAATAGAACAAGCAAATATGAAAGTGTATGCATTTCCCCATTCATTCGCTCCTTCATTCACCTCCCCTGTTCTTTTAATAGCTTTCATTCATAACGATTCTGAATCGATTTATAGTTGCTATACCGATTAACGATTAACTGATTCCTATTAACACTCCCGATTAGTTTCGACCTCTTTCACAATTGTTTCAAAAGGCTAGTAGGTACTGCGGAATTACGATTGTCGACGTTGACACAATTTTGCGTTTAGTCCCGGTTTGAAAGACCACCGGGGAGGCAGCTGATATAAATTGGTTATTTGAACGTTAAATTTCGAAGAACTAGCGTGGATATTATACACAACACACGGGTCTTACTCGCGATGAAAATTACAAAGGTATGTACTGCCTTTTTTCTCCCGAAGTTGTCGGGACGTTGTCATACACCGAGTCGCGAAAATCTAAAAACTTGTATGGAATTGGATTCTATGTTTGCTGGGTTGCTGGGGAGTTTGTTGCGCCACTTCTTCTTCCCAGCAAAAACACCTAGGAAGTGGTGAAGGGTGGGTGTTTTGGGGGCGGTCTTTTGTAATATTTGAAGTTCAAAAAGTGCTGTTTTACAGCCAAGTTTGAATAAATGATTTTCGAGTTTGAGTTTCAGTATGCTAAAATATTTTATTTACTTAATTGACAAAATCTATACCGCAAGAAAGGAGAGTTTTGGAAAAAAATGTGTGTCCCAATCCAACATTTTTATCTTAGTAATTTTCCTGTCATTTTCAAAACAATTCAAGTATAACTTCTGTCAGTAACCTGAAAAAACTACATCATCATCAAAATTATACAATTCACACGATCCCATCCGCTTCAAACATCAACCATATAAATCCTTTGGGGGCAAACAGCCTTCGATTTATCATCTCGCATCCCGTTAACACGAATCCGTTCGAGTTTGTAAACACTCGTGTAAACGTCACGCTGATAATAAAGTGCTTGACCATGTAATTGAATGGTGCTGGAGGTCACCATCATAAATCTATAAAGCTTCCCGCCCACAGCGTCACTGTTGAGGTAATACAGAAATCGCAATATGTAAGGAGGTTGATAATTTTACAATTTGGGCGTCGTCATTATTTTATAGAATTTGGAATACAACCTTTTTTACTACATAGATTTTTTTTTTTTACTCTGGAAAAAACTTTTTTTGCTACATGGATTTGTTAAATATAATATTGGGACACCTTTTCTTACGTGGTCGGTTAGCCCGTAGTAGCAAGGTCGTCTATCTAATACTTTTTAGTTATGTAGAAAAGTAAATAAAAATAAAATCGTTTCTAATCGAGAACCTCCTTCTTCTTTGGGAAGTTGTTTAAGAGGGTACGGTAACTATGATCAATTGATCATGAATGAGATGTCAGAAGATATAATTGTAAAAGTGGACATCAAAACAGACAAAAAAAAATCATTTTTAAATATAAATATAGCATAGGTCATTTCATGGTGAATTTACAAAGGGTAAACATTGACCACCATTCCCGATTCAGGTCATATCGTCTATCGTAAATTCTGAACACTTTCCCAGCACTAAACCTTCATTTTGGCAGCGCAGCCAACATCTTATCTAATAGAGCAACAAACCACCTCACTATTAGTACATTAATACATTCTCTAAACCGAGCGTAACGCATTAGATCAACTCGTGCGCAGCTGCCACAGAATTAGAGACACACTACTATGCGATTCAAAATAGGAAAGATATTAACTTACTCATATGAAGATTTGTATGTTTACAGATTTGGATGCTGGCTGATGATGATTTAACACGTGATATGACCGATTTCTTTGTTCTTGTGAGCTTTCCTACTTGAACATAGTTGACCTTCTGTTTCCAGTCTGTCCCACAAATCACCGTTTAAACTATTAGTAATCTCGTCCCGCGGGTTTGGGTGCAGTTATGCTTTAGATGCGCTTTTATTGTAATTGATTGTAAACGGTCCTTGTATGTAGGCAGCGCAATCGTTTGATAAAAATATATAGGTAGTACTTGTGTCTCATTCATTCTTCACCTATACTTCATAAAAGTATTATAAAGCTAAAGAGTTTGTTTGTTTGTTTACTTAAATGTGTAAATCTCTGAAATCACTGGACCAATTTAATAAAATATCTCAGTATTAGATAGTCCATTTATCGAGGAAGACTGTAGGGCTACATTTTATCCGCGGATTTTCATGGGATTCTAGCGCTGGCGGCCAATGAGAATAAATATTTATTTCTTGGCTGACAGGCCTGAAATTGAGATACCATAGAAATAGATCTGTCTTCTACTCTTCTAGAAACACAAAGACAGGTCAATTTCTATGGTAAAGGCAGGCTTACTGAACCCAGCTCAGTAAAACCCACTTTTTTATATGACAACGTATCTTGGAATATTCGTAGATACATATACATATGTTATGTTGCCATATAAATGTACAGGGAAAAAAGTCAAAATAAATTATTTGTTTTATTTAATATATTTTAGCCATCAAATAAATCGTGTAATACATAGTATTGAAGGCTTTTCAATTTATGCTGTCGCTAACAACGTAAAAGATTCCTCCAACAAACACACACAACTCTACATCATTTTCAGTTTAGTACGGGTCTATAGATTTTATAATGATAAGAATTTGCTTAGACACCTTATCTGGCAGACATTGAAAGCCAACATTTTCCTCCTCTCTAACAGTAAACTAGAAACTTACGATAACCTGAAAAATTTCACTAAAATATCACAATTCGAGATTTTTGAATGCATTAGCCACATTTTGTATTGTAATTATTATCAAATAAAGAAAATCTTTGGGCAGGTTTAGGAAACTTTTCCTTCTCTCTATCAAAAAAGACCTGTATTATAAAGTTCGAAAATAGAAAAAGGCTGATTGTAATGATAAGTAATTGCGGTCCTTGCTTCGTAATAAATAATAATCGAATTCCTCCAAAAAAATACTTCACAAACAGACAAACAGTTTCAATAATTCTAAAGACATTATACAGGGTGACCGCTACAGACTTATGAACAAATAGACAAGACAGTATAAGTAGCTCCAAGTAGTTGTTTGTTTATGGGCAAGCTTCAATGTTACTTACTAACCATAGACACTTGCACTCCAGTAGAATTGAAAAGGAGGTCAAATATAGCATGTTTTACATAACAAGACTTATGTTAATATTGATATATTTACTGTTTAAACACTAAATATATTTCAAATACGCTTTCTGAATTAATTTAAAATAAATTCATCTAATCTAAATTCTCTCCTGTTGTTAACCGACTTCTGAAAAAGAATGAGGTTCTCAATTCGGTCGGTATTTTTAAGATGTGGATACATTATGGTACACTTAGGGCCTGTTTCACCAACTACGAATAAGTTCCAGTTAGTTTATTTGGTAGATAATTTCATACGAATTATGTTTCATTTTTGAACTCATTAGCAATTAGGCTATTCGGACGTGTGAAACTGGTCCTAAGTAAAATTATATTTTTTGGACGTCAAATGAGAAAATGTGATTTGAGATGAAGAATTTTTTTTTTCAATTACCTTAGCATCTTTTTATTCAGTTTCTACGTATTTTGTCTATCTCTCAATATGCTGTCTCTAAAGTTAAAAAAAGGACATTTTTTTTTCAAAGTTACGTAAAACTTTTGAACTGTCGAACTAATTATAACCTACAAATAAAATGTTTTAACTGTATAATAAATATTATATGTATATGTAAATAATTTCCAAAACCGTAACTCACTGCACCGATTTGTCCCATTTCGTGTAAGATCACTTAAACCGTGCATTGTTTAAGCATAGACAAGTCGTACCATCGCCCACGGCTTCTACTAATAATAAATCAACAGTCCGTCGGTTTCAATAATCCAGTGCGTTATTATTCTACAGCATTATATTTATGTTCAACACAATAGTTCGATCGGAGAAAGTTTTAGTATATGACAATGGGGTTTAGGCTTGAGTCACATTTGAAGCGACTTTTGACATTAAGTTTTCGACCGTTGTAGTCCAAGTGAGTTCAGATTACACTTTACAAGTGTACAGACGCCAGCACATCAAGCTACCCGAAACTGTAAATTTTTCCCTATCAACTTTGAACATAAGCTTCGGCGAAAAAGTTGAAAATGTTCAATTTAGTGTATGCTGGAGTCTGTACAAACGCCCGCAGGTCAAACTACCCGAATCTATCAAATTTTACCAATCGAATATTTAATACCTTATTTTATAGATAATTCTTGTGATAAGATAGAGTCGTGGTGACTTAGTGGGTAAAAAGCTTATTTCTCAAGTGCGTGGGTTCGATACCAGATAAGTACCAATGCAACTTTTATAAGTTTGTATGTACTTTCTAAGTATATCTTGGATACCAATGACTGTGTTTCGGATGGCACGTTAAACTGTAGGTCCCGGCTATCATTGAACATCTTCAGCAGTCGTTACGGGAAGTCAGAAGCCAGTAAGTCTGACGCCAGTCTAACCAAGGGGTATTGAGTTGCCGGGTAACTGGGTTGAGGAGGTCAGATAGACAGTCGCTCCTTGTAAAACACTGGTACTCAGCTGAATAAGGTTAGACTGGAAGCCAACCCCAACATAGTTGGGAAAAGGCTCGGAAGATGATAATTCTGATAAGATTAAAAATCTATTAAAGAAATTTGACAGATTGAGGTAGGTTGACCTGCTGACGTCTGTAGATTCAAGCCCTTATATTTATTTCAAACAATACTTCGATAGAAACTAAGTTTATGTCAGTATTGTTTATGGAACCATGATTTTGATGTATTTATGACTTTGTCAACGGTGAGTCCAGTGCAGACCGGGTTTCAAACTGGTATGATCTAGATGACTTGCATTGATTATGAAGATAATAAAGTTGAATGCATTTGTCATACTGATAACAACGACATTGCACTCTAGATAATAGGAAATTATGTCTGATATTCTAGTTAACTGTTTTTTGAGTCATGTTTAGAGCGAAGTCGTGGTGGCCTAGTGGTTAAAGAGCCAAACTCTCAAGTATGAGGGCGTGGGTTCGATTAAAAATCGGGCAAGCACCAATGCAACTTTTCCAAGTTTATATGTACTTTCTAAGTATATCTTGGACACCGATGACTGTGTTTCAGATGTCACATTAAACTGTAGGTCCCGGCTGTCATTGAACATTCTTGACAGTCATTACGGGTAGTCAGAAGCCAGTAAGTCTGACGCCAGTCTAACCAAGGGGTATCGGGTTGAGGAGGTCAGATAGGCAGTGGCTCCTTGTAAAACACTGGTACTTAGCTGAATCCGGTTAGACTGGAAGCCGATCCCAACATAGTTGGGAAAAGGCTCGAGAGATGATGGTTAGAGCGAAATATGTAGTTTACTATTATTTATTTGTCTGATTTGGCAGATGACTAGGGCAAAAATAAAATTGGTCATTTTCGTGTTAGCTTGATATACCTACACACGGCTACACATAAAGCTATTAAAAACCAGTTTGTCTTGGACTCGCTTTATATGGTCCTTTTTTTATTCTTTAAAATTATAAGGGGTTTTTATCCACAAGGATACGCCAACCCCATTGTATCTTATAGCTACTATTACTCAGTTAAACTTATAATATGTATATCTTATTTTAAAACTACTTACAAATGCTTCTTGTCTACTTTATATCTACTTATAAACTTTGCTACCTATCATTAATTAAGTTATTTGTCCTTCTACTAATTGAACGGTCAGCTTATAATAGTTTTGTATAGCTTGATGTGTAGCCGTGTGCACATCAAGCTAACACGAAAATGTGTACTGGCGTACATGGAATATATATGAAAGAAATGATTTGTCGCTATCAAAAACAGAACCAAGATCAGATTATTTTAAACATTAAATCGTGTTTGAGGTTTCCAAACACTGACGTCACACCATTAAAAAGAAGAAAACACAACACCATACAGTTTTAATAAAAGCCATTAGCTAACGTAAGGGCCATTAGGGTGCCGTGACATGCACTATTGATTCACAAACTCATTGCATTTGATTGATGAACGCAACAACTTTCACCGGCACTATGGTTGTTCAGACAGCACATCAAGCTACTCGAAACTGTCAAATGTCCTTAATATAATTTCAACTTTATCACTGCAGCATATGGATCAATGTTGATTGGGAAAATTTGACAGTTTCGGGTAACTTCATGTGCTGGCGTCTATCTGTACATCGCCTGTATGTATGTTTGTTTTCGCTGAAATTGATGGACTATTTTTGAAACATTTCCTGCTCGCGGTTTTATCTATTGACTGGGTAGGGATTCCTCAATGCGACCTTATTACTCTTTGCCTTTATGGACTGTTAACCTTTTGAACGCCAAAATCACGTATACATAGATGACAAGCCAAAAAGTACCCCAGCACGCTACGGTCACGACTACATGACAGACTTTTAAACTTCACAATTAATAGTTTTAGTCGCTATAATTCCGAACTCAAAGTTATAAGGTGTTCCTAAACTACTGCTACTAAGATATACGGGATAAAGAAGACATAAACTGGAAAATGAAATCGTATAATATTTACGAAAAAAATCAGCTGTCTCCTTTTTAGGAAGTAGGTTACTCCTAACAAATTAAAACGGTGCTTTTTATATGACTAACGAAGCCTAGAGGTACTTAATTACCAATATGGCGTCAAACAAAACATTTGTAACTCATCACAATAACAATTAAACACCTACACTGTATGTTTGTATGCATACAGTTTAGTGTCTATAGTGACCTAAAAATTTTAGTGACTCGATTTTTAGAAGAAAATTTTGTTCGTATCGCACTTAATATTTTAATATCCCTTTTTCACGAGAACTTAATTTGGGAAAACGTTATGAAAACTTATATACTGCAGTATAACAAAAACCCTGTATATTTTTATACCGCCTTATAATAGGCATACCTTATATACGATCATAGTAGGAAATGTACAAAAAGGAATCAACAATTTTACTGCTGATCGTCCTCCATTCATTATTGCATCCAGGCCAATTGTCGGCTACGGTGGCCGTTCTCTTTTATTGAGATCAGCCAGCTGCGCAGACACAGGTGCACTCTCTATTCCCTCACTCTCATAGACCGACATTTACGTGCTCTCCGATGCACGGGTGAATCAATCACCAACTTCCAGACTCCAGGCTGCTTTATGAAAGTTTCTTAAAACCCACAAAGCGGCACAATTTCGGCCCGACCCGGGATTCGAACCCGAGACCCCGTGCACAGCAGTCGGCCTTGCGACCACTAGACCAACGAGGCAGTCCATTGATTATAATCATACTTTAAAGGATCTTGTAGTAAAAAAATATAATATTTTCTTGTCCTTTCTAAGGCCCACAAAAAGATAATCATTTCTTTCCTTTGTAAAGCCCACAGCCGCAGTAATTGGTCATTCAGTGGTCTTCACACCAATTTGTAGTGGCCACTAGTTACCGTCAGTATATAATCAATTGTTATAAATAACAGAGTAACTAATGACTTCCTACGCGTCTGTCTGTCTGTCACAACGTATCGACCATTGGGTGGTTAGTTGTTGTGGAATCGGCTTCTGTTTAAAGGTTTGATTTGTCTATAAATGTAATGTATTTTTTTTATTTTGTCTGTTTGTTATTGTGTCTGTCTGTTTCGCTAAATAATTTCAGTATTATATAACTCAGTTTAATATACTACAAGATCACGCATTTTTAAATAACAGCAATTATTATAGGTATCCAATAAAGCAAAGAAATAGAGTTTGATACAGGTTTACCATGTTATTTTGTTCCTACAAATACATATCTCGATTCTGCATAGAACTTGGCACTCATTTAGATCTTCATTCTTTTTGCCTACAAGCCTACAGCTAAGCATAATTTTTATATTGAACTTGGTAGTAATTTTTATTTTTGACTTGGCTCCCCTTTTTCATATTTATGTTTTGGTGTAAAAACAAAAAAAAACAGAAAATAACAGAAAGGTTCCATGATTGCGAAACTTAGGAATAAGATATTATACGTTTTTAATAGTAGGCAAACTATTAAAAAAGTATAATATAATTAAATCTATGAAACAAAAATCCTCTCCACGCTAACCCAACCGAGCAGGACATCATTAACCATCTTCAAAAAAAAAAAGAAAGCAACGCCACAAATTCTAAATGTGGACACTTTTGAAAAAACGTCGCCATGTAACGGTTAAGGATGCGCACGCGCCTCTAACTCAAACCATCGCTTTTTAACAATTAATCGTTTCCTTTCGGACTTCCTCGGAGGGAAATATATTTAAATTTAGAATAGATGTAAAGGAAATGTCTGATTGCTATTGGATGGTATAAAAATGTTCGCACGTTACATTCCTTGTAGCATTGTTGGTAGATTAAGGATGCCATTTGCTTTAACCGGCTTCAAAAAAGGGAGTCCTCATTTCGACTGTAAGATTAGGTTAGGTTAGGTCAAATTACAAAAATCTGAAACATAGTATATTGTCCTTCACCCGATGTGGTATATATTGTATAATATGAAATGCAATAAAAAAATGAGTATTTAAATTTTTAGTAAGCACGTCAAGCTACCGAAATACCCTTATTAATAAAGCGGCAAAAATACCTCGCCTTCATCGCTGCCCACCGGGAGTGTACACAATAAGCTGGCAGCATTGCCACGTTGTATGGCAATGGTTAACCGTTGGCCGAAATAAAAGCCAGCCTTTGGGTCTCGGGAAGTCTCAGCTAGTCTTTTTGAAATGTCCTTACAAAGAAGGTTGGTCTCTGAGCTCTTTGGGGTTAAAAAGGTAAACCTATACCTTTGAGCCGTTTTGGGTTGAAACTCTCAGGCCATGGGGTTTGAGCACACACCTCCTTTTTAAGGACATTTCTTAGGCAAACCGTCTTTGGGGTTAAAAGGGTATAGTTGCCTATAACTTTAAGCCGTTTTGGGTTGAAACTCTCAGGCCATGGGGTTTGAGAACACACCTCCTTTTTAAGGACATTTCTTAGGCAAACCGTCTTTGGGGTTAAAAGGGTATAGTTGCCTATAACTTTAAGCCGTTTTGGGTTGAAACTCTCAGGCCATGGGGTTTGAGAACACACCTCCTTTTTAAGGACATTTCTTAGGCAAACCGTCTTTGGGGTTAAAAGGGTATAGTTGCCTATAACTTTAAGCCGTTTTGGGTTGAAACTCTCAGGCCATGGGGTTTGAGAACACACCTCCTTTTTAAGGACATTTCTTAGGCAAACCGTAAAATAAAGAGATTCAATCTATCTGCAGCTCACTTATACAATTGCATAATTCCAAGATAGCACACACAGTTTGCATTCAAGCCGTGTGTCTACTATCAATCACTATCAGTATGGCGCGACCTTGATTAACGATGTCGGTCGATGCATTGTTTAAACAACAATTGCAGTATAATGTACTATGATGTATAACAATGTATAATACATTGACAGATGTATTCGAAAGTTGGTTTAAATGTGAGATTTGTTGTGTCCCGTTGTGTTTCGTGAATCAGCCTTTTGCCTTGCTTATGCGCAATTGTTTTGTTTATACATTTCTTTACTGTAGCGTAGTTATCAGGACCTTACTGGATAGTAGCAAAATTCTTAAAAAAGGCGTAAAATTTTACTTGCTGTTTTCTCCAGTTTCGCCTGCGTGTGGGGATTTTCTTCTCACACACAAGTAACTAGCAGCCTTTACCATGTAGCCTTCTTGGATAACTGGCCTTTTTTAACTGTTAAATGTTTATTTCAAATTTGGCCAAGTTCTAAGATTTAGCACTTTCCAACTAACCAAGAAAAGCTTAAGCTATGCAATATTAAAATATTTGCAATTTTAATTACACTATTCGACAATGATAACAAAAATTGCGTATAGGTAAGAATGTTCACTACGTAATGACGAACAATTGCTCATAAGATCAACAAAATAATCGATAACACTGAAGATATTTTAGAATACTATCTCTTCAGCAGATACAGTCATTGCTGCATTAACGATATTACTCTAGGGCCTGTTTCACCACCTACGAGTAAGTTCCTGTTATATTATTTGTTAGATAATTTCCTACAAATTCTGTTCCATTTTTTCAATTTATCCGGTAGAAAGTGGCTATTCGGGCATCGTGAAACTGGCCCAAGTGTTGTTGCAAGGTAACTTAAAACGCGCAAATTATTCTGCACTTTACAAAGGGTTGCCAGCAAACCAGTGTGAACTCCACTAATTTGTCGTTTTATAAACCCGTCAATGAGGTAAACAGCCCAAATATCGGGCGAGCTTATTTTAGTTCAGTATGAGGAAGGAAGGCGTACGGACGTGGATCTGGGTCGGCATCAGGGATGTCGGAGGTGATGATTTTTGATGATAAAATATAGCTGAATTCCCAGTTTAGTCGAAAATGTCGGATGTAAACGGCATTTCGTCTGTCTTAGTCTTAGTTTGGTATAATTATATTATTATCTAATATTCTTATAAAATTCACTAACAAGAAGTTAGATATGTACAGGTGCCAGAATTAGTAGCAATTAAGGAACTAATCTTAGATTTTTTTATAGAGAATTGTTGCTCTAAAATAAATAACAATTTACAAGTTTTTATGAAACAAAACCTTATGAGCGCGTATACCGAAAGTTGGCAACGTCGCAAATAGCTGTCAAATATTTACACGTTTTAATTAATTTGGCCAATTTACTATATGAAAGTAAGACATATGGCTCTGTAGTGCACTAAAACATTGAATAGGAATTGCAATTAAAACAATAAATTTGACGTTTTAAATGTTTTAGGTTTAAAAAAGGCACTTGGAAAGTTTTCAAGTACGTTTTTTATATATATTCGGTGTTACGATATTAATAATTGCATTCTCTATTAACTTTTTTAGTGCACTACAGATCATTATTTTATGTTTTCATGAAATAAAATTGAGAAATTACTTAAAACATGTAAATATTTGACAGCTATTAGCGACGTTGTCAGCTTTTGGAACACGCGCCCTTAACGGAAACTTTCTAAAATAATGATACATTTTATAGGAATCTTTTCTCTCTCTCTCATTAGACTATTTAAGAGCTTACCCTAAAGAAACACGGACATCTACTGTTACAACCACCCGCTTTTCACTAGTTACTAGTATGACAAAGTGTTATACGAGATTTTAACGTTTCCCCACATAGTTAGGTGACACTTATCCTAAACATGACGTTTTATCTCAGGCCTAAATACTTTGTGGTTTACGACCACGGGCATTTTAAATACGGGACGCGTGACGTCATCAAAATTATGCTATCTACTTCGAACGTAATTATGCAATATGTACATTCTTAATTAATTTCATCAAAAAAGACAACTTGCCAGCTTTTTGTAAGGAGTATCAGCAGATGATGTACTCGTTGATAGAGAAATTGATTGACTCTTGCGGAAACTATACCGTCAATTAAAAAGTCATTCTGATCAGAAAAAGATACGATTTGGAAGTCATTACAGATTTTTCCGTAAAACTGACACTCTCTCCAGCTACACTTACAGTGGAAGAGGGCTTTTCATGATTTCTCGTAAAAAAGGCATACATACTATCACTCATATGATCGCTTTACATAAAGGCACAAAAAATATATTTCGTAATTAACTGTTCGCGCGACTTAGTAGTTTTGGCATGAAAGCGTGACGTATACCCCTTTATTATAAAACTAGGACTTAAAAGTGCCGGCTTTAGTACTAGATTTAGACCATTAACTTTATTCAAGAAGATAGTTCAAAGCTAGTATTAAAGGCGGTAATTTTTTAAGACCACGTTTTATTATATAGGGGATAGGGTCTCCCCTATCCCCCTTATAATAAACGTGTGTTGTTGAGCTGAAGGCATAATGCATTACTTACGCATTTATAATTTTATAAACAGAACAGTGAACCAAAACAACAATTTTGTACAAAAGTTTTAAATCCTTTTAAATCTTCAAAATAATTCTTAAAACTGTAGATACTAACAATGTAATTTAATGTCCCATTCATTGAATACACCAATAAATCCTTGTAACAAGCCAGTAAAACAAAAAAACCAGAGACAACAAGCCGTTTATAATAACGCCTTCTTTGATATTTAGGTCAGTGATGCTCTCATCTTGTCGATGGTCGGTCCCTTGCAAAAAATGTATAGCTGTAATTATGTATTGCAAGGAAGATTAAATTGATGTGTTTGTTCGTCACTGCCGACATTATTTTGGAAAATACTTTTAAAATATTAATGTCCAATACATTATAATATAATGATACAGTTAATTGTGTTCCAATTTCTACACCAAGAAAACCGAATTGGAAAAAATTTAGTCTCAAGATATCAACGCCCAGGTTTTACGGTGATAGAAATATAAAAGTGTATGGATCAAAGGATTACATTTTATTTATTTATTTTTACATACTTACGTTGAAGAAGACTTGCATGCGTTTTTATAGGCAAGACGTATAAATTCATGTATAATTAATTTATTTATTAAATGCTATGTTACAAGCTAATAGATTATACATCCAAAATGTTTATAACACTAACAGTTTGGTATAGACTTATCTAAAACTAGCTTCCGCCAGCAGCTTCACCCGCGTCCCGTAGGAAAAACACTAGCCTTCCTCAATAAAAGGGCTATCTAACACTGAAATATTTTTTTAAATCGGACCAATAGTTTCTGAGATTAGCGCGTTCAACCAAACAAACAACTTCTGCTTTTTAATATTAGTACAGATGATTTGTAAATCATTATACAAATGTAGACATAGTCGCGAGCAACCACTAACTATACAAAAAGGCATTAACAATTTCTGTCTGTATCAGAATTCAATTGCCGATGCTGTAATTTCCTGCCGTAAAATATGCTGACAATTAATTCGATACTGTGTCGAAATTAATCGTTGTAAAAATAAATTACTTGTTTTTTTTTTGGCAACATAATAAAATTGCATAGGGGTTTGTCGTTTGTATAGGTTTTTGTAATTTTATTTATAACTAACTGTTGCCCGCGACGTTGTCCGCATGGGATAAGGATTAAATATTCACCCCCTTCCCCCCGTAGTGATAGCGTGATAATATGTAGCCTATATGTTGACCCGACCTCTTAGTTATATTTATGCCGAATTTAAAGCAAATCCATGCAGTCCTTTTTGAGATTATCCCAGACATATGTACATACAGACAAAAATTCTAGAAACTATACTTTTGGCTTCGATATCGATTTTAAATCACGCCCTTATTATTCTTTAAAAAAAATATTCAATGTACAGTTTTGACTTTTCTATGATTTTATTATATGTATAGATTTTCAAATTCAAATTCAAATGTTTATTTCCGCATGTGTTTCAGGCTATATACTGATTTTAAGATGGACGCACCTATTCCACTTGTTTGTCAATTAGTATCTAGCGTCAATCTCAATTTTTTAAGTGCAAGTTACATACTTAAGAGAAGAGACGAAAATTTTGAGTTCAAAAATCGGTTGACATTTAACATAGGTACAAAATACACAGAATATTAGAATTATTAAGATGTCGGAAACCTAAATAATAAAATGCAAAGTGATCTGTATAAAGTGCCTGAAGAGCTCTTCAGTTCTAAGAAGCAAGGACGAGACAATTGCATTCCATTAAGGCGATTAGATGCCAATTGATTGGTCAGTTTCATCATTACATGTACATACATATTTTAATTTGTTTGTATGCCAAGTTTTAGTTCGCTTTCCTATATTAGAACATCATCATCTCCCGAGCTTTTTCCCAACTATGTTGGGGTCGGCTTCCAGTCTAACCGGTTTCGGCTGAATACCAGTGTTTTACAAGGAGCGACTGCCTATCTGACCTCCTCAACCCAGTTACCTGGGCAACCCAATACCCCTTGGTTAGACTGGCTTCTGACTACCCGTAACGACTGCCAAGGATGTTCAATAACAGCCGGGACCTACAGTTTAACGTGCCATCCGAAACACAGTCATTGGTGTCCAAGATACATATACTCAGAAAGTACATACAAACTTAGAAAAGTTGCATTGGTACTTGCCCGACCTGGAATCGAACCCACGCCCTCACACTTGAGAGGTTGGCTCTTTAACCACTAGGCCACCACGACTTTTCTATCTAATTAGAACAAATCCTTGTTATATGAAATGTCTTCACAAAAAATAATATAGGTATTTTTCATAACTGTTAAATGGTTGATTACACAAAACTTTTTTATTTCTACTTTTTAGTATTTTTGCCAATGTATTTAATAATTAAAACACTGGTACTCAGCTCAATCCGGTTAAGACTGGAAGCCGACCCCAACATAGCTTGAGAAAAGGCGAGGTAGGTGATGATGATTTAATGATTAATTATTTATTGACTACGTATGTATGTATATTTTTTTAAACGTAATCCACCTTAAAAAAGTACCACCTTTAGTGCTAGGTGTAAATTATGATCTTTAAGAAAATTAGGGGATTGAACCTAGCCTAACACGTTTAATAATAAAGAAGGATGAAGATTGAATTGACGTAAAACCTTTACAACACCTACTCCCGCATGTTATGAAGGTAGAACAAACTGCATTGCTCCTAAACTCGATACTGTAGGTACGTGAACAACTCAAATGTTGTAACTTCGAATAAAATAACAAAACAAAAGAATACGAGGCAAGCTTAATGTTCTGAAACACAATCCGTCCGGCAATACAATCCGGCGAACGTTTGAAAGTTAATAGACGAGGATATACAATGTTCTGTCCAGCATCAGATCACGCGAACTTGATAAACTTCACTATAGAACTGAAGTAATTTATATGCGTGCATTTTATTCTATAAAGATTTTAGACAAAGTAAAAAAAAAGTACATTTGATTCAATAAAAAATAAGTGATTTGACGTCTTAGTACAACTGGTAAGGGTAATTCTAAAACGGGCCTTAAAAAAGTACCGCCTTTAGTGCTGGCTTTAAACCATCTTCTTGAACAAAGTTAATGGTCTAAATCTAGTACTAAAACCGGTACTTTTTAAGACCATGTGTAAGTAATAATAAGGGGTTATGGTTTTGGAAAAAAGTGGGTGCAACATAGACGGTGGATGGACGGACAGACATGACGATTCTATAAGGTTTTGGTTTATTTGCCATTTAGCTACGGAACTCAAAAAACCTTCGTCTAATAAATCGAAATCTGGTTAAGATAATAATAATCTTTTATTATAAAATATGCAACCGTTTTGCTCACGGTCGGTACGCAGTATCCATTGACGTGTAAATTATACATTAAATACACTTCTGACTCACAGCCTCGGCAATGTATACCATAGTGCACTCATCAATGACAGTCCGAGACTGACATCATTACATTGACATTTTCAATCATCCTGCTGTCAAATGACAGTGACGTCAGCCATAAATCAAACAACAAAGAACTATAAATGTGATTTTATTAAAATCTCCGGTTGTAAAATAGTTCCCGCGTCCAAAATTGTAAAATTATTATTCCCATTGTCATCGATTTTAGTATTCAATCGATATGTTCTTGCTACCGGCTGCAGAGATTTTTATCCAGATATTATTGGCCGTTGAGAAAATGCAATCATTTGTTTCTTTTTTTTGACTGATTGCAAACTTTCGGCGGATATGCAAATTCGAATATTTACGTCAATCTTTTTTATAATATCCTTTTTGGCATCCTGACATATTCGTTGCTATTCCAAAATTAAATTTAAATAACAAAAAAGCGTGGGAATGCTGCAATAAGATATGGGTTTATTTTGGAACATCGATGGCGTCAGATGCCTTTCAATTTCTTGATATGATTTTGTTAAAACTGTGAATTACTGCTGAGCTAGGTATATGCACACCAAGCTACCCGAAACTGTGAAATTCCCAATTAACTTTGAACCATATGCTCTAGTGATAAAGTTGAAATTATATCAAGGAAATTTGACAGATTGTAGTAGCTTGATGTGCCAGCGTCTGTACCTACAGAGAGACGAAAAGCATAAATAAATCCATTAAAATCCGGTGCAAGTTACACTTTATTGGATTTTTTTTTAGTGATTAATTTGAAAGAGTTTTCTTTGGGAAATAGGTATATATATACAATCAATTTTAAATCTAGACACGACACTCAATTGCAAATTTCACTGCTGGCAATACTCATATTTTTGCAACATCAACATGCAACCAATATTTTATTACTATTAAAATAAATAAATAACGAGTCATCTCATACTAGTTTTACATAGAACATTTCATACGTTATCTAAATCTTAGACTATTTAACTAACAGGAACCGCCAGGAGCATGAAACTCGATGTCTATAAAGTCTAACAATTTACTTTGCGGCCGAAGGGGCAGCGCAAAACATAGTAATAGCTTACTCATGCATTTTCGATCACATCCTTACCCAGGCACATGCTTAATTGTAGTACACAAGTATAAAAACTACGCCCCTCTGTGCTCGGTGATAAATGAAAGGCCCTTATAGGTGACTCACTATCTTTTTTAGAGGGTATCAAGGTCTATCCCTTCCCTCAATATCCTCAATCCACCTGCGCAACCGACCTTATTCCCTTTTTTCTTTCTCCCCGCTTACGTCTTACCGCCAAAATACCCGTCAGAAACCGTTTTCGGCCCACTCAAATGTCAAGAAAGTCCTTACGTCAACACCTGTTAGCAGGACACCAAATCACTTGTCTATGTCAAAGTATAAAACCCTAACACAAGCATAGATTTGACCCACACATATACATAAGAGTGTGAGCGGCAAAATCATACCTTTGGTAAAGGCACGCCAATGGTGCCTCCGGTAGTTTAAATGCTCTAAGATCTAAATAGAAACTGCGTATAAAATCGTAGAGTTGACACTAACGACTTTGAGGAAAAATATTATTTGTCAGCTTGCAACACTGGACATAAAAACTAATGGGGCGTTATATCCGAACGAGACCACTATCGGCGCATAAAACTACAAGGTAGTGATGCCACGCATCTTGATTTTTTTTGGAATTCCTCATTATTGATTTTTACCATGAATTTATGGTTATTGGTATTTAATTTTCTTGTAGATTACGAAATCTTATTACTTATATAGGGCAAGACAAACATCAATTTAAATATGCAAATAAAATCACCTAATGCAGTAACTATAGATATAAAGCAAAATTCAATTTTCCACTAATACCACTATCATATCATACAGTCAGACAAATTTTCCCTATTTTGTGGGAAAATTTTATCCCGTCCTATATTAACATAAACGTGTGAATACCCTACTTCTCCTCAGCGGAACCAAACTGGGTGATAGCTAATTCAAGAAACTTTATTACTATACATTTTTTTCTCTTTCAGAACACACTCGGCGCCAAAGATTTTAGTATTTCACTTAATTTAAATCATCGAGACTTTTGAGACTTTTCTATAGCCGAGAAAATGTCCAGGAAAGTAATGTGGTCGTTTTTCTTTACGAGATTTTTCAGTATAGTTTAGAGTTTTAATTAAAATGTCACATTAGTACTAAGAAATGTCTACCTAGTCTTTTCCCATCTTCGCTAGGATTGCGGCTGCGTACCAATGTTTTACATGGCGCGACTGCCTATCTGACCTCCTCAACATAGTTGTTGTTGTTTGACTTCCTTCGTAAGACTGGATGTCAGACTTTCTAGCTTCTGGATACCTGTAATGAAATGACAACCAAATATGTTCAAATGACAGCCTGCCGGCAGAATCGGCGCAACTCATCGTGACAAGATGATCTCCCATCTCGTCCGAAATTTTCAAGAAACGGTGCATAAACGGTATCTTGTGTAATAATGTATTTATTTAAAGTATTATTTTTGCCTAATTTGTTTCGAAAATTGGCCCCAACACTATACTTAATTCATTTTAAAAAATCGCAGTAAGTACAAAATTGGTCGTCACTACAGACTGACCCCAATTCAATGCACCCAAGTATATAACAAACTAAAACCTTGGTCTAAATGTTTTGGCAATGCTAGTGGGGTCGAGATTGTGAGACACTAGATCAAACGACTCCCGTATCCACTTCACCGCCACTGACGAGCTGACTCGGATAACAGCACTAAAAGGTAGTGATGGTACATGAGTTATCGATCTTTTTAGGGCCATCGTTAGTTTACCATCCCTGGAGTCTGGTTACAAAAGGATTCTACGCTTCCACCTAGTGTTACAGGAGCTGGAAGTGCGGATCTAATAAAATAGCGTGGTCTCGGTCATTTTCAAATTTTTTGTCTGAGAATCATCATCAGCCTTCTTTTTATCGTCCCACTGCTGGGCACAGGCCTCTTCTCGCACGGAGAAGGATTGAGCGTTAATCACCACGCTTGCTCAATGCGGGTTGGTGATTTCAGACTTTAAAGTCCAGGTTTCCTCGAGATATTTTCCTTCACCTTTAATCAGTCATTGGTGTCCAAGATAAACTTAGAAAGTACATATAACTTAGAAAAGTTACATTGGTACCTGCCTGTTCTGGAATCGAACCCGCGCCCTCATACTCGAAAGGCTGGTGCTTTAACCACTAGGCCACCACGACTTCATTTCTTGTCTGGGAATATCGGTAAAATAATTTCGCAAAGTGTTCGCAGATTTCCTCTCTTATGGAGTCGTATTTTTCCTATTTTTCTTCCATTCTGAACTCGAACAAATGAGATAAAGATATAAATAATCTCACACGAACAATCACATCTAACATCGATCAATTGTATAGCATGTCCCAACACTATTATGTCGGACCCCTGTCCACCGTGTGCGCATTAAAATCGTTATTCAATTGTAGCACTCGTATTTTAGACCAATGACGGCACTTTATCAGTTCTATTTGCAACAATACAATGTCACCGCTTGTTTGGTCTCGGGTTACCTAGTCGCTATTTTGGAACGACAGAGAATTTTATCGATATTATTTTGAGTTGGTATACGCTCTTAACTATGCAGAAGGTACTGTTTTTCATGTTGTTTATGTTACTCTGTTAGTTTTTGCAATTAGGTATATTATATAATCTTCCGAGCCTTTTCCCAACTTGGGGACGGCTGCCAGTCTAACCGGATTTAGCTGATTACCAGTGTTTTACAAGGAGCGACTGCCTATCTGACCTCTTCAACCCCGTTACCTGGGCAACCCAATACTTGGTTAGACTGGCGTCAGACTAACTGGCTTCTGACTATCTGTAGCGGCTGCCAAGGATGTTCAATGACAGCCCGGACCTACAGTTTAACGTGCTATCCGAAACACAGTCATTGGTGTCCAAGATATACTTAGAAAGTACATACAAAACAAACTTAGAAAATTTGCTGTACTTGCCTGACCTGGAATCGAACCCACACACTTGAGAGGATGGCTCTTTAACCACTAGGCCACCACGACTTATTCATTAGTTAGTTTTTGCAATTATATGCCTGAACTAATTTCAACTAAATCTATTGCATAATCTGTGAATAATTTAACTAACACTAAGAATTTTCGCGGTTTCAGCTGAAATGGAATACCTACTGGTATACTTATAATATTAATTTACTTATTGTAATTAGTACACTAATAAAACTTTACGGAGCTCCCCTACAACACAACATTATTCTAGATGAACTTTACCTCAACAAAAAAGGCGGCAATTAAAACAAAACATGCATTCATAGACCAATAAACAAACAAACATAAAAAATTAATGAAGTGTAAACAATTATAACGTGGTGTAAATTTCACCGTTCAACGCACAGTTCCGACCGTTTAGTGCTAATTAATATTTAAACGTAATTAGTATTGTTTTAGAGGGAAAGGTGTGAAGTGGGGTAACAAAGCACCTTTCTTTTGTTATGGCGCCAATTGAAAATAGAGCATAGAATAATACACGGTACGGTATACGCAATATGGTAGTTGACAACTAGTCAAATTCAATACATTTATTGAACTGTCAAATACGGTTACTCTCTATGCAATTTGTATGAAAACACAAGCTATGATGTTATAGATTTTTCCCATCTAGTAAAAGTGCTCATTTTGATTATATTATTTACACTTATTCAAATTAAATAAAACTTATCAACCCTCATTGAGCAAGCATGGTGATTAACGCTCAATCCTTCTCTGTGTTAGAGGAAGCCTGTGCCCAGTAGTGGGACGATAAAAAAGGCTGATGATGATGAAACAAAACTTCCATTCGTTTTTTCTAAACTTCTACTCAAGTACCTACACCATAACTTCTATTAGAAACCTCATTAAAAAATTGGGCGATCAAAATTATATTTTCGCCATTTGCTTATTGACTGTGGCATTGTTCGTAAGAGTTGCCGCGACTTAAGCACTTACAGGGCTCCAGATGGAACAAAAATAGGTTCTAGTCAGTAAAAGTCTGACATACCCTCCAACTGCACTGACAGCGGGAGGTGTCATTTAATGATTTCCCACACAAAAAACAACTTATTCATTTGGTTTTTTCCATTACTAAAGAATCTAAATATATTATAAGCCTACCGCTCTACTTACCTCCTTACCAAACGCATCCAAAATGCATTGGAATTTAAAATACTTACGTAATCCGGACACGGGAACAAATCAGTTTAATTACAGATCTGCCGTTTGATGGTACTTGTAACCCAGAAATTAAACAAAAACCACCATGTGATTTTCAACCCTATATTTAGGGAATAAAGTTGATAATTCTTTGTAGATTTAAGTGGAGTTATGGTATAATATGATCAGAATCCTTTTGTTCTCTTCTCCTTTGATTCGAGTCGTGTGGACTTTGATTTGACGTTTGTGTTCGGTTTTATTAACAAAATGTTTGTTTGTTTCTTGATCTCTTTTGTGTGTATAATTTATTGGCTTTGAAATGGTCATATTTCTTTATGGTGCTACAATTTCATGGAAATTTAATCTCAATTTACTTATTTTGATTTCATTTACATTTTAAACTTTGTTACTTTCATACTAATCATTTTTAAATATTAAAATATCTTAGAATTGGTTTGGACTTTTATCTTAACTGTACCTACAGACGCCAGCACATCAAGGTACTACAATCTGACAAATTTTCTTATCAGATTTTCAACTTTATCTTTAAAGCATTGAAAGCATTGTTGAAAGTTGATTGGGAAAATTTGACAGTTTCGGGTAGCTTGATGTGCTGGCGTCAGTACATTATGATGTACAGCTACAGATATTTCGCTCTTGGTTTTACCCGCTTCGGGTACTTTGTAGTCAATTGCTTGCTTTCGTAGGCATACGAGCGACACCTCTCATATGAAACGAGCTGTCCACTAGTGTGATAGCACCCATAAGATTTAGGGCCAGTTTCACAGGTTGCTGATAAGTTCCAGATAGCCTATCCGGTAAATAATTTCATACAAATTCTGTTCCATTTTTTAATTTATCTGGTAGATAGTGGCTATGGCCCTTAACGTTCTAAATCCAAATCAAACATTTAAATATTCTCAACGGTGTTACCATTAAATTATAGTAGATATCAACAATTTCTTCAATAAACTGGTAACACTCGTTACCACTCATAAATTGTTGACAGCGGCTGTCAATACGTTTGCAGCAATTAAAGGATAAAGTCAGTATTTTACTATTCAGATCATGTCTGACTGTCTATTCGATGTTAGATATGATTAAATTATTAAAATGCTATGCATATTTCTATTTCTATACCTCGGTCATCTTTACTAATAGGATAATAGATGCGAAAGTAAGTTTGTTTGTTTGTTACGCTTTCAATTTTAAATTGCTGAACCGGTTAAAATAAAATTTTGCATAGAGATAGGGTGTTGTTCATCCGGGGGTTTGATGTGGATGAAATAGCGAACGAAATTTAGTAAATAATAAGCATATATAATAAATAGCTTTCATTAGATTCTTTGGTTTTTATTAATGCAAGCGGATTTTAACTGACTGCAGTGAAATCCAAATATTATCGGGTAACCCTCATAATTTGTGGTCCATATATTTATTCGCGTCTATCTTGGTCTATCTTACTTATAAATGATATTTATTTTGCAAATAGGTTGAAATCAACACTACTACACGTCAAGACTATTTTAAAAATAACGAGACGAAGTCGGCATCTTATTGAAGGCATGGACCTAATGACTTGTATTACAGTCGATGTCAAATTCTTATAAGAAAAACCCGTGACGATAGCTATTTATCTTCCAGTGCCTACAATAAATATTAAGACAATTTTATTACTCACGAGTTCATCAAACATAGAAAGGAAAGTCGAAGGAAAGATTGCAAGGGGTCGGCAGAGATATAGCTACATCAGTGAAATTAAAGAGGTGAAGTTTGGGACGTAAAAGGAAGTTCAACAGTTGGCACACGATAGGCAGAAATGGAAGGAGCTGCACCGACAAGAGCTAGGCTTTTCAGTTTAAGAAGAAGAAGAAGCCATGAGTACATTATAGACAAAAATTTGTATCATCTCTGCCATACTTCTTAAAAACCGACAAAACAAAAGCTTTACTTAAAAAAATAAACAAATTCTCAAGTGCAACAATTTTTTAAAGGCTCGAACTGTCAAAGTGAAGTGAGATAGTCTTAAATTGTAAAATAATTAGTAATATCAGTACAGCCAATTAATTTCCTCCCACGCAGCCATAATCAACATCAAACATCTCAATTTCAATACGTGTGGGACGATAGTGATGTTCCATATTACTTAATACCGGGAAATAACGTATTAAAGTAAGTCATTGTTTTAGAAATTCAATCATATGTACATTGTCACTTACGTATCGGTCATTGAGCAGAAAAAGGGCATCAATATATTTTTTTTACATTATTTTTTTACACTTTCCTGAATGAAAAACGCATAAGTATTTAAATCGGAAAAAGCAAAATAAAGAGAGAAATGGCGACCAATTAACTTAATTCGACAGCTTACCTTTAGTTTATAAAAAAAATAACAGAATATAAAATATTTATATTCTACTACTGTTATCCTATCCAACAATCTTAATCTTAACAAAGAATGCACAAAAAGAATCATCCTCCATTTTGCTAAATTGGCGGGAATTTCGCTGCTTGTTTATGGTACAGAATTCCCGGGGTATCTTGCAAAAATCTCTGCCAACACTAGTAGTACATTCGCCGCGAAACTAGAATACAGGCGATATTATCTAAGTTGAATTTATTCGCTGCATATTCGAGTTCGGAGTTAATTGCTATGTATCGGTCTGTGAAAGCTTGCTTCGTTCTTCTTGTGACTCGGAATGTGGAACCTTTTTTGTAGCATGTGTACAAATGTTTTCTGGAATATTCTTTTGATTCGGTCGTGTTGAGCAATTTTATTGAAATTATAGAAATTGAACATTATGACTCATTTGGAAAAAAAAATATATTTTGTCCGTGAGCTAACGCATTAAGCTACTACAATCTCTCAAATTTTCTTAATAGATTTTCAACTTTATCACTGAAGCAAATTTGATTGGGAATTGGGAAAATGTGACAGTTTCGGGTCGCTTGATGTGCTGACGTCTGTACAGTAGTCCTTATGTATTCATTATATTTGTTTGATATATCTTTAAATAAGAAACTAATAACCATTATGTTTGTCGTCATCAATAGAAGATTTAAAACTAAGACATTTATAAGGAAAAACCATTGACTTTAACATTCAAACAATCACATTGAAAAATTCAGAGATTCCAACCAACTAAAATAAATCATCGTCATCTCGCCCGTTGAGTTAAAAATGCAATCCAAAAATCTTACAAATGAATAGGCACCTAATTAGTCGTCCACGAACAAGGATTCTCGCACGAACCCGTGACAATCTCCCCGTGTAACCTGCCAATTAGCCACTGGACCAAGGGTAAAAAGACCAGAAAGATCGTATCGGAAGACCCGGCGCCGGCGTCGAAGATGTCGCGAAAAACATCGTGAGAATGTGTAAGCTTCGAATGAATTTCATTTGAAATTCGAATTTTGGAACGTTTTTTTTTCGTATTTTTGTAGGAGTTGGGCAATTGTACTGGTTTATTTTGTTGGTCTTTTGGTGCAGACAGCACATCAAGCTACCCGAAACTGACAAATTTTCCCCATCAACTTTGAACTATAGGCTTCAGCGATAAAGTTGAACATCTATTAAGTAAATTTGACAGATTGTAGTAGCTTGATGTGCTGGCGTCTTAACAAACTTAACACAGTCTAGTTGTTTTCTTAGTGTGAAATCAAATTTTCTTAACACACCGTGAAAACTAACTATGTATCCTATCCGTAAAACCGTAAAAATAAAAATTATCACTAACCGTAAGACGTATCCAGGAAGTCCAAAGTTTTGTTCATTCATTTCAGTTTCAGAACGGTATCGAATTAAAATTTTTATGGACTATATGCGTGAGTTGATCGTCGTAAATGTTTGTTTCTACTTTATGCCAATAAATTACGTGTAACGAAACAGACAGCTACAATTTTTGGGGATGTTTTTAGCTTTTATGATGATAATAAAAGTAGTCTCTTTGCTGAAAATAATTTGTTGAAAAAGGTCGCTTCTGAATTTGTAATTTGTTGCAACTAATACCTTCATGCCTGGATGTTTCCAATCAGTCATCAATCCATTTCTTTGCCAATTCCGGCAGAAAGTATCTCATAACTTCAGCGTTTAGACCTCAAAACGGCCAATTTTTATGCAACTACAAGGATTTTCCGCCTCGCTGAAAACCACCTGAGTCAGCTCCTTTTTTAAATCGAGTTACTAAGTGGACAATTAGGTACTCATGTTAAATTCATATACCTATATCATTATCTTTTCATTTATTATCCAGCGACTTAATGCTCGGAGTTCAATAGAAGACAATTGTTTACCGTGAAATTATCAACAATTAAAATAATGACACCTGCATTTTTTTGCAAAATTAGCCGTTTACAGACTGGAGCGCTGAGAAAGCGTCTATATTAGAAGCATTTGTTGCACTCTTGTAGATCATGCCTAACTGTGAAACTACAATCCTATGACGAGACAAAAAAATAAATCTAGGTAATTAAACTGTGTAGAAAAAATCAATGCACTAGGATGCTAAGTAGTAAACTTAAAATGGTAGTATTTTTACTCATTATTATTTTACTATTTTATACTAGAAGCTATGGTATTAAACAGTACCAAGTGGAAAGCCACGAGAGGCAGATAAAAGGATTCATTTAATTGCCATACACGATTGTGCTGCAAAGATTTATTGAGAATAAATTATGTTAATATTTATTATTGTATCGCTATTTCAATTACGTTTACAACTCTGGATCATTTTGTTATTTACAAGTCTATTTTAAGACTCACTTTGACTTTAACTTTAGCATTAACTACATAAGTCGTGGTGGCCTAGTGGTTAAAGCACCAGCCTTTCGAGTAAGAGGGTGCGGGTTCAATTCCAGCGGGGTTAGCCAAGTTGTCTTTCTACAATCATAAACGCTAGTAGAAACGATAAAAATGTATGGAAATGACATTTGAAATCGCTAAGTCACGTGGTCAGAACGTGAGTCGAAATGTCAATTCAAATCAAGTCAAGTCAAATTTTTGAACGTATTCGGTAGATAGTGGCTATTTAGACAGCGTGAAACTGGCCCTAAGTATTATATAAATTACATTCTTAAAGTATCTGACACTGAAGAAAAAGACATTCAAATAAAGAAAACAAAACACAATCAAAAAGCATAAATAAAAGTTGAAAATACAGTAGGTATTGAGCACCGGGAACTTCGTAGCTTAGGACATGAGGAACGATGTTTAACTTAAACGTTAACCGTTAAAACAAGTTAGAAAACAATAAGTAACATGAATTACTAAACTAAACGAACTTTGCCCTTTGTTAAAGGTGGTACATGGAAATATAGGAGTTTGACAGACAGACGCAAAGCATTGAAGATAAATTAACATAACATTACAATAATCTTTAGCATATATTTCATGACCAAAGAACCAACAGATAGATTAATATTGACGTTTGTAATTTGTTTCAAAGAAATATTTTTTGCACATATCATATTTTTGCAGCAACGCTTGACGTGGTCGGCCCTTAGATGGGTGACCATTTTGTCATAACGTGTTCCCCATATTTCGGAAGGCACGATAAATCTGTGAGCACCAGTTATTATTTGAACATCTTTGACAAACGTTACGAAAAGTCACTGGTTTTCAACCAGTTTTACCAAGGGGTATCGAATTGAGGATGTCAGCTAGGCAGTCGCTTCAAGTACGCCGTCAGACGCCAGCACATCAAGCTACCCCAAAACTGTCAAAATTTCCCAATCAACTTTGAACCATATGCTTCGGCGATCAAGTTGAAAATGTTTGAAGGAAATTTGACAGATTTTAGTAACTTGATGTGCTGGCGTCTGTAGATGGCTTTTAAAAGTTCTATACAACTGTTCAAACTTACTACAACGTCCAACGTTCAAGACTTATTTGTCGATGATTAACGAAACGGATGTGAAACAATTGTCCCATTAGCAAAGTGGGGATGTTCACTTGTCTAATCAATATCAATCAATAAGTAGAAATCAAACTACATGACCAACACTGGGCTTATGTTTGAACTTCTAACCTTCCAGGATTTCATTCAAAATTGTATGGCGGATGATGATGAAATAACTCACATTTTTCTTTTTTCAGATTTTAAAACTCCTAAGACATATTTGAGAAATTGTTATTTCAACACCTCAGTCTATTAACTTACAACCAAACCTACCAATTTCTGTAAAGAAGGTTTAACTCGATACAAAACAGTTTCTGTAAGTCATGTCTTATGATTGCATTCAAATCACAACTTACAATTTTATTCATTTGTCCAGTGTGTATCAGCATTTATTTGTATTCCACAGTACTTACAAAAGGTGAATTTATTATTGAAAATATCAAAAATTGTATTGATATACGTAAAGACAAGTGTATTTATATAACTTATGCCCTATTTATTGTTATCAAGTTTAAGGAGCCATTATTTCTATACTTATAACGCTGAAGAGTTAATTAGCCCGAAGGCTCTGACATCAGAAAGTACTAATCCGAATTGAACAATTCTCTCAGTGTGCGGATTGCGGGATGTGGGTGACGCTTGACACAACTTAAAAACAACTAACTATTTGCTTTTTATTCAAACAGATGCTATGTTTGAGAATCGAACCCACGACATTAATTGCCAGCAATTTCAATTGTTTAACAAATGCCCCCGGGTACCCAGGTACGCTACAACAATTATTAAATTCTGCATGCAAAAAACATTGTTCTGATTATCTTATAATCAAAGCTTAACTTAGCCCAAACATATTTTCACAGTATATCAACCAATTAAAACTCCCAACTACCAACAGACATATAACAATAAATAATAACGGTATATTACCCTATCCCCCCTTATCATCCCCTACGATCATACAAGCTTCCACCTTGAACTATGCTCACCTACTTTCCTGATAATCGCGTTAAGATAACAAGCGGCTACAATGTGTTCATTCCAGCTCAAATTTACTGTGTTCATTAATTTTGTTAGGTAGAAACCTTAGGTTTAGATGGTAAGTGTAGAAACAGGTAAGGAATTTCACTAAAGAGCTTATTGTATACTGGAGGAGTCTGTCTTTAGATCAGGCCTCGGTCAGGTCGTTTAAATTTTTTTTTCGGAGATATATCTACTACTACTAACTATCTACGCTATACCTATTTAAACTCCTCAACCCAAGACTGGCTGTCTGACATTCTGGCTTCTGATTACCCGTAACGACTACCAAAGATGTACGAATGATAGCCGGGACCCATCAATTTTACGTGCTTTCCAAAACAAGAAGGAACTCATCGTGACGCCACGCCAAGCGAGGCATGCGGCTGTTTCCCTTAGCCACAAGCTCTCTCTGTCATCTTAGAACAATTCTTTCAAAATGCTTCCAACCGTTCAACCCCAAAGGTCAATGCCCTATTGACGATAGGCTTCAATTACAAGGCTACAAACGATAATATTAATAATTGTTAGAGCCTAGAACAATCGTCACTTAGTCATATAAGGCGTTAATTATCACCTGATTCAAATCGTTTATTGTTATAGCCGACAAAGACATCTCTCTGTTGTGCATTCAATAATATCACTTACGAGTAATTACTTGGATGAAATATATTTTATTTCGTATGTAAAGTATATAAGTCGTGGTGGCCTAGAGGTAAGCACCTGTACCGTAGGTATAACTGTGCGGCTTCGACTCCAGGTCAGGGAAATACAAATGCAAATTTTCTAAATTATATATTATGCTATTTAAGTACCTATATCTTGGACACCAAAAAAAGGTCATTGATGTAGCTTGAACCGACTTGAATGTCCAATCGCATGTTAAACAATTTTCATGATGAGGAAATGAAATATTTACTACGCTTTAGGATGTTACTACACCTATCAATCGACCGTCAATCGACACCATCGACCGTTGGTAGAATGGATTGGTCGTCACAATTAATATGGTGGTAACTATCGATTGACGTCGACCATCACATTTTAGCATCGATTCATGGCTTGTGTCGACAGGCGATCGACTGGTCTGTTAGTCCCTTAGACTTTTACCCTATTTTTTGTGTACATAAACAATAGATCATATATTTTGTTTAAAACTAAGGCACGTGGTATCCAAAGAGAGCGCATGCCATAACCCGATGCCACAACCCAAACTATTATTACAAGTATGTATACGTTCACCCTTTGTGTAGCGGCAGTGCCGCGGTTATTAACTGAAAAATAAAAAAGAACAAAGAATTCTAAAGAATGCCTGTTTACGTTTCATTAAGTAAAGGGTTGAAAGTTCAAGGCTTGATGCTACTTAAGATAATCATTATTCCGAACTAGGTACAAATCTTAGTAACGAAAATACCTTAAAAAAGAATTTAGAGCTACGAAAGATAGTCAGCATATCATACGATTAAATAAAGATAGCATACCATTTCAAAGTCAAAAAAAGTGTATTTTGCAGAAAATTGACTTTTGAAAAGTTCGGTGATCTTTTTTTGAGTGAGTAATCTTCAAACGACCTCTCCAGCTGTTGTTGCAGCAGGAAAGAGTGCTGGACTTAGTACATACTGAATAAAACACACTTTCATTCCTTTTGGAGGTTTGTGTGCGATGGCTGTGGTAACTCTTGCGAACAATCCCGCAGCACTGGAAGCCCTGACAATTTATCGTAACCAAATGCCAAAAGCCACCATTTTCTTCTCTAGAGCCAAAGACAAAGTGACTAGCAAACCGTCACATAGCCCAAGATGGCATACCTACTGAAAATAAACTTGACCTAAATCGTGACAAACGCATAACCTTACGAAAGGCAAAATAGTGACACTAATCAACACCTAGGCATCATGCCAATTCCTTAGCTAACAAAAACATTGCATAAAAACAAATGCACAATGATACTCGTATAACAAAACTAAAGAAAAAAAGTTTGCATGCACGACCTTCGCGTTCCCAAACAATTCTGACGCGAAATCTTTTACACCTGTCTTTCTGTAAATAGAAACTGAAAATTGTTCTAAATGTCGATAGTTCTCATTGGTTTCTATTAGAATAATACTGCGTACGTTAGAATGTTTAGTCTGAGAGGAGATTATGATAACACAAATAGCTTGAAAGGTTACATAAGGTGCATCAGTCAGGATTAGCGAAATTTTTTTTTTGGTAATTCAAGTTGATAAATATACAAGTTCTTCGCTAATTTTACTTGTATTAGTAGTACCTACTGATACTCCATAATACTCCAAAAATGTTCACCAGCTCAAAATAGACCCGACAGAATCGCAAAATAATTTAAAGCTTCTCCAAAAATCGTTTTCAATAATGAAGACTCCTAAATTATTCTAAAATGCACGATATCTAGTTCTCCCTAAATATATTATCAAGAAGTCAGTAAAGGGCTTGATAAAATAAGGTGAAAGACAGACAAACTTTATGTACAGACGCCAGCACATCAAGCTACTACAATCTGTCAAATTACCTTAATATATTCTCATCTTTATCTCTGAAGCGAATATGGTTCAAAGTTGATTGGAAAAATTTGACAGTTTCGTGGTAGCTTGATGTGCTGGCGTCTGCACAACCAACACACAAAATCAACCACCAAAAAAAACTGACATCATCCTTATATAATATCAAAAGAACTTTTCCTTAAGCCCAGCCATGAAATTTCCCATAGAGACCCTACATCGATCACATACGACATACATAAATCAGAAATAGCGCGACGTCAAAACGGGTTGCGCGCTGCAAAACATCCTGCGAACGAGGAAACACTGCGCGTGAGTCGTAAACTTCCTCCGACGTGACGCGCATGTGTGAAAAGTAGAGGTGGTAATATGTAAGCCCTATGCTCCTTGATAGTTTTAGTAGAAGGTGTGAAGATGACAATTTTCCAGTAGTTTTTGTCCATATTAGAAAATAACTATTTTATGGAACTAACTATAGACGACTTCAATGTCGCAAACACACTATATTTAATATCTTAAAAAATCATCAACGTGACTAATTGAAGCAATTTTCCTCTTAAAGTATTTTCGAAATTTCATATTTGAATCTCGTGTCCTTGTATTTCACTTTTACTTATCGGAGTCTACAGACCCAATGAGCTACTTTGATTCGAACGAATTCTATCAAATACCACATTCAATTCCCTTCCATTCATTCATGGCTCCGCGTCACACTCCGCCGTTAGCAACTGCAATGCTGAATATAAATAAATTGTTAACTGTCTAATTAACCTGGCGTTACCATGCAGTGCTTATTCAATCAATTTTTTTTTTTTTTTACTTAAGTTAAGACCGATCACTCTACGGGAAAATAAGTTTGGAATTTACACGAAAAATAGGAAAGAAAATGCGTTTATAGATAATTGCGTATTTGAAAACGCATATAGGTACATATAATATATATTGTACAAAAGGTTCTTTATCATGTTTTATTTTATTGCCTTATCATCAGATGTTTTTAATAACATAAAAAGGAGTGAACTTATATCTGCATTGTAATATAATGTCCCGTAAAGATGTGTCATGTTCTATGAGATTGGCCGATTTGATCCAAATTCGTTCCGCAGGACCATGCTTCAAAGTCAAACAGGACCAATTTAAGAATAAGTACATACGGAAAATACGTCTCTTTATTAAAGCTGAATGCTTATACAGCAGTGTCTACCTACAAAACTAACAACTAACTCTAAAATAGCTAAATATCACGCTAATTGGACTCACCATATTCGTGACACAAAATGGCGGCGACTATATTTACACCTACTTATTTCTTAAATAAAACCATAAATTGTCATGATTTACTCTAAACCGTGGCCTTTTATATGAGTGGACGAGAAATCATTTTATTATAGCACGATTTATAGACGAGGCAAAAATTTCATACGTACTTTGCGATTAGGCGCGCTAATTATGAAGTTGTAAAGATATATAAAAATTAGTTTTTTTAAGTAGAAGTAGGGTGTTTTTGTTTTAGGTCCTTATTTGACATCAAGAGGGCATTTTTAAGTACACCTTAAAACAAACCAAACCTCCTAGACACTATCAGTTTAAAAAATACATATTCCTCACACATTCACACAACTTCATCTATTTCCAAACTAAGTAGAGCTTGTAGGTACATACTATGGGTACTAGACAACTGATAAACATACTAGCTTACTTTTATTTGAAACTTAACTAACACGTTACCTTGAAACAGAAATACTTACTTACCTACCTATTGGCTAAATTTACCTCTGAAAGCTTGCACACAAATCACATCACCAAAATCAATCCCTATTTCCTTGTAAATAAGGTTGAAAATCCCACAGCAGTGCGTTCAGTTAAAAATATAAGTGAGCAAATCTTAAAATGCTTTCCTATTGTATATTTATCTGTTATCCAGTAGTATATTCGATTCCCATAAACATTCGGTCAATGGCGGCGGCCGATATTTAGGTACTTACTTAAATAAACATAAATAAGTGCTTCTTCAGTCATTTGGAACTAATAGCGCAGTTAGAGTGATTTTTCTTTGTTATTTCATTTGTTTTTAGGCGCCAAGGGCCATGTTGATAGACATGACTTTTGGCGGGAATTTTACTCGTCTATGCTGCTTCTTTGACAAATAAGGTTTTTTTTTAATGTTTAGTAGGAATCGGGTATTTTTTTGACGCGAACTTTGGTATGCATTTCAGTATGGATATGGAGGATGAAGTGGCTTTTATAATTAATCAGAATTTTCCAACAGCCTCCCCAAGTACCTTTAGTATAAAAAGCAGTAAGTACCTACACTAGCAATAAATTTAATCTGATAGTCCATGGAAAATAGGCGAGAAAATATAAAGTCTAATTCCTAAATTAAAATTTGTAAGAATTTTGTTCCAAAAATTTAATAGCCAAATAAATGCTTCTCCCGAAGAAAGTGGAAAGTAAAAATTCACCTTTATGAAATACCGAGAATACACGAAGGTACAATTGCACAAAGTATGGAAGATCTAAAGGTAATTACTAGACTACTAAAGCGGCCATTCAAACAGGATTGCAGGAAATAAGTACTTTGCTGTAAATTCCAAGATTCCCACCTAGATGTTTCAAGTAGCTAATGCGAGAGCAATTTAACAGTCTTTAACGACATCAAAAAAATGGACTCGTAATAATGTGGCACTTAAAATGGCGGACAACATTTTGCGCGGGATTTTCATAGGATATGAAGTGTTTATGGTTTAGCTAATATTTTTTTAAGCTACATTAGTTTCTTTTTTTAATTCAGTTTTTACTATGTTAGCTATGATCATTGAGAACATAGACATGTCTTCATTAAATTTTAAACTACGAATCAGAAATCAATAACAGCCATTTGTGTGTGTTAGATCCTTTCCGCTGCTGAGAAAACGGCTAAAAAGCTTTTAGACGGCTGAACCGAATTTAATTAAACGTATCTAAAAACCACCGCTGGCAAACCAGCTTTCAAATCGGTTCTTGTATAAGAACGACAGTGCCACGGACGGCAAAGTATATAATACGCCTCTTTTTGCTTTTACCTACATATATATAGGTAAACTACCGATAAAGGTGCTCATAAATGGTCTATTAGTGAGTCAAATCGAAATAAAGTGTCCTTCACACTACAAGACAACCAAACAATCCCATTTTAGTCAGTTTCTTACAAAGCGATTCATCCATATTTCATTACACCATTCATCATTAATGTCATTTGTTATAATAAAACAGTAAGCCCTAACCCTTCGGTGGTTATTTGTACGTTTTTGCATACTCAGGCGTCTCGAAACTGGGGATTCAAAATAACCATTGTAACTCACAATCGTTAGACAAGTGTGTTCAGTACCTACGTAGGGATGGACATTGTCATACTAACATACATACCTCCTATATTATATTACATATTTTTTATCGTCCCACTGCTGGGCTTTTCTCACACAGAGAAAACAATTTGGCCGCTATGTGTGTTTATGTTTTATTTAAGTATTTGACAATAATTTGATGTTCACCATCATTTATACCTCCATAAGTATTGCCATTAAAAAAATCAGATAGATCATTAGATCATTTTACACTGGTTATGTTATAAGTTTCATACTTCTTTTTACTCAACACGAAGGACCAGCTCATTAAACGCGTGTGCCATAAATAAATGAGATATTTTAATACTGTCGTCACTTCAAAATTTTACAAGACAAATGTAATAAATATCAGATGTCGTCTCGAATAATTGCCAGCATTAAATTAATTATTCTTAGTCACACGAACGCGAATGAGAAGAAAACATCGAATTATTTTGTGTTTACGTTAACGAATTGTACCAACTGCTTTGGGGGTTTAACCTAAAGAAATGTGTCAATTAATTAATATTTTTGGTAGTCTATGTAATAATCTCTTTGGTTGCTTAGTTTGATGTCATTTCTACTACCTTTGGCCACAATTTTAAAAGTTTATCAATATTTTTGGGTTTTCGATATTCTAAAAAAAATTAAATTTATTTTGTAAAAAAAAACATACGTCATTAAAAAGATATTTGGAATGAAACTTTATCTTCTAAGGGGGTTAGAACATTTGCAACATATTTGCATTATTTTACACAGCCTGTGCATTTTTTTATGATAGAGTTGTTTTTGGGAATGTGAAAGGGGAATGGTACCTATCTAGCGTAAAACATTAGAACATTAAAACAGAGAACAGAGCAGGAAGAAGAATTAATAACGAATGTGATTTCCGTCTAAACTAGATCATCCTGTCCTTGTAAATAATTGTAATGTAATCACTATAAGCTTCCACCAGCTTCCACCATATTTAATTTTATCATAATCCTACTTATTCTAAATTCAAATCACGTTGATCGCAAATCCCGGCCATTATTCTATTTTTCCAAGTAGTTTTTTTTAATCGCAACACGTTAACAGGCAAAGGTAGCAGGTGGCGAGTGGTTTATGCATCCTGATCTCTGCACGCTCTTGTGAGAAAATTCTTGCAAGGCTCCCGTGCGTCCTTTGAATAAATATCATAAATAAAAGATTCGTTAGATGGCGTGCATAGATTTTATCGACGTTATGATTTAATTATTTAGTTATTTTTTTTTTGTTCTTCCTTTACGGCCATGTTTCGAATTCTTGTGCTCGAAATAAAATATTTTGTATATTTTCCTGTGTGTATATGTGGTGGCCGGCATGGATACATTTTATTTGACAATAATAAAATACCTGTGAATTACAAATAAACGATTTGATTTGGTAACTGTTTTGAGAGCTGCCAAGCAGTTGCTAGAAGATAATTTCCATTTTCAGATCATAGGTTATTCTATTCTAAATCAATTTTCTATACAGTAATCACGATTTTGAAAATATTTAAACGCGAAGTGCACTATAACAAAAATATAAAAAAGGTCTAGGCAGGAATCAAACCTGCACAATATCGGGAACTATGTGGATGCTAAATCAATCAAACTTACGTCTACTGCCATCTATATGTATGTAAGGTAACAAATATGCAAACTATGCTGTTTGCTATAAATAATATTATCTTAACACAATTCGAACTTCACACGATTATATTAAAGTCAATAATATTAGAACAGATGGTATATTACAGGAAATAAAGGATAGTTTATGATTTTTTCCTCCAATGTATTTTTTTGTTATTGGCAATATGTTTTTGACATAGCAAAACTAAATGACGTGAGATTGACATTGACAATTAAGTTGACAGTCCGTCGACCGTCGATTGGAAATTGAACAAAAGAATTTTGCCTTAGAAAAACCAGAATTAAGTAGCCTAATCTACATTTTTAAGGTAAAGTTATTTAGTAAACCGGTTACACCATCCACGTTGCTCAACATCATGTAATTTACTAAGCCTTAGTTCATTTTAGTGAAGGTATATTCGTATAATTTGTTGAGTAGCTGTCGGTCATCAAATAATGTATTGTGGATAAAAATCGCAGTGAATCACAACAGAATCAATTTGTCCGTTTCCTGCATCGCAATAAGTGGTAATAGCCTAAACTTTTTTATTTAGAGGACTGTTCTGTTTTTTTTTTTAATTGACGTGTATGAAATTCCGAATTTATTAAAAACGTAAAAGGAATTCTGTTTCGTGTACAATTTTGGTAATGTATGTTTGTTTTTTCGAAATATTTATCTTACACATGCATAAAATTCTAATATTGACTTTAGAACATCATCTGAGATGTAATTATCACTTTAGCTAATAAAATTAAATAATTCACTTTTCTGAAACATGTGTAAAGTAATTACTAAAAGATACGTAGAACAATAATAAGTATGTGAGTCATTATTTGCGTTAAAAACAAAGAAGTCTGTTTTTTTGCCTTAACAGACAGTCATCCCGTGTGACAGTTCTGGTTATTGTCCAAATCAGTATTTTGAATGCAATTCCATGTTATTTTTTACTTTGTACAGAGCCAGCACATCAAGCTACTACACAACCTGTCACATTTCTGTAATAGATTTTCAACTTTATCGCTGAGGCATATGGTTGAAAGTTGTCAGTTGTGTGTGCCTGGTGTACCTTGTATATAGCTTGATTGTCTGTACCACTGAGATTCAAATAATTTTCCTTCACTTTATTTAGCTCTGCCCGTATTGTAACATCAATGAAAAATTGTATTAGCAATCTTTCAAAAAAAATTGTGCCAATTTCATAAAACTAAAAAGATAATAAGTCATGTATTCAAAATAAGCTGAAAGTCAGAACTTTCTTAAGGTCAATTTTCCAAAATACAGCCTCCAAAAACGCCCGCCCCTCACCACTTTCTACTTGTCATTGCTGGGAATGAAAAAAAAAAATGATCACCTCTGGATTGTCTCCATTTCCTGTAACATCATATAAAACATAAAGACATTCCACATTTTCTAGCTAAATCATATTTACTCTATAAGTTGTTGGATCATGTGTTTCAAACATCTTCAAAAAATAATTTAATTTAAATAGCTATCAATTTTATTCATTCACATAAACTGAATTCTGATAACCTTATTTGTTTCATACAAAAAGTCACAGTAAAAGTTAACAAAATAACCAAGCTAATGAACTATTAAAAACTTATAATTGAAAATATAATGTTCATATCATTTGTAATAAAAATATTTATTAAAACTTGTCGGACTAAAATGTTGCAGTTATTTGTTTGTAGCATTTAATTTGACTCAATGGGACCTTTTTTATGTGGGTAATCGTCAAATAAACTCTCCCGCTGTGGGTGTGACTGGAGGGAGTGTCAGACTATTAATGACTAAAATCCACTTTTGTGCCTTCTGAACAAAGGATAAAGGACCTCAATGCAGAAGTTCAACTCTTGAATAGATGCTCTCTAGATGCTGTGTAGCCACATCAGGGAAAATGTTATTTTTTCAATCCTGTTGTCCAATATAAACTATGGAATTATAAATCCCCTTGAAATTATTACAGACAGACCAGCACATCAAGCTACTACAATCTGTCAAAGTTTCCAAATCTATTAGATTTGGGTAGCTTGTTGTCTGTACTTGCATCTGAAATCTCTATTATGATAAACAAGAATACCACAGTATTATTTTCTCTTCTGTTACATAATAAGAACTACTTATATTTTATAGCTTTGCTCTGTGATATCCTTTGTAATTAATGTCTTCCTTTACACATTTAATAAATGGCATTAGTGATAAAAAAATAAATGTTCATAATTGAGTATTGTTACATCTTAACTCGTATTATAGAGCTGAAGGCTTTGTTTGTTTATTTGCCTGAACAGGCCAATCTCACGCTAGTTGATTTATTGAAGAAGGCTGTACGCTACACATTTTCGGGTGACCGCACAAGTTCTAACAGGACGCTGACTGAAGCTATTTATCAAGTAATTGAATCTGAATGATTGTGTTGATTTTTTTAAACAAACTGCATAAATCAATTTTTTTAAGAACAATTCTGAAACAATTTTTGGACAGTATGGAGTTCCTGACATAAATAATGAATGGCTTATGGAATGTGCGTCAATCTGTAAAATTGATGCATAATGAAATCATTATTTATATAAACAATACTGAGTTTGGAATGTCCTTCACCTTTATTCAATCAATCAACTTTTGTGTAATCTTTTTAATATGTAAATGTTATTGTAATTAAATTAATTCTCGCAGCGTTATAGTAAATATCTATCTATATTTTGTATTGCCTAAACCAGATTCTGTTGTTTTGAATAGGTAAATGAAGTTTTATTTTAAAGTTTTAACTCAACTGTAGAAGTAATGTGTGCCCATGACTTTAGCACAATTATATAATTGGAAGGGCATCGTAGGGCCAAGCCCTGCCAGTGCTGTGGTTCGCAAGAGTTACTGTGGCCCTAGCACACAAAGACCTCCAGAAGGAACAGAGTAGGTTTTAGTCAGTAAAAATCTGACAATCCCTCCAGCTGTACTGTAACCACAGCGCGAGGGGTCAGTTGATGATATCCCACGAAAAAAAAGTCCTATTCTCCATTTCTTTACAGAATAAAAAATGGCGGAACGAGAACCAATAAGCGGCTCCGCCCGTGACTACGGAGCGACAGCCGCCGTCCCCAACGTGGGATTCGCCGACTTCAGTCCAACAGAACTGTATAACTTGAGCGAGGGCATAGCAGATAATGTGAATACCATCAACAGCGGGCTGCGGTCGCTTGAGAAGATGATGAAGCAGATAGGCGGGCCTAATGATAATGTGCAGCTGAGAGAGAAAATGTGAGTTTTTGTTGACTTATTGAAGACAAGCTGGTTCCCATTGTATTTTCACAACAGATCGTTAGTTAGATAGATAGATAAATAAAACATATACCTATTCAGCTTAAAAAAGACACAAAAAAGCAAACATGTTGTCGAAGTGAGGAGGGAATAAATAGTGGGTACAAATATTATTAACAATATAAAAAAATTAAATATGTTATAATGGCATGGTGCAGTGTGTCTTAAGTTTGTACCAAATAGGAGTTCAGCTCAGTATGTGGCAGGTAGAATACCTGAAGCTGTTATTCTGCTGGATCCCTAAAATGACTTTGTTCGGTAAGAATTGATAAAAGAAAATCCCAGTTAATGATATTTTTTCAAGAGAGAAAAGAGCAAAGTTAGAACCAGTATACATAACTGTTTGATTTTATTTAAAAATTGTAAGGCACAAATGTTCAAGGCTCAAGCAATAGATAATCAACCTGCTCGCAGTCACTAGTCCAAAGGCACAGTTTCAAAACACACACACACACACACGAAGATCATTTAATGACGTAAACCTAACTCATTTGAACCTGGGCCTTCCAGCCACGACACACAGCAAACCGTGAACGGTTCGGTATCAGCAACAGCCCGCGATATACAACGCTTGGGGGTGGTGGTCAGACGAGGTGATAAGCCTCAGAAGCTGCAGGTTGAGAGGCTGACTCAGGCCTTCAGAGATGCACTGGCTAAATACTCTTCAGTTCAGAAGGTGAGTTTTTGTCGTAATGCAATTTCTTTTAAAAAATTGACAAATCTAAACATACAGTTTTAATGGGCATTACAAGGCATATAAAATTAAAGGAACGAAAACTTGAGGACCCCATTTACGCAATGGACTACCGAGCTGAGGGTCCCTACATTCGGCATTCGATTCCCGATACGTTCTAAATTTGTGTAATGAGCATTCTTTTATATACCTATTTAGTATATCAGTTTTTTTTGGAACCTATTACACAAGCTTATCAATAGCATACTTTGAGTCTAATCGACTACGAGTGAATAGGTGTCCCGCAAAAAAAAAACTGTATTTTGGGATGTTTTTGGAAGAGTGCGAAAGATTGGTAGTTTAGATTTTTATAAAAAAAAAAACTTAAGTTCTTATTTTGGTTTTTAGTGCCAGTTTCCGATTTATGTTAAAGTCGAATTAGTAACTTGTTTATCTTAACTCTTCATCATAAAATTTATTTACGAAGTTAATTAGAAGAGCTACTTTATTTGGTCTACTTTACAGCAAGTATCAGAAAAGATGGCCGCCCATATGCCGCGACCGCCGCGCGTGCGCAACGACCCGCAGTTGATGGAGCAACAAGCTATAGCTGATGATGAAGAAGCCACGCTCATTGCTAATCAGCAAGCACAGGTACCTATATCTCTTTTAACATAAACAGGGAAGGTGATGACTTTCTAGGACCGCCCTTTTGTTTTTTCTTTCTCAAACTGTCTCATACCCCTCTCCCCTCCCCCCACTTTCCGAATTCGGATAATATTGTTTTTATTTTCCTTATATTTTTGTTGTATGACACTGTGATTTTATTCTGATCACAAGGGATCTGGTCTCCGGTGTATTTAAGTATCGTTTACATTAATAAATTGGAAAAAAATAGGCGTTACTTTGCGGAAATCCATGACAATAAATTATATGAATGACAAAAAGTGCATCCAATCCTGGATTTTTGTCTCGCCGAATTAAAGCTAAATACCTTACATTTATTCATACATTAGTTCATCCGTTTTAGAGTGAATAAGTAACATACACACACACGCACACTCTCTCACTCACACACACACACACCTTCGCCTGTTATTCTAACTGTGATGTCTTTTGCTATCTAGGCTCGTCTAGTACAATTCGAGACGAGCATGCTGCTTGAGAAGGAGGCTTACATCAACAAGATAGAAGCCGATGTGTTGGATGTCAACCAGATCATACAGGAGTTAGCTGATATGGTGAATCAACAGGCTCAGTCTGTCGGTGAGTTATTTTTTTAAACATTATGGACTAGTTAATAGTTATGAAACATAGTCTTCTATGTTAGTTAGTTAATGCAGAAATCGTTTTTCAGTATATAGGAATGTTGTACTGTCTCGTTGGTTTAGTAGTCGTAAAGCGCGACTGCTTTGCACGAGTTCTCGGGTTCGATTCCCGGGCTGAAATTACTTTGTGGGTTTGGTCTTTTTCGGTCTATTCATATTCATATCTGGTATTGCATGTGTGAATGTTAATTTAGTCTATGGTCGTACATATATTGAGTGAGAGTGAGACGAAGTATATGTCAGCGAAAGGGACAACAATAATTATAGCGTAGGGACGTTGTGATAAAGTGCAGGCATCTTCTCACCAGTAAAATTTCAAGTTAAAATTTAAGGCATAATTAAGATTAAAGATAGAAGATATATGAGAGAAGAATAAGATAAGATTAATAACAGATAAAATAAATAAACCATCCATATTCCTTCTGAAACACTATTGGAAGAATATAAATGTAATAATAATATCTTTTTGAAACAAAAAGTATGAATATACAACAAATACAAATAAATGAGAAATGTTGTATTGAAAAACAAAATCTTTCTCTTACAGACACAGTAGAAAGCCACATTGAAGCCGCTAGCGCGAACGTGGAAGCCGGTGTTGATGAACTGGCGAAAGCTGCGGAGTACCAACGCCGATACCGCAAGAAAATGTTCATCCTTATCATAATCGGTGTCATTGTAGCCATTGTCTTTATCGTGTGGGTTATCAAGGCCTTTAGATAGGCTTTTGACTTTAAACAGTATTAATATGCGGATTTGTATAGGGTGAGTATACCCGAGGAGTTTGTATCTAATTTATGATAGAATTTTGAGCCCCAGTGGAGGATGTAACGAATTTTATGAGGGTAGGTAATAATTTGCGTTTTAGGCAGAATTTGCACTTGAAAGGTGATGTTATAATAGCCTAAAAGAAAAGTTACAGTTAAATGGGTTAATAACAACTTAAAGTGAAAAAAAAATAGGTTTCCAAAAAGTAGGTCCTAAAATCACTTGTGATTAATTCTGCAACAGCGAAAAAATTCTGAAAATATCACTTTAACCATACAAAATTTCCTCATTATTGAGTTGATATTGAATTTTGGAATGCAACTTACAAGTGTAAAGTCCGCCTAAGCTAATAATCTTCACTGAAAACAATAAATGCTTTAAAAATATTAATTTACAATATACAAGGAAGGTAAAAGACAAAGCATCCTTACATAATACTAAATGGGGTTCAGAAGAATGATCTGAAAAGAGGGGATGTCTATAAAATATGTAAAGATTACCCCCATCCGACCCGAAAAGATGATAAAGTTTAGGCAATCACATCACTAAACAAAATTTAAAAAAAAATATGAATTTATATATGATAGTAACAATAATAATAAATTTTGAAGTAGCAGCATTTTTCCTCGAAATATTTGAGTATTTTTTTTAAGTTATACCCCCTTGATTTTTGTCATTTTTTCTGACTGTTTAGCACACATTGTGTCGATACCTCAAGGGAGTCATTATACCTATGAAAGTTCAACAGCCTTAATGACCATAAGAAGTCATTGACCCCGTGCGTTATGATATTCGTAATTAATTAAATGAAATAATAAAGTTTTGCGAGGGGTATTTTTTTTTCGAGTATTTCATTGCGGGTCTGATGGGGATTTTAGAACTGTATAATATATAGCCTTAGTATGTCTTCCTGACTGACATAAATAAACAACACCACGCACGATCATCGACCATAAAAACAATTTCTAAACACATGTATAAATTAATATTAAGGATTATATAAATATCCTTTCATAATCTTATGTATAGACGCCAGCACATCAAGCTATTACACAATCTGTCAAATTTCCGTGATATATTTTCAAGTGAAAATTTTACAGTTGCTGGTAGCTTGATGTACTGGCGTCTGTACTAGTTTCTGGTTAACTAGCTTAGGAAAATGAAGATGCTATGCTATTATTGTACTTTCGGTTTCAATTCATCTTCACAACCTAATTTCATCTAAATCGGTTGAACGGTTTTACCGCGAAAATTTTTATAAAAGCGCATTGTTATAACCGACTTGCTAATCTCGAAATTAAAACGTGAAAGCTATATCACATAATTATGTTTTTAAGGTTGTTTGCTGCCATATTTATACATGGCAACATTTTATATTCTTGCCATCACAAAATTTTGAAATACTACGTATAAACTGAACCCAATTCAGTTATAACGGACCTAGCTTACAATAATGTTAATGGCCAATATGTAAACTTTTGAAAATTACTTTCTTAATAATATTTTGGTCATTTAGGCAAATCTACACTCATATAACAACGTTTAAGAGTTTGTTTGCTTGGACGTACTAATCCTAGGAACTACATTCGTTTTGAAAAAAATCTTTCATTGTAATATAAATAGTCCTTTAGAGGAAGGCTACTTTTTATCCGGGTACGCGGATTAGTCTCCAAGGGACGCAGGTGAAACAGTTGGCGGAAGCTAGTATAATCTATTCTAGATTTTATTTATGATATTTTAACGCTAAACAACTAAATCTGTGATTATATGTTTTTGTTTTTATCGCACTATGAAAAAAAAACTAGTTTATTTTTTAAATCTTGACACATGTCATTTTGTCTACTTATTTTTGTCATCTCACAGTATTGGTAGCTAAGGTTTTATGTTTTAAGTTTATAAATAAATAACAACCATATTACAAATAACGATCCGACAATCGCATGCTCATCATTACAAAATAACATACCGGTTTACGGAAATACACAGAAGAACTAAAAAGTTTAGCTGATTTTGATACTGTAACTATTTACTTAATTTAGTCCCCTCCATACAATATCAAAATATCTATATAGGGTGTAACAAAACTAGCACCATATTTTTACAGGTCACATCTAATCAATCACATCTAATACATGGTAAAGATCATGTTTACCACAAAAAAAGTTGAATGACCCAGGGGTCAACGATTGAGCGACTTCATAGAGACCGGCGTTATGCGTACAATTTGGCGAATGTGATGATAAATTATGTTGTTGTTTCATGACTTTTTTTTAGTAAACATGATTCTGCATCATCATCATGATTTTAGTAAGCATGTTCTGGATGACCTGTAAAAATGTGGTGTACTAGTTTTGTAACACCCTATATAATGAGACATTGTTATTACTTCAATTTGTCAGATTGAATATTTCCTATTTATTACCTTCAAAAAAAGCGAAAAAAATATTTGTATGTAGCGTACGGGTTTGTTAATAAAAAATATAGTAACCGCTGTGTATAAGGCCTTATGCAATGTAGAGATATATAATATAATTGTGTTATTTATGTAATAATTGTAGTTAGGAATATTATAGTAGGTAATATTATTAATCTATTTATGTCAAGCTCTTCTTTATTTTTTTTAACATTCCAAAGATTTTTCACGCTGTAAACTATATAGCCGTTTTATAAAAATGATACATAGGGGAATATTATTTGAACCCTGGCTATAAGAAGACGTCGTTCAATGAAATTTACTTTTAAATGTAAGCTGTAATTAGCTAACATGGAGTTTCTGTCATAAAAAGTTGAATTTCTAATTAGATTTATACTGGCAATTCAAAATATCACATGGTTCTAAATAATGTTGCCAAGATATAAAAAAAAAATACTGGGTTGTATTTTTTATACCTGCGTACCTTTTCTGAATTCACTCTATTTGAGCAAGTATTACACAAATTAGACCATAATTTCACTTGCTATCCTGCAAAAGAAGAACAAACAAATATTATAGTTTTTATCGCCTGTGTATATAAATGTAACTTACTCATATATTTTAATATATTATAATTAATATTATTTAAGTAGGCAAGAAGGCTGTTTAACTCATATACACATAGTTTCATTTTATTGTTTTGCTTTTGTTGAAAGCATTGTATTTCTGTCACCTAAATACCATTATTTAAGAGCCACATGAGTCACATTTAAAAAGTACCGGGTTATGTGGATAGGTTTAGGCCATTAACTTTGTTCGAGATGGTGGTTCAAACCTAGTACTAAAACTGGTACCTGTTTTTTTAAGACCACGTTTTATAATAAGGTCGTATATGTGAAATAATCACTGTGCTATCGACAAGATTTCCTACTTGAGTCATGGTATGCTTCAGAAATATTAATGCTATTAACAAAAGATTGATAAGTATATCATTTAACGTATATTTTGTTGAATTTGTAAAACGTATTTATATTAAATCTTTGTCAGAAATCAGCGTTTTATTCATCTTCAAAACCTCGATATGTTGATTATAATAGGTGCGCTGTTATTGGCTACAATTTTGCATCAAGGTTGTTGGCAAGATTCCTACCGGGAGCTATACCTAAGCAACGCAATACACGGTAGGTACCATAAAATAAAACAACAGAATACCGAATCATATCTTTGTATCTAAATTAAACTGACGAACTAGTAGACAAAAGAACAATATTTATTTTAAAACAAACTATTCAGAGGTGCGTTTACATCGATAAGCACGCTATTTTTATTTGAATGATACTATGGGTAAATAGGGTACACTATTTTATCGATGGCTTCAATTTTTTTTAGGAAATGGTTAGAATAACAAAGTTTCAATTAAAGAAGACATCACATCATAATCTGACCGGTCTTTTCATAATCTTTGTGGAATCTGTGACCAGTCAATAGATACTATTCGAAACCATTTTTTGTTTTACGAAATTCATTTGAAAAATATCCTTATATTGGGACAGAATAAGAGTCAAAATCGAATGGGAGAAATTGTATGCAGACATCGAATTTTAAAGCGTACACTATCACCCCCAAGAAATCTAAAAATATATTTTTTTACGTATCATGAAATGAAATATTAAAAAATTAACTAAACGATCAGATTATTACAAATATTGCTTCAGGAACATATTTATTGGGCACCCGTTTATTAACAAACCATGAGGTAAGCGAATAACGATATTATCGACAAATGATAGTGATGTAAGTATAAAAAAATACTATATGGAAAATTTGGTAGTAAACGGGTGCGAATATCTTAGAGAGATCTAAAAAATAGCTTTTAATAATTTCAAACTGAATAAACATAATTTCGATAGTAATTTACAATGTGACACAAAATAGAAGCAACACCACAAAACGGGAACCGAAAGTATTTTTTACATAATAAATCTATAATAAATATTATTGCTAACAGATTATAGTAGTTGGAGAATTAAGAATACAGGATTATACTTCAAAACAAATAAATACTACAACACAAAGAAGTCGATATACTTAAGTATCGATATAGCACATGACGTCACAACACTGTCACATTCTATTTTGTGTCTTAAAACAATGAAGAGAAAACAGACAAATGTAATAAAAAGGTGAAATAAAAACACCAATTATAACATTAATGCTTAAAAATATCAAAAATTTCGTTTTTCATAACCTAAAATGTTCTGTTCACAATGGCTTATATTAGCGATCATTTACTGCAGACAAGATTTATACAATCATTCATATAGCAACCATGCATCTCTTTCAGATGCATAGCATATGAGCAGGATGAAAACAGTCGCTAGAAAACAGTGTTACCACATCGAAATATCTATCCGTATAAAATCAGCCAACACAAGCCATTGTTTACAAGAAAATAATAAATTTAGCCAATATGTATGGTAACGAGATAAATTTGGACTTTCCCAACTTATACTACATAATGCGATTTATTGTCGCGAATCATTATTAGAAATTACATCAATTTATGTTCAGTAATGGAACAATAGAGTATTAGAATGTCGATATTATTAAATTGTAAGCAGTTAACTTTCAGTGAAAAGTTTTATATTTTATTTCATATCATTTTTTTTAATTTCTTAGAGTATTCAAAAAATAAAGCATTGTTGACGCAAATAAACTTATTTATATTATGTTCAGCTGGCAATATTATATTTTTAAACCTTTTTGCTTATTGAAAGTCGTCTGAAAGTGAACTGCTAACAATTTGATTGCGTGAACACTACAGTGATAATGAAAACTGCACCGAATTGATTTAAACAGATTCAATTTTTTTTTATGAAATGTTATTTAGAAAACACATTCGATTTTTATTGAATGCGTTGTTTTTGAAGAATCTCGTACTTAGCACATATTTTTTTTCGGATTTCAAATAAATACAGAGTGTAAAGGACAGCCCTCCGCAGAATGATAGGGTGACTGCAGTATACCATACTAAGAAGACTGGTTCATGAAATCATGACCTCATCTCATCAGTCTGCGGAGGACTGACCCTTACACCCTGTATAGAACAATAAAATCAATATTGATGCAGTTTTTCATATTTTTTTTCAAGTGAATTATAACATTATACAATCAATGCGCAAATACGTTGATATGCAGTGAAAAATATAATAAATTAGTACTATTCATTCAGTTAGATTTGGTTCATTAAAATGCATTTATTTCCATTTTAAATTATATTTTTATTACGTAATCTAAGGCAGGCCATTCACGGACGATAAGACTATTGGAGATAATCGTTTTTTATTTGTCATTTGTACTAGAGTCGCAGAGTATTTTGGAAGCACTAAATGATATAACATACTTTTACATAAATATTGCTATGGCAGCATTAGAGCTTTGAGTCATCATCTCCCGAGCCTTTTCCCAACTATGTATTTTGGGGTCGGCTTCCAGTCTAACCCGATTCAGCTGAGTATCAGTATTTTACAAGGAGCGACTGCCTATCTGACCTCCTCAACCCAGTTACCCGGGCAACCCAATACCCCTTGGTTAAACTGGCGTCAGACTTACTGGCTTCATACTACCCGTAGTACGACTGCCAAGGATGTTTAATTACAGCCGGGACCTACAGTTTAACGTGCCATCCGAAACACAGAGCTTTGAGTAGAGTGAAGAATTTAAAAAAGTAAGATAATAAAAATCATTGAACAAGTATGGTGGATATGAACACGTCTCGTACATTTATAAGCAGAGGTCGGAGGCAGTTATGTATGTACCAGCATTGATGAATGAAATGATGCGTATTGGGATTTGAAGCATATCCACTTTATTCTTTCGCTGTATGATATCAGTATGAGTACATCAAGCTACCTGAAACTTTCCCAATCAACTTTGAGCCATATGCTTCAGCGATAAAGTTGAAAATCTATCAAAGAAATTTGACAGTAGCTTTATGTGCTGGCGTCCATAAAAAAAACCTAATACCGATCTCTGTTTATAAGTTAAGCTAAATTCTTTTATCGATTCATTTTTACGCCTTTTCAGTTTATTGAATACAATGAAGTTATTAACAGCTAATGCAATTATTATTAAGGAAACCAACAAAAGCTGACTAACATCCAATAATTGCGACAAATAGTCGACATTGCGATTTTCCGTCCAACTGTCTCAGCGTCCATAGGCTCCAATTAACATTAACTAAATGATATTAGGTATTCACAGATTATTTATTTTTATACATAAGACAGGCATATGTACAATGTTTTTATTTACGATATTACGTTGAGATGTGACGAGAAAGTTTTTAAATAAATTGTTTAGGGAACAGCAGTGGTTGTATAAATTCAGTCTTGTTTCTGATTTCTATTTACAAGGGGTGTGAAGGATTGTTACTTAAATTATCCATTTCATGTTTTTTTTTATGTCGTTCGGAGCATCAGATCGACGGACGTGTAATTTTGTGCGCATAACATTTTTAATTAAAAATTGATTTTGTTCTGTTTAATTTACATAATAATTATTTTTGTATAATATTGTTGTATTAATTTTGTATATACATTGTATGTTAGTTTTTAAGGCCATTGATGCCTGAGAATAAAGTTTTAAATAAACTGACCAATCCCATAAAAGTTGGAACTAATTACAATTAAATTTTGAAAAAAAAAACTTTTATTTTGATGCATTATTTTAATTTGCCCTTTTTTATTTTCTTCGTATAATTATTATTAAGTTTGTATGTAAATTATAACTTGATCTAAGTAATAAAGTATAATGAAACTGACAAAAAATCTTTTATTTTTTTTTTCAAATTCCAATTAATATGCTCTCAAACGCCCACGAACTTGATACATTTTCTTTCAATTCTGTATCAAGTAAAGATTTTTATCACAACACTATTTCATATCTATCGACAGCTTAAAAGCTCATAGAAAAATAATATTCATTTCAAAACACGCAATGGATTACAAAATAAAGAGTGCTATCATGTATTAAGTCTCTCGTCACATCACTAACGTACCTAAAAACGACAATTTGACAATTTGGTCGCATTTATTACAAAAATAGTACCATCAGCAGAAAAGTCTTAATTTTTTTTTCGTAATTATATTTTATTTTGCAATTATGGCATAAATGTGTTTATCTATCTATCACAGGACGTGTCTAAAAGCATTTTGTATCTTTATTTGCTATCTATTGCTTTTTAAATTGTAATAAAGCGTGTATTCGAGTCTTTAGAATATTTTTATTAAAATGCAATGAGTATAGGTGATGCTAATGTTGAACCACTAATTCTAATAACTTGTTTTGAAAGGTTATATCAGTCAAATAGCATTGGCTAAAAGCCTATATTTTATGACCATTTCTGTAACCATATTTTTTATGAGTCGATAGAAAAAAGCATGACATCTTTATAGGCACAGGCGAAAATCCGCTGTCTTCTAAAAAAAAATCCCGAATTTAAATTTCCAGTATTTTAACCTAACAAAAGACCACAAACGAGATAAATATGACGTTAATTTATATTAACAAAAAGGCTATTGTCATTAAAAATACCCCTCATTAAACTTTGAAAAGTCCAAAAAATCACAAATAAATACATGGTCAACAAAAATCCCCAACTAAAGTTTTTCAATGCAATGTCAACATTACTTTAACCAACAACTTTTTAACCACTTTCTAAACATAATAATATTATTTTTTGTTTAGCAATTTTTCTGCTGACGGTACAACAAAAACTACAAACTTACTACTACCGCAGTTTCGCTTGGCGTTGTTGCCACACTGCGTATTTAGCACACGCGGTATCTATCATCTGGTTCATGTGTCTCGTTAATGTCGTGGCCAGCGGCGTTAGATCCCGGAGCATTTTTTCCTAGGAAGAATAATTTGTTCGTTAATTTATATGTGTTTTATAATAGAAATTTATATTTTTACTCATTGTAATAGTCACATTTTAATCTCAAATTCGATTCAGATTTTAGATCAAAAACCTCACGAAGTGTCTTTATTACATTCGTCGCCTGCTTTTTAGAATTCCCTACGTGACCGCAGCGTGGGGCGAGACCATTCAGGCCCGGTAAACTATAACTATTTTTGAAGGTTGGGTGGAACTGCTTATCTATGGAACATAGGGTCGATATATCTTGATGTTGTTGACATTATTTACCATACTCATCGATACAGTCAACAATAATATGTCACAGGCAGACAGATACAAATTGCATTAAATTTTGTAAAACCAAATCAAAAAGCCAAAAAGTAATAATGTTTATGTATGGTTAGACTATGATTAAATATTTGCTTACATTTTGATCAGATTTTTTTTTTTATATAAATAATGACGAATATCCAAAATCCTCTTACCTCAAAAGGCCTCAATTTAACATTCCTAAATCTTAACAGAGCTTCGTAAAACTTTTCCGCTCGCGCCGTGGTATCTTCCGTATCGGGAGCTGCTCCAGGCTGGGGGAAACATCGCCAAAGTTCCCTTAGCAGCTCCCCACCAGACAGGTAGATACGATGGAGTTCTGATTTCACGTCTGGTGGTATTAATTCTGTAATAAAGACGATGGTTTCAAATGGTCGAACTTGTTCGAGGAAACTCAAAACTCAAATTTGTTTATTCAAATTAGGCTGATAAATCAGCACTTTTCGAACGTCAAAAACAAGAGACAGCCCCCAAAACGCCCACTCTTCTTCCCAACGAGAACACACTCCTATGTGTGATTTATTAATGATTAAATAATGCGAGAACACATAGGAGTGTGTTCTCGTTGGGAAGAAGTGGTGCAACAAACTCCCCAGCAACACATTCTGTCTTTTAGGTTTGAAGAACCTAAATTTATATAAAACAAGTCCAATTTCAAATTATTTGAGAGAAATATACATAATATATAAATTATAAATTGGACGGATTGGTACACTTATACAATAAATTTAAATTAATTCTAGATAAGGCTTTTCGTATTTTTTTATGTTTATAAGTGCTTGGGATTATCTGTTAACTTATAACATACTAAATAAATAAATAAAAAAAAATAATTGAAAAACGAGGGTGAATGAAGTACAAAAGCCATCGGTACTGACGTGCCATGGAGGCGGCGTGGTGGTGGCGCATGAGCGCGCCGCCCGGGCTGAGCTCGCCCAGCGCGCCCACGCACGCGCCCGCGCTCACGCGCACCGGCCGCTGGCACTGCTGCCCGCTCGACCACGCCTGACATGCAACGTTACACATTCTACTTATCCACACCAATTTGAAGACATGTCATTTCTACAAGTTTTCCAACAGGGTTTTAAAAATTACGACTATCTAATCACTCTTCATCTATACTAATATTATGAAGCTGAAGAGTTTGTTTGTTTGAACGCGCTAATCTCCGAAACTACTGGTTCGATTTGAAAAATTCTTTCAGTGTTAGATAACCCATTTATCGAGGAAGGCTATAGGCTATATACCATCACGCTAAGACACACGGGAAAGGAGCAGTAACCAAAGATGCGGGTGAAACCGCTGGGGACAGCTAGTCATCATATAAGCAAGTTGCCATCTATTGCTATCGACGGCCTCCCTGAATGAGTGCCAATCCCGGCCTAGAGCGGCACGCAGCCATGCACTGCCAGCAACCTTTTTCAAATCATTAGTCTACCGTGAAGCTAGTCCTTCTGGGATTTAGAATGTGAACTGGTCTTAAATCAAGCATTTGATACAGTTAATCGTCAAAGTGTAGGTACTATCTTTTTAGATATCGTTTTATTTATTATTTTCTTTTACTCAAAACAAACATCGTTTGTGATCTAAACACCCATTGTAAAATTATTTAAGTCAATTGACACTTTTCAAAGTTCTGCAATCTGGAGTTCCTCAATGCACAATTTTGGGGCCACTTTCAAAAAGCTAGTATCTATGATGTAACTTTATAAAGAAAAGCGTGGAATATCAATGAAATCCTATAATGTCCTTCTAGATATTTCATTACATTTAGTTACTTACTAATTGTCATATCACATCTTAGCATCAACAATGTCTTAAAATATCAATCAACAATAAGCGGTATCGATAAACAAGGCACTTACTTGACATATCGATGCAAGCGCCGATAAAGGTGGTGGAGTGTTTATATGCGTATGGTGTGTTTGATGTGTTTGAGAAGATGGGCCAAGTAGATATCGTTCTACCTGTTAAGAAAGAAGACAGATATTACATTACAGAATTTATATAAGATTATTTTTATTAAAATAAAAATAAAAAAACCTCAAAATATTTAAAATCTTATTCTTAAAGAATTCTTCCTGGGTGTAATGCCATCTTTAAGTAGCAGTTGTTGTAAGGCAAGATTGTAAAAATGTTGTTGCTTGCTCATATTTTTTTCTTAATTATAGGAATTAATCTTACCTTAGACAATTTCAATTCCTGCGTATCCTCATTCCCTTTGTTATCTTCCAGGTCCTCATAATGTATCTTCTCTAATATTCTTTTCTTTTTATCAGGAGCATCTGTATTACTATCAGCTGTTCTCTTCTCTGCTACTCCATTAGATTCCTTGACGCCATTCTCGACAACTTTGTTGTTATTGGTCGTTTTACTACTACTGTTATTATTATTATTACTAGAATTTGTTTTATGACTAGCTTTGAGCACCTGGAAAGGAGATTTTTTTGTAAGTATAATGTAAACGTTGTATTAACGTTCATATTTCCCTTTGCCCAGCAGTGGGTCGATAAAAAAGCTAATCGTGTTGATATCTAAAAAACCTGTCGCCTTGCTTTAAGAGTCAAAAAATGCGCTGCTGTGGTAGTGTCAGACTTTTACAGACTAAAACCCACTATGTTCCTTCTGAGTCATTATGTGTAAAACCTACAGCCCATTATTTTTTAATATATTAATCTCCAAAACCATTGTCATTAAACATAGTTAATTTCCAATGATGGTTGAGACCACTTGTCATCTACCTGTAAAGGCTCTTACACAAACTGCATGCGGCCATGCCGCAGGGCAAGACACCAAGCCACCGTGTACCCGGCTACATTCAAAGCCGGCCGCTACACAAAGGAGTGAAGCCGCTCGGCAGAAACCCGGCGGCATTGCCACCCGCATGTGTATAGTAGCCTAAACACAAGCAATACATACCATAATAGAGTGTTGGTTGAACCGCTTGATCATGTTCCTGTGTATGGAGGTATTATCTCCTCTGTCTTTCTCTGGCGGCGCGTCGTCTTCAGTGGGTAATAGAGGTATGTTTTCCGTGAATTGTGGGAGATCCACCTAGTTGGGAAAATGTTGGATTTATTATAATATCAGACCAGATCAGATGCATGTATAATGTGGAAGTCAAATACATAGAGATTTTGTCTTCTATTTAGATTATTTTTATTCGACTCAACTCTAGCATTTTCCATTTTTTTATTGTATCACATTGACTTTTTATTCAATCAAAATTACAAGCCATTTTGAAAGTTCGCTCTATACTCACAGTGAGATCTAATGTTGTATGTTTCATAGCTGATGCAATGGCTTGGTCATCCATTTTGGCACATTCTCCAAACAAATCTTTGCTAGACGATGAGGCGATGCGGTCTCTAAAATATTTGAAGGCATAACAATATCGATAACGAGTTTTCTAAGAGTTATACAAAATATCGACATTCCTTTTTGTAAAAAATATCGATATTGGTGAATTGTAATCTAATTCATTAAAACTAAAAATCTGATTACATTTAAACCTTTTTAGACATTTTCAAATTGTATGTAGATTTTTTTTTAATTTGCAACACTGACATTCACATTTCCATTTGTTTTTTAATATCTGTATAGTAATGTTAGAAACTTTCATTCTTCCGCAGTAAACACAAACTCACCTATGAAAATAATGAGACTGAAAAAACTTGGTCCAAAACTCTGCTTCAGTCATTTTGTTGGGCACATAATCAACATGTTTCTTTCTGACAGCGGGATAAGTTTTAAATATGGCGTCTATTATATCTTGCGTGAGGTTATATTTCAGGCCGTTGCAGCCGTCAGTTTGTGGCTGGATATCCGCTAAAAATGCTCCGGATACACCTGAGACAGGGATTTTTTTTTATACATATGAATTTGAATGTAACGGTTTGACAGATGTCAGGCAAGGTCAGGCAAGTACCAATGCAACTTTTCTAAGTTTGTATGTACTTTCTAAGTATATCTTGGACACCAATGGCTGTGTTTCGGATGGCACGTTTAACTGTAGGTCCCGGCTGTCATTAAAGATCCTTGGCAGTCGTTACAGTCAGAAGCCAGTAAGTCTGACGCCAGTCTAACCAAGGGGTATTGGGTTGCCCGGGTAACTGGGTTGAGGAGGCCAGATAGGCAGTCGCTCCTTGTAAAACACTGGTACTCAGCTGAATCCGGTTAGGCTGGAAGCCGACCCCAACATAGTTGGGAAAAGGCTCGGGAGATGATGGTTTGACAGATGTGTTGCCAATTAACGGCGAAAAATCAAGGTGAGAAAAAGAAAATACCCCAAATTCACAAAATTGTAAAAAAAAGACAATCAGGAGTCATTGTTATTGTTACCATGACTACTTGGTCACATGAATATGTAAGATATACCAATTTGTATGGAGGCCGAATGGAGTTGTGTATATTTGGGATCTTTGGGGTATTTTTAAAGAGCAACATAAGGAAATCTAAAGACACTAGATATAAACCCATGTCTCTAAACTAAATTCGAACAGTGGGAAACATACGCAGGAAATACAAACTTATTTTAACATACCAGCCTCCTGTTTGATATTATTAGATTCTGTATAAGTTTTGAGTGTGGGCGTATTCCAGTACTCCTCACTGTTGATCACCTTCGATATCACCAAGTCTTCATATAAATGCTTTAACGTAGGATGCAGGGATAACAATCTGTGAAATAAAATACAAGGGTCACGCGCTCAAAGTACTAACTCAAAAACAGGTATCACACTTTTTTTGCACACGTGGCGACATCGACCGGTATGCCATACAACCATACGCGTCCGATGGACACACAAAGACCTCCAGATGGAACATAGTGGATTTTAAGAGTCTGACACTCTCTCCAGCTCCATCCAGACGTGCCGACGTCGATGCCATACAGCATGCCGGAAACCGGTAGGGAACTACTCCGCGTAACCGTATATAAAGAAGCCTAGAACCTTTCTTGATAAATGGTTGATCCAACAAATGAAAGAATTTTTCAAATAGAGCTACCTTCCCAACTTGAAGAACTTCACGCAGAAAGGAAGCCAGTTAAATAATGATTTGTATTATTACTTCTTTCATAGATGCTTTATACTTTGCTATGTAGATATAGTAGGCACTTAAAAGATATTTGCACTGGCTCTTGTAAGTTTTTAGTGCAATGTCAGTGAAAGGTTGCATGTGCTGTTCAGTTATTTTAAACTCAAAATTTCATCAACATCTTGAATTTGGCTCAGAAACAAATTCCATAATAAACTATTTTTTGTAGCATTTAATAAATTTTACTATATTTTAACATGAATACAAAATGCGAAGACCAATTTTAAATATTTTTTTTTACTTAATTAGTTTTAGATTTTTTTTTTGCTTATATGGGAACATAGGTCTTAGGTATACTATTTAGCGAAATGTTCTTTGCCCCTATCCTACTATGCAACTTATACATAAAATTATAAAACATGCTGTTCTGAAACACTTCTTGGAGTGGCCTACAATATTTTTATATCTATACTAGCTTTTGCCCACGAGGCTTCGCTCCCGTTCTTCTACCCTAATCTACACTACACTACTCTACCCTACTCTACGCTACTACTCTTCTCACCTTTTAAACCTTCCCTAGACCTCCACGAACTTTTCAAGACAACTTTTCAACCGTTCAGCCGTTCTCGAGTTTAAGCGAGACTAACGAACAGCAATTCATTTTTATATATAACGATAGATATATAGATAGATTACATTAATTAAATTCAAAATATAATTAAAAAACCAATCTGACCCTCACCTAGACTTCATTTCAAGCTCTCCATCAATTTGTCTCTTAAACTTTGGTAATAAGTTCTGCAGCAACATCTTGACCTGATCTCGGTCTTTAGCCTGGGCCTCCGCCCCGGCAGGGTTGACGAAGTGGAATGTTGAACACGTACCATCGTGTAACACCACTTGGAGCTGCACCTTTGGTTTACCCGCTGGGGATATTTTTTGTGCTGAAAAAGTTAAATGTTTAGTTCTGTTATTTAAACTTTGGACATAAAGAAATAATATTCCTCACACATTCACACAACGTCCTCTAGTCCCAAACTAAGCAGAGCTTGTACTATGGGTACTAGATAACCAATAAACATACTTATACACTTTTCTTTTGTAAATACATACATATTACACATATAGAAACACCTAGACTAAATCAAACACCCATGTTTATGCACACAAATTTTTGAGTTATGCGGGGATCGAACTCGTGACCTATAGCGTGGCATGCAGGTTCGCTAACCACCACGCCACCTGGTCGTCAAAGATATAAACAAATAAATAATTATGGATTTCAATAACTTATGTACTATATGTTTATTTGCTCAAAAGATTTTTAATTTTTTTATTAGCTCACATAATATCAGACTACTATGCAGTAGGCAATTCAAAATATAGATAGGTTATAGAAATGCGCCATAAAACAAACACTTAACTAAGCTTATCTATTTATTTTATTTTTTGAACAGGATATGACATGACTGATTTGATACCTATTTATGATTTTTTATTCCAACTTTATTAAACAGTGGAGATGATTGACTTTTATAGATTTTACTTATACCTAGAGAACACTCATATCAAGTAAGTAAATATACTTGAAAATAATTAAATAAAGACTGTCTTTTTTAACTCAATGTCAGGGTCAACAACTTTTGCCATACTTTTACATACAATAAATGAAAGGGCGACCTCCATAAGGTTAAAATTATTAAGTGCCCTACTAAATATGCAACAATAAACCTACTATAATATTGCAGTGGCCAAAAATACTTATGACTCAACCAAGGTCATGGAAAAACTTTATGTTTATGGGAGATATAATTTAACAGGTACCACTGTGTTGTTCCTAATATATCTTGAATAGGGGCTTGTTTTAATTTTCATTTGTGGATTTGGAGCAATACCGCTGTGATTAAAAATTCTGCACCTATGTTAATGTATGTAGTTGTAATTATTGTATGTTGGAAGAGCAAATACACACAATACACAGTAAATTGATACTTATTATATAGTGTGGCATCCAAAAAGTTAGATTAACTTTATAAAAAACTATGAATATTAAAATTATTGCTTTCTTGAAGCTCATTCAAACACAAAGTAATGACAATAATTTCATTGAGTCCCGGAATTAGGCCTACATGTTTACAACTTTTATCCCTCATGTATTAAAGGCAATTCAATATCTGCTGAGTAAAATTATGCATACAAAATTCCTGGAAGACAAAACAATTGGTCTCAAAGGGAACGCACCTACAGCTTACAGTATAATATAAATCCATATATGGCATAAGCTGTGTAGACCATAATATAACATGTATAGACTTGCAAAGTACTGCAGTGTCAAAGTAATATGATAGCGCGACAGGTGATGTACATAGAAAGCTACATACTATAAAATTAAATGTTTATCTAACGGAGATGTGTGAACACAAAAATGATTATGATACCTGTACAGTTTAATTGAAAAGTATATTTTCAAATTAAGTCAACATGCTATCGTAAATAATTTACTTACTTTTAATATCAGCATATTTATGTGAAACAGCAACTGTGTCTCTGTTTTCCAACATCCATGCTAACCTTTGGTTCATAACATACAGAGTCCCATCCCCCTTCTTGTACCTTACGTAGCTCACGCTGAGCAAAACGTCCTCAGAAGACGTAGTCATCCCTAATTTTCACTACTCAAACCACAATATCAACAGTTTTAACATGAAAAAGTTATAAAACGTTAAAACTATAGTGCTCCAACTCTTCCAATAGCTACGTGAAAATTTTAGCTCTATTTTATCAGCTCCTCATGCTGCTAAACGCGATTTTTAAGTTTTATTTTGTGAGATTTTCGTGTCTCTCAATCTGAATGCTAATTTCGAGTATAAAAACGAAGAATTATGAAATTCTATCTACAAAAAGCATATCACAGTCCGTCGACCATTATAGGATTTGACAAACTGTCAGGCTTTTTTTTAACTTGACTTTGAATGGCTGCGCTATCTTTCCGCTCATTACAAAAATGAACCACGTGGGTTAGTTTTAGTATTTTTTTTATTTTTATTTAATAAATGTATATTTGTTCATTATTCATTGACTTATTTTATTATCGTAATATAATATGCACATAAAAATGCTTAACGGCTTTATTAATTTATAGATGGTGTAATTTAAGGCCCTTAAATGACACCATCTATAGCCTTATTCAGCCGAAATAATAAGAATTAAATCAGTTTCATAATTAATAGAAACTGAATACTGGACAGTGACCTCGGCATTATTATGGTTGTTCCGTTGTAGTGGGAAACCCTAAGAAACCCCTATAAAAGGGAACAATATAAAGAAATGCGACCTTTGAGTTTGATTTATGAAGCAAATAAGAATTCATAAAATCATTCCAGCTGTGTTAGGTCGTTCTGAAGAAAGAATCTGAATTAAAAAAACCTGTATAAGACCAAATAAAATGATGGTCCAAAAACTAAATGAATGGAAATTCATTATGGAACTTGGTGTATTTTTTATGATTTATTTGTTTAAATCCGGTACCTAAGATAAGACGCACAAAGACAAAGGAAACATAATTTTTGATGTGCTATTTGTTGCACATCAAAAATTACGAACCCTATAAGAATCCGGAAAACCGGACTGTGATCATCAGATCTTCTGTATTTAATTTTTATACTTATTTATAAGCAAAAATTAAATTCTTCAGAAAGACTTTCTTATTGCTTCTAGTGTCTGAACCATTTTCTTTATTTACTTATCCCGTATATTACATCAGAGAGAGGTTAACATAGGTCATTTTTTCCGAGCCAATGGATGAAATGTAAATAAAAGTTATTTTCTTTCTTTCTTCTTTCAAATGAAAGCATTATTAATTAGATAGGTTGAAAGGAATAGCATTTCTTATTCATCGAATTTACGTTGGTTTTATTTTATTAGAACTTTCAGAAAAAACACTATATGAGAATACAATCGTACTTTTGAGCTTTCCTACTACGGCAAAAAAGCCAAATGACCCCCATCATGTCCCATACCAAGTGGGGTAACACTCTAAAAATAGTTTGTGATATGATAATTTAATATAAATATACCATGAACGCATCCATAATAGACCGCCTTTTAAATATTTTAGCAGAGCAACACTGAACATTGACAACCCAAAATGCAATCATGGCGCACGGGGCACTGTGTTTTTAGAATGCTGAGAAGTTTTTACGTAAACACTTCGTTATTTTGCATTGTAAACGATTTATGTGTTTTTATAAATTATCCTTGAGTTTTTAAGATTGTAGTGAAGCATACATGTGTGTTCCAAACGTGAAATTTTCACCCATTCGGAATCACGACTCTGTACTACTAGACACTTGCAGGTATAAAAATCATGAGACTTGCTGTTTCAGGAGTCCTATCGTTCGTAACACGATTCTATATGATTGTAAACATGACGAATGCGACAAATTACATGTTTGTTATTCAATTAGCTGTGGACTATCGTAGTAAATACGATATATTCGTTTGTTCCAGATAACTTGTTGGTGTCATAATGTCAGAGGCGTACGCCCGCGAGATACTGCGAAGGAATGTTGCGCAAATATGCCAAACTATAGGATGGAACGGTATAAACTCAACTCCACTGGACATATTGGTGCATGTGCTGGAGAAGTACATAAGGTCACTTGGGACACAAGCAAATAGATACGCCGAACAATTTAATAGGACTGAACCAAATTTACATGACTTAGGATTAGTATTTCGTGACCTACACATTCATTTACCAGAGTTGACAGAGTATACAAGGTGCGTTCCACCTGTGCCAGCGCCTGTTACTACTGAAAAGTTCCCTAAACCTAAAGAATCCAATTTGAACTTTCTCAAACCTGGCAGCCATGAAGTTGTCACGAGACCTATGCATGTGCACGAGCACCTGCCACCTATGTACCCTGAAAAAGAAAGGGACACACCTGTTGTGGCAGGAACTGTTGAGATACGTCAAAATGGCATTGATAATGTTGATAACAGTAATGCAACGTGTACGAGTCCAGAAATTTCAGTCACTGATAGCCCAGACAAAAACAAGGAAATATTCAAGAGACCCACTGATCCTGTTTCATTACCCAACAGTAAAAGACCAAGATTACGTTTGGATGAGGAGGAAAGGACTAGAGAAATCAGTAGTGTGATGATGACAATGTCAGGTTTCCTCTCTCCGGCACGTGAGGGTAAACTGCCTGAGGCTCGACCTCCTGCTATTATGTCAGATAAACACTATGACAAACATAAAGCAAATTCACATCATTCTAATGTTATGAAGGCACCAGTAGTAGAGAAAAGTGATAAGAAATCTAAGAAGAATAAGTTATTGAATGGTAAAGTTATGAAAAGTAAACGAAAAGATAAGAGTCATAAAGGTGAGGGTAGTAAATCTAAGGACAGTAGTAAATTGAATAAGTATCCACCCGGTTATCCAATGAAAAATAAAGATGTTCATCCTACACATCATAATCATGTGACTATGCCAGCGCCTAAGGCTACACTGCCTCCCCAACCACCTTCGAGATCTGTGATGCCTCCGCCAGGACCTGTGCCTGAGCCCATCAGACCGATTCCTCACATCAAGCAGGAGCCTGTTGAGCTACCACCACCGGCACCGCCAGTTGTGCCCAAAAACTCAGTAATAACGGAAGATACAATCCCTGTACCAAGAAAAATACCTATTTCAAAATCTCCACTTGTTTCTAATTCAATTCCTGTACATAAATCACATCCTTCCACTAATTCCTTTGTACCAGAAGTGGAAATTAAAAAAGAAATTATTGACGAAGAGGAGAAATTGGCCTCTCAACCAGATAGATCAAAGATTAATATATTTAAAAGAATATCGAACAAATCAAAAGAAGATAAAATCACTCCAGAGGTTGTTCATGAAAAGTTACAGTCTGATACAATGATCTCAAGGTTACAAAATTCTGCACATGATAACGCAATTGAAAGTAGATCCCATGAACCTGTTCGAGTGAAAACTGAAGAGCCCGTCGTGAACAATAATGATAATAGTGCTGTAGATTTGTCTAAAGTTATGGACTTGAGGACTGATGAAGTGATAAACATTGATGATGATTCTATAGACGTGCATCCTATGGCTTCTAGAGCGCCACCAACGGAACATCGTCCTAGTATATCAATTAATAAATCCTTGCAGGTACCTTATCCCAAAGATATAGCTAGTGTCAGTCCAAAAATTAAGAAGGAAAAGAAACATAAGGACAAGAAAGATAAAGCCGCAAAACTAGAAGCAAAGTTATTGAAGAAACAGATAGCATTAGAGATAGCACAAGCTGAAAAGCAGAGTTTGAAAATGAGTGGTGCGAAGCCACCCAAAGCAAGTAGGCCAAAGAACGAATCAAAGTTGCCGCAAATGCCACCTGGTTTCCCATTCTTTCCTGCTATGACACCAGGGAGAGGTTTGATGCCTGGTCCAGGTTTAATACCTACACCTGGATTAATACCTGGCAGTGATTTTCTAGCTGAGCTGGCCAATAATCCAGCGCTAAGAGGAATACCGCCATCGAATTTGCTCACCAATCCATTTGCATTAGGTGCAGGTGGACCTGGCTTGATTCCCGGACCTAGTTTCTTGTCTGGTGGCATGAACCCTGGTATACGAAATCCACTTATCCCTATGGGTAACTTCCCCCACACATCCAGATCTTCCCCTATGAAAATACCTCCAATGTTACGTCGTCGCCCTAGCTTAGAAGTGATTCCCGTTGATAATGACGATGACAGAGGCATGCATAAGTCTCCGATGATGGGACGAGAAAAGGACCGACACGACAAGCACAAATCTCAAACCATTCCAAACATTTTACAGAAGCATAAGTCCAAGTCGCATAAAGATCACAAGTCGAATATGTTTAAAATGCCACCTGTCACGCCAGATATCACTATCGAATTAAATCCTCCTAAAGTGGACCCGGTGCGACTCGAACCACCTAGGCAGTCGCCCGTCCCGCCACGTTTGCCGACTCCAGAACCAGTTGTCGAAAAGAAACCTGAGCCAGAACCAGAGCCAGTCAGAGCGCCATCTCCAGAAATACCCCAGGAGAAAGAATTAGAAAACTCTGAAAAGAAAAAGGATAAGTCACATAAAAAGGAAAAGAAGGAAAAGGATAAGGATGGCATAAAAATTAAGAAGAAAAAGGATAAAAAAGATAAGAACAAGGATAAATCTGACAAGAAGAGAGAAAAAGAGGAAAGACAAGAGCTTAAAGATAAAATAAAGAAAGAAAAGAAAGAGAAAAAGAAAGAAAAACTAGCCGATGGCTTAGTCCCAAAGCTTACGCTCAAATTAAGCTCGTCGAATTCAAATTCACCAATGCCACCAAGCTCGCCAGATTTATACAAGTTAAACATCAAACCGGTGATAAAAAAGGAAGAAGAGGAGGAGGAATCGCCGACGAAGGACGAGCCGCTGTCGAGAGAACACAGTCGCTCTCCAGAGCTCGCGCAAATATCCGCACTGGTAACGCGGCCGCCAAAACCAAAACATTCGAAACACAATCACATCGCAGACATCGAAGGTCACTCGTCTTCGCCGCCGTCCGGGAGCTCGCCGCCCCGAAAAAGCACTCCATCCTCCTCTTCGAAATATAAAAGGATATTAATTAAACCGCTGTGCAAGAAAGGGCACGTGGAAAACTTTGACGATGACGTTGCATCGATTTCGGAAGAACCGACGCCAGCTCCGCCGCCTCCCGCGCCCGTCGAGAAACCGACCGGGCCATTACCTACACCCTATTACGTGGACGAACACGGCAATAAGATTTGGGTATGTCCCGCGTGCGGCCGGCCGGACAACGGCTCGCCCATGATCGGTTGTGACGGGTGCGACGGCTGGTATCATTGGGTGTGCGTCGGCATCACGGAAGAACCCGGCGCTACAGAAGACTGGTTTTGCAAGTCGTGTCTCGCCAAACGCGCCGCAATGGCGCTCGCCGGTGTCACTTCCTCCGGTAAAAAGAGGGGCCGAAAACCCAAAGGGGAAAAAATTAGAGACTGTCATTGATATGGACCTTTTGTTGTTACTGAGATTAGTGATAATTTTCCGTTCGATAGATACGAGTAAATGGATGCAAGTTGTTAATGGATTAATTGTTGAATGATATCATGAAGAAAAATGTTTTTCATCATTTATAATGTTATATCATAGGCTTCAATTAAGTATAGATAATAATGAATATTGACATAAAATGTTGAACATAAAAATAGTGTAGTTACTTGTAATAATTACCATAATTTTAAATATTTTGTTACGATTTCTCTTTATTTCTCGTTCGCTCGGTTAGATCAAGCTGTAATGCGATTGCGGGCGTGTTATACACTTCTCGCGTGTAAACATAGATGATAATATAAGATTCTTTTTATATTGTACAAAAACTGAATTTACTTAAGAAATTGGTGATGTATAAAGTAAATGTAGTGAATATTTAAATAAACAGAAATAAGGCTGGATGTATTTTCAGCTGATATTTGAATATTTTCATATTATAATTTTAATATAACCCTGTTTTTTTTTTGTTGAAGTTGTTCCTTCAATTTTTGTACAGGGCAGGCACAGTCGCGCTGTTCCTACAGTCTGGACGTTTTTATAACGGCAGACAAGGATCTGTGTTTCCCGCGCGGAAGTGCCTGCCCTACTGCATTCGACTTACTTGGAGGGGAGGCAAATGTAAATTTTTAATTTCAGCCAGTGGCCAATTAAATATATTGGTACTCGAAATGTAGTAAGTTATTTTAATCCTTACACCTGTGACCACTCCATTCATACCCAATTCCTTCCTCCTGTCAAAAGAATAACACGCCGGGCAGTATACATACACAGCTCGTTCAGATACAAACAAATGATTACATTAGTTTCGTACTATTCATATTTCCCGCTTCATTCTTGTAAATAAAAGTGACTGGCGGCATACGCGTAGACAATTTGCCGCCAAATTTTATCTCTATCTTCCAGCCGATTTCGGCAGAGGCGATTAGCCTCCTAAATCATTACCATAAACAAATATATAAGAATTTGCCAAGAACTAAGAAAAGCTCAACGCAATTGCATCACGTATAACCATATCAATCAAGGTCAGACACATAGTATGATAGCAGGTACTTTAACAGTATTACTATGTAAGTACTTATAAGTAAAACTACGTGTGCATAGCAATTATCACGCCTATTTGTACTTTTATGCATTTAGATATACTTACCTATATATTTCTTACGTAGTGGGCATTTATCATGTACCTATGTAAACAACTTTTGGCATCGTAGCTGACTTGAGCAGTGGAGTGAAACTACAATTATTAAAAAGAAATATGTGGTATCTGCAAATTATGTCTCTATCCATCGCTCAAAATCATACTACCCTTCCAATAACCTGGTTTTTATAGGTACAGGTAAGCAGGTATAGTGTTTTATAGCTGAAATTCCGAATGAACACAGTTCTTTCTTGTGCACGTCTCCGACTCCGCGCACTCTGCGTGTATTCCGAGGGCGGTTACTCATGAGGATGATGGCGGCCAGACCTAGAGATATTTTTGGCCACGGCAGCTCTTCTCGGAGGAGATCAGTCAGCTAAACAGGGCATTTTTGAGTGCATACTTAAGCGTCCACGCAAGAGCAGGTGCACCTTATACTCTTACTCTACAACACGCAATTAGGTATGTTCGTGACCGAGGCTAAATAAGAGTGTATGCAGGATGAGGTCAAAGCGAAGGTAACAGAAATAAAAAAATACTTTCAAACATAAAAATCTATTGTTAAAATCAACAGAAGTATTTACTAAGCTTTAAAACTATTTCTCTCTGTTTTGTATACTAACGGCTTGAAGGAACGTGGTGTATACAATTTATTCACACTCGTTAGTCGTTACCATTAATTTAATACATTGTTCGAAATAAATTTATTAAATTTTCATTCCATATACATAATTTAAAACCCATTTTTTATTTATTCAGACGAGTTAAAATAGTTTATTTTAAATGTAACAACACTACAAGCAATATACGTATTTAGAAAAATAAAAATAACATCGAGTGACTGGAATTTGTTTATTTTACAAAACAGCAATAGTGAAGCAGCTATACAAATGCTCAAACATTATGATTATTGGTTGAAATGTTAATGCAATGCAAACGTTTTGTAACGTCTTCACTTTTGTTAATAAACCTAACATTTGACAGTAAATGCTGATACCATTTCCAGATAATCAATTCGTTCTCAGACTACAAAAACAAATCTAAGTCATGTTCACACGTCCACAGACGTTAAGAAAGAAAAAAAACCTTTACAACTTAAAGGTAATTAAAATAATTTCACGTAAAACTGACTACACTCGAACTACAACAAAGGTTTATTTCATTACTTGGTAGGTGGTTTTTGCGTTTGCTGTGATAAACTTTCTGGGGGAGGTACAAATGCTTTTTCTTTGTTCCACTCTTTGAGACCTTCGGGTAATGAAGTGTCCTCGTCCAAAGACCCCGTGCCTTCGACAAACTCTTCATAAGTGCTCTTTTCCGGGAAGGGTCTCTTGCCAAGAAGCTCAATCATGTCCTCTCTACTCAGAATTTCTTGTTTCAACAACCTTTCAGCAACTTTAGAAATGTTATCCTTATGCTTCATTAGCAAATTTGTTGTGAACATATGAGCTGCGTTTATTAATTCCCTGACTTCGGAATCGATTAATTCGGCTGTCTTTTCCGAATATGGTTTATCGATTACCATTTCGCCAGGTTGGGGCATTTCGAACGAAACATTGCCTACTTTGGGGTTCATGCCGTAGTGGACAATTTGTGCGTAAGCGCTTTGTGTAATCTTCTTGAGATCGTCTTGGGCTCCTGTTGTTATTCTACCGAAGAAAATTTCTTCGCTGACTCTTCCTCCTAGTGTCATACACATTCTGTCGAATAGTTGTTCTTTGCTGTAGAGGTATTGTTCTTTGGGCAAGTACTGAGCGTATCCAAGACCCTTTCCTCTGGGGATAATGGATACTTTGAGTAGTGGATCGGCATGTTGTAGGAACCAGCCGGCGACTGCGTGGCCTGCCTCATGATACGCCACGATTTTTCTCTCGTCAGGTTGTAGCACATTGGATTTCTTTTCCATACCCGCGACTACTCTCTCAATCGCTTGTTCGAAATTTTTCATTGTTATGTCGTTTGCTAGCTCTCGAGCGGCGATGAGAGCGGCTTCGTTACAGACATTCGCTATGTCAGCGCCGGTGAAACCTGGAAAGAGAAAACGGAAGATTTTTAAGTTTCATACCTTTATAGCCTGGAAGTAGTATTGGACAATAATCTATACTAACTAGGTATATAACTGGATGGCATGGGGTCCATCAGACCGTGAGTTTTATACAGGTGAAATAGGTAATCAATTAAGTGTATGGAGTTGCATGTCGTGAAAATAAGAATGTTAAGAGGAATGTGCTATGCTAACAGAAAACCTATGTGGAACCTGGCCGTCATAGTACAGAATCATATTGTAAGGAAGGTCTTGAGTTTTTTAAATGTAGGTAGATGTAGATGAAGGGGATTTGCTCATCTCCTTCAAAACCGAAGCTGGGATTGTGTGAAAGACGATGGTTGAAAAGAGTGTTATTAGACAAGTATCGAAGATGATATACTGCGCCAACCCCCGAGTATAATTGGGATATGGAGAATTTATCGAGATACGTATTCTACAGTAAGGAAGAAAAGGAAGAAGAGGTAGAATTTAGTAAGCGTTTGGCTCGTAGCGTCAGCTAAATCAAATTAGCTGAGGTGATGATCAATGACGCTACACTGAGTTGTGCCAGCGCTCAAATGGACTGTTGTTTTGAATACACGACACATTCAAGTGTAAATCATCCCTTAAACCGACTATCAGACCAACCGGCTCGCGTCACGCCGCATCGGAACGGAGCCATACGGTAGCCGAACGCATCCGTCGGAGCTGTACCGCTACCGCGGCATGTGTACCACGCCGGTTGGTCTGAATCGAGACTAAACAGATGACACTTAACAGTAATTTAGCAGTAGAAGTCATGTCTAACACCTATGACTTAAATAGGCGAAGAAATGCTACGTCACCATGTTACAATATGCCGTGTTAATTTTAATTGTTATGCCAGGGCGATTAAGTTCTAGAGCGCAGTTTATAAAAAAACATATTGGAATCTTATTCTAATATGATAGTTCTCTATTCAGTGCTACAAGATACAGTATCAGTAACCTTTTATAACAATAATATCATCATCGTCAGCTCATGGAGTCCTCAACTGAATATCAGAGTTTGGCTTGATTTAGCTTGATTACAGAAATTGACAAAAAATTTAAATATAAATGAATTCTGGAAAGTTGATGAAGTTTTCAAGAAGGATTAGTTGAAGCAGTCTGTTGAATGGGTGGGGTCATGCTGCAGCTGTAAAGTCGCAAAAATACGAGACCATGTAGACATAAATATATCAAAATCAAAAATTTACCTGGCGTAAGTGCAGCCATTTTTCTTGCCAACTTTTCCTTATCAATTGTTGTCTTCAGGGGTGTCAAATGTACTTTGAAAATTGAAGCTCGGCCCTTAATATCTGGGGCAGGAACAAATATCTGTCTGTCAAATCTACCAGGTCTTAGCAAGGCTTTATCTAAAATATCAACTCTGTTTGTAGCAGCTAAGACCACAACATTAGTTGTGGTGTTAAATCCATCCATTTCAACAAGAAGTTGATTCAATGTGTTCTCCTGTTCAGAATGACCTCCGAAACTGCGACCTCCTCTTTTTCTGCCCACAGCGTCTATCTCATCAATAAAGAGAATGCAAGGGGCATGTTTACGGGCCATAGAGAACATATCACGAACTCTAGAGGGACCAACACCCACAAACATCTCCAAGAACTCTGAGCCTGACACTGTTATAAAAGGCACATTTGCTTCTCCAGCAGTTGCTTTCGCTAGTAAGGTCTTGCCAGTACCAGGAGGACCCGTAAGCAAGGCTCCCTTAGGAATCTTAGCTCCCAAGTCAATGTATTGTTGGGGATTCTTCAAGAAGTTAACAAACTCCATGATCTCAATCTTAGCTTCTTCACAACCAGCAACATCTTGGAACTTAACTCCAATGTCTGTTGGGTTGATCAGCTTTGCTGTGGACTCCATAACTCCCCCAAATAGCCCACCACCCCTCCTTCCTCCTCGTCCCATCATATCTGCTGATCTTCTCATCATGTAAATTAAAAATCCTATTATGAGTATAGTTGGCAGCATGCCTGTCAAACTGGAAGCTTCAACCTCAGTCTTGTATATGACTGGTAGGAAATTAGGTGGATCAACACTCATTTCAATCTGTGCATTTTCTAGATTCCTCTCAAATGAGTCCACACTGCCTATGGCAAACCAAATTACCTTCCCATCGAGTGCTGCTCCTGGGTTTAGTTTTACCCTTACCCATTTTTTGTTGATAACTTCTAGTTTTTCTACAGCGCCTTTGTGGAGATATAGATTAACAAAATCTCGCCAGCTAATCTCTCTGTAGCGGAGTTCGAAGTATGCGATGGATGCTAATACTGTCACAATGCCCATTGCTCCAAACATCATCCATTTCTCTCTGTCCTGGCCTTCGTAGCCGCTGCGGTTGCCGCCCCCGGGACCACTGAACATGTTCATGTTCCATTTGTCCTGGGCCGTTGATGGTTTCGAGGAGGAAGGCTGCGCTCCTTTCGACGACGGTGGTGGATTTTTGTCTGGAGTTGGGTTTTTCGCTTGTTTCTGACTAGTGCCAGGCTGGAAGTACTTCTCAAATCCTTTAGGAGGCTTTTTGCAGAACTCATACCACTGGTTCAATACTGAGTCTATCGCTGGGACACCGACTGGTTGAAATTTCGGGCCATTGTGGTGAAACTTCGTTAACTGAGAGTGCGTTAATCTCAAACCCTTCCACATCTTGATTTTAATTTAATTACTATTAACTATATACAGATATAATCGTTTTTTATTGTTATTGCACAATTCTGTTGGAAACGGGATCACAAAATACTATCATGAAATATCGTGACAAACATGGTTATAAAATCTGTCAAAATCAGATTGTCACTGCGCCTGTCAATGAACTAAAGATATCTACACACGACAGAAGATATAGATTGAACTGACTTAGCATAGCAAATATTGTCTTTAAATATACGAGCAGATTATTATTTATAAACGTTAAGCACTATATAATGTTATTGTGCGACACTTTTATAATGTTTTATGCAGCTGTTTTATTATTTTTTTAACATTTTTGACATATGACAGGCAGTTATTGTGGCTTGTGTTGAATGATTGAGTGGAATGCCCGAGTCGTGAATGAATGAGTTAGATAAATCGGGTATAGACGAAGATCGATATTAAGTTCGGAAGTTGTTCTCTTTTTGATCAGCAACAGTAAGTATTAGATTGGGATCTAATATATTTAATTATTACGGGAAGTGAAAAAACGTTTAAATATTTTGGTTGAAATTTTTCTCGAATATTAATTAAATAAACAAATTTAATCAAGTTTAACGGGCGGATCATATGCTCGCTTCATTTCTGAACGAAAATCAGACATTTTCATTTCGTAGGTAAATAAATCGGACTTACGAACATTGTATTATTTTCATCGTAACGACTTCTTCCGCATCATCAACTGCATAAAAACCAGTAAAACATAAACCTTCCAAGTGACTCCTTCATAAACATAGTGATTAGTATCGTACTAGTGATTGAAATTAACTAGTGAATTAGCACTAGTTATGGATCAAGAGAGGCCAGAAAGCAGTTCGAACCATGGAAAGAGGACACGACCTTTGTTACTTCAACCAAGTCCGAAGATCGCTAGAGTGTCAGCGTACGCGAGCTCAACGTCTAGTGGGGTCCTGAAGAACTCCAAAAAGTTCGGTCCCCACTCGCCGAAGAAAGCCAAAGTATCGTATAACAGGAATGATGTGCCTCCACCTGGAACGCCTGTCCCTGATAAGCTAGTTCGTAAGGCAGGTCCGTACCTCCTTGGTCCTAAACTTGGGCCGAGTCCTGTGAAAAGCATAGTGCAGTGCTTAGCAAGGAAGGAGAGAACAGATGAGTTTTATCAGGTAAGTAGTGATTATTTAGTTCTAAAGTATGTTAACTTATGATGTTTTTATTGAGGACATTGATTGTATGTGTAGATATCTTGACTGTGATTCCTCTCAAGCTACTTAGTGCCTACGGGTTTACAATTTAAATAATTTGTCATTAAATTATATGATAGTTATTGTTTATGCAAGTAACTGTTTTTATTTATATTTTCTATTGACCATTCTTGTCTCACCAAAGCGCTCAATTACCTACATAATTATCTTTTTTTTTTTCTAATCTCTAATGAGTTTTAATAATGCCATTATTGACCTTTTTACACAATAATTTTTAATCAAGAAGTTTACATTAAAATGATGCAATATTTTTTTTTTACAGTTTATTTCTATACTTTGTGCAATAGCTATGAAATAATACTGGTTCTGCTTATTTCCTCATTTCTGTATATTGTCCGTAAAGTCTTGTATAATTAAAAATAATTTATTCATATTTGATTAGCAAGTAAACTGCCAATTAAATAGTTGTAAGACATGTTCATTATATTTTTTTATGCTACTTGATTTATTGATTCATAGTGAATCAAAATGCACTTCAAATTTAAAATGTTCTGTCTCTGAAAGTCTTTAATAAACATGTAGTTAAAAAAGGTAAAGATAAAAAAGTAATTTATTCAAAGTAGGCTAAAAATCGGCACTTTTTGGAAGTAAATTTTACAAAATACAGCGCTAAAAATGCTTGCCCACTTTTAGAGAATAAACCTATCATTACATCTATTCAATTTATTATTTTCATAATATATCGTCTAATATTATTATATATATCTACTAGACCACGGGACTACAGAGTCCCGGATTTTTAGAAGGCGAACGTGGGGCCGAAGCCAACACACTGAAGCCCTTTTGAGACAACTTTAATATATGTAATGGTGACACAAAACCGACGATTATCCCTGTATACACTATAGAAATGTACCCAAGGACAACCCCCGGTTTGTGCTAAACTATTGCTAAGTATGGAAGAAAATCTACTTGGGTTATTGTGATGGGATGCTAGTGGACTAGGGAAGGGAAAACTATGGGTACTATGACCCCTGCCGATAACAATGTAATAAATACTTATATATATATTTATTCAACAGTCAAAGGCTTCTAACATCTTTTATGTTCAGCTGAGAACGAATATTAAATTCTTAAAGTCATATGAGTCATGATGACCAGGCTTGCGAAGTTACGTAGACTCTATTCAGATTGAAACATACATTTCAGAAATAAAATATAAAGATTTCTGTTTTATATTAAATACTATTCAAGAAATAATATGCATACAAAATATTCTTACTAAGTATGTGTTAAAAACCACAAATTACTCAACATTCTAAAAAAGTTGTGTAATAAAGATGCATTGAATTTTTTTAAATGGCCCTAATATTAAAACTGATAAAAAACGCATTTTGGGATTTCACATCAAATTAAATGTTCGGTATCATAAAATAATTATTAGTAGTAATTATAATAATAATCAAATCGGTAAGTTAATTAATGCATAAATGCTACAAAATAACTATTTGGCTAGTAAGTAAGTAATGTCCGAAAAGTTTGCTTAAATAATTCTGCATAAGAAAAACGGTGTACGATAACGGAGTCTATATTTGTCTGTTTTGGTTAGTATTTAGAGTAAAAACTCTTTACAGGTAAAGATTTTAACTTTGAGAAACGAAGGTCAGCCTGAAACGCAAGATGATAGGCAAGGCAAGATGCTGCTGCATACAGAATATTCTTTACTGTCCTTATTGAAGGACCAGGATGGGGTTATTCACCACCATGGGCTGTACAAGGTAAGCGTGATGATTATTTGAATTTTAGTCCATGAGAGATGGTGAGTAACAATCACGCTGATATTATATAGGCAAATTTGTGAGTGCTTACTACTTATTCACACACAAATGTCTATATAAATTCTAATGAAATTGGGCAGTAATATAGCCTATACATTAGAATAATATAGGCATCTTTTTATATCTGTATATATATATGTCCGGGTATTAGTTCCTTCTGGAAGTGGGTGAAACCTCTGGCGGAAATTTAAACAATAATAGACAAATTGAATTACCAGTTTCTTATATTGATTGCTACATTTCTGCAATATTGGGCAAATTAATTAAGTCCTTAATTATGCTAATATTTAATACCTAATAAATATCTAACTGCTAAAACATATACAGTTATAAATTTTGACAATTTGTCTGCAGTTTTGTGCGCATTAGATCTAAGTTATGGATTCAATTCCACCATTGTTAAAATATATTTGTTCATAATGTACTCAAAAGATTCTAACTTATTAAATCAGGCGTTACTTTGCGGAAATCCGTTACAATAAATGTTAGAAAAGAATATCTAGCTTTAATTCCGCGAGACAAAAATCCAGCATTGGGTGCAGGATGCACATGCAATACCGCCCTCTTGCCCACTTACACAAGCATAGAAAGGAAAGATACCACCCTCCCTCCCTCATGCACCTGGACACGGAGAAATGGCAGCAAGCCCTGCAACCAAGCCGACTCGGATGAATGAAAGCTGATATTCTTTTCTAACATTTATCAAAATATTCTTCCTTGATTTACAGGACCATGCATTAGAAGAAGTTCCTAATCCGAACGGCAACGGCTTCGTATACACGGGTCGGGTTCGACAACGTCTGTTCCTGGTGCTGGACTGCGTCAGTTCCCACCAGTTCAGTGAGAAAGGATCCGAGCTGGTCAACCTTCAGCAGTATGTTACTAAAGTGAAGAAGGTGCCGGAGAAAGAGGCTATACTGATATTTTATGATATCGTCAGGGTTGTCGCTAATTTGCATAAGGTGCGTTTATAATTATTAGAACTTAATCACTTTTTTTTCGAATTAATAATATTTGCAAGTCCTTGCTGGTCTTTAGAAAGAAATACATATGTTGTCGTTGTGATAGAAATTTTACTGCTGGATGAATAGTGGATTGGTTCTCTAGTCGCGCACGCGGCGTCTGCCTCGGCCAAACGCCCAAGGAACGCGCGCGCTAAATGTGGGGGATGTCATAATTTAGTCACAAAGCTACAATTTTAGGCTAAGCGCGCACCGCGATAAAAAATCGTTTATAGTTCAGTAGGAGTGCGTGGATAAAAAAAAGACGTTGCTTGGGGAATAACTATGTATAATAAACAGTAAAAACACGGATATACACACAAACAGGTCAGGACAGTAATAAATTGTATAAAACAAAACGGGATTTAAACAAACTACTCGCGACTCGGGGCGCCGTGCGGCTGAGCGCACGCGTGCTTACGCGACGAAGGCGGTTCGCGGACTCTACTAGACACGACGCGCGCAGCCGGCGGGCGGCGCACCGGTTGCAGCCCGATCGAGCACGTCTTTCGTGCTACGTGCAACATGTTTTGATGGTGGGGCGACACCAGTGCCGGCGTTACTATTAAAAGGGCACGCTACACGTTGTGATTTTTTTAATGCGAAATAAAATCGGTTCGTAAAGTACAAAATATGAAAACGATTTATTTTCGCAATGCGCGGATTGTAGTGTATTTCTGTGGTTCACAGATTTGCGATATTTTTTCGCAACGATTTTTTATCTTAGTGCGCGCTCGCCCTTAGAATAAAGGCGTAGGTATTATTAAAAGGTGTTTAGTCTTTATAATAATGTGTCTGATAATGTCTGGTCACGATATATGCTTGTTTTAAAATATAAAATGCTTAATCTTCCAGAGGAACATTGTGCACAGGGACTTGAAGTTGGGCAATATAGTGCTGAACCAGCGGACGGGGCGCGTTATCATCACCAACTTCTGTTTAGGCACACATCTCGGTAGCGATCGGGACCTTTTGAAGGATCAGAGAGGTAATTCACAAATATTTTTAGTTTTTATTGTTATTATGAAAATACCACTGGTGGATAACCAGTCACGACTATCTAAACGTATATAAACGACCAGATAGTGTAGTAGTAAGTTAATCTGGCTTGCTCTGGAGGTCGTGGGTTCGATTCCCGCATTCGTCAAACATTTGTGTTCATGAAAATATTATGTGTTCCTATCTGGGTGTTCCTATGTATATGGGTATGTATTTATTTACAAAAGAATAAGTACATTTATCAGTTGTCTAGTACCCATAATACAAGCTTAGCTCCAGTAGTTTTTCAGCCTCTCACTAACAAACAAACAGAAAGAAGCAACAGAGAAAGGCTGAACCAAATTGGATACAATTTTATATGCTCTAAAATATGAAGGTAGTTCAAACCAAAAGACCATAAGAATAGACCATAGGATTGTTTGAATTGTATTCTAGTATCTGTTATTTCACACAGTTCTTACTATCTATGTATAACGTTACTTAAAAGCCCTCATAACTTACAGGATCACCAGCCTACATTTCCCCGGACGTGTTGCTTTGCAAGCCATACTTAGGCAAGCCGTCGGACATGTGGGCCCTGGGTGTGGTGCTGTACACCATGCTATATGGACAGTTTCCCTTCTGTGACACCAGTTTGGCGCAGCTGTTCAGTAGGATACAGGCTGCCAATTATAATATACCACCGTGAGTTTGTTGATAGTAGTATTTTTTGTTTTTTTTTTTGTCATGTGGCTTTTGGACAGGTCAGGGTTTTTTTCTAATCCTCGTGTCAGTCTCTGGCTTTGTACAGACATAACAATATTATCAACTGATCGACTTGGACTTAATTGTAAAATCTGTACTTATATTACAAAACTGAAGACATTCTTTGTTTGAATGAGCTAAAGTCAGGAACTAGTTGTTCCTGACTTTAATCTTTTAGTGTTATGTAGTTCCCACGGAACGCGGACAAAATCGCGGGCTGAAGCAAGTAGCAAAATAAAATAAAAACAAATTGATGTTGGCTTGGCCCCACCAATTTAAATTGATGTTCATCTATATAGAATATTATAGTAGAAGGTATTGCAAATAAATATTCTTTAATTTTTTTTTCAGAGATGGCAACTCCGTACAGGTTTCTGACAACACTGTATTCTTAATACAAAGGTTGTTAGTCAAAGATCCCAAACATAGACTAATGGCTGATGAGGTAAGTTGTGATAAATCTGCATTACACTGAACTTAGCATAAAAAATGTATTAATTTTAGCTGAGCTTGTCAAAAAGTTTTTGGAAGTTAATCTGATTAACGCCATCTATCGACAAAAACAGAAAACACAACTTACTTTGTCTACCAACAGATGTCGCTATTCTAAACTTAATGTTCACAGGTACTAGATCAGCTTTCTAGCATAATAGCAAGCTACGTTACCATTCCAAACCCTCCGGAAGATTTGCAAGTAGTCCCCGATGTACCTTTAGAGGAAGAAAGTAAAGAAAAATCGCCGAACACGGTTCAGTCTTCGACCGAAGTGGATAGGAAACCTTTTCTTAACATACCTGATACTCATATTGAGAGGCCACCTAATCCATCGGTAAGTTTATTCCTAAACATATTATGTAGTTTAGAGAATATTATGGCTAGGATATTATAACTCTAAGGGCCTTTTTAACCACCTATAAATAAAAACCTTGATAGATAATTGCATACAAATTCTCTTCCATTTTTAAATTTATTTGTTATATGACTGGCCTAATACTCAGTCATCACCATCCGCTTAGATTTTTCCAACTAAGTTCAGGTTCACTTCAAGTTTTTAGTAGATGCAGTGTTTTCAATAAAAATAATATTAACAAAATATTTTTGTACCTACAGGATGAACTGGGCGTATTCTGCGTACCACTACCCGACTTCCTCGCTCTAAACTTCCCATCACCCACACGAGTGAACCAAAACAGCATCATCATCCACCCCACCCACACGGCCGTCGATTCATCATCCATCACATCCCCCAACCAGCAAAATCAACGACAGATCACCGTGCAACGGATTGGAAGGGACGCCAGGCCACTTCTGCCCTGTGAAATAGCCAGGTACCAACATATGTTTGCTTCCAACCAACCTTCCCGACAGGAACAAAGCCGCAGACAAGACCCACCGAACTTCGTTCACGACTCCAGGCAAGAAAGACCACAAAATTCCAGACTCCACAGCTTAGCACAACGCATTCCAAGACTTAACCCTATAGCAACAACGTCGGGACAAAATTCTGCAGATTTCAGGGTCATTCAGTGGTCTGAATCTCGGTCTAGGGGTTGGGATAACGATTACGTATTACGATTACCGGTTCTAGATCTTTCCAGGGTGAATGGTAATAGGATTATGAATCCGGCACCTGTTCATACGATTAATTCGGAAGCTGTTGTGAATAACCCAAGGCCTCACGTTGACCCTTCCGATGTTGATTAAAATCTCCTTAGAATAATAGGCCGATAAAAAAGTATATTTCATGTTTATGGAAAATTTTGTAACTCGATTTTTTTTTTTTTTTACATTGATGAGTTATGGAATATTTAGGCGAGTGTAGTAGAAAGATACTTAATGTACGTATGGATCTTGTATTCTTTTTTAAAATCAATCATGTGGTTTTATAAAACGATTTGCTATTAAGTATAAGTTGAACTAACGGTCTAAAATGTATGGAGATATAACTTTGTTTAATTACTTTTATAGCTATGTGTTTTATCTATGGTCTGTGTTGATAGTACAGCTAATAGGTATTATATAATATTTGTATGATACGTGCTCAAAAGAATAGAAATGTCTATGTAATCTCGAAGGAGTATGATTGCAATTTCACTTAATATCCCGCCAAAATCGGACAAGACTTCAATGATTTGAAAATTTCTGTTTTTATGTATTTTTATGAAATCAATCTTAATTTCTTTGCAGATTTTCTAAAGCGAAGCTGATTTTCTAGAAATATTATTCACGGCCAGTTTCACAGGTTACAGATAGCCACTATCTGTAAGATAAATTAAAAAATGGAACACAATTTGTATGAAATTATCTGCCAGATAAACTATCTGGAACTTATCAGCAACTTGTGAAACTGGACCTTAATATTGTATTTCTAATTATGTGAAACGCATGCTACAAATTAATGTGAATGGAGAAGTAGGGGTAGACCAAGGAAGAGATGGACTGATTGCCCTGAAAGGCGACATGATTAAGAAGGGAGTGGATAGTAGTATGACGGCTAACAGAGACGAATGGAAGCGGAAAACATATTGCAAATAACTTGGGAACAGGGCAGGAAGAAGTAGATTGTGTTTTTTATAACTGGCGCAACATTTTATTAGTAATGTTTTTTGCTGTCGAAAAAAGTTAAACATGGATAGACTCTATTACGGGGGTGTAGCGTTGATTTTTGTTTGGCAGTAAGGGTGCTCCCTTATAGCAGTTATATAACGTTATACAACATTATAAAATACAATATTGCGGACAAGATGGCTTGGTGGTTAGTGAACTTGCCTTTCACGCTATAAGTCGCGGGTTAGTTTTCCGCATAAGTCAAACATGAGTGTTTGACTTAGTCTGGGTGTTTCTATGTATAATATACATATATGTATTTACAAAAGTATATACGTGAATGCATTCACACAACGTCATCTAGTCCACACACTCACACATGTGTGAGGCTTATTATATACATATGTATACATATGTATATCATAATGATATTATAACACGATGTGTAACACGATAAAATTCATAATATTATCGTGTTATACAATGTTTTATAACGTTATATAAATGCTGTGGAAGCACCCTAAGTCTGTTACTACCAGTCTGAATTACTTTTTCTATACCAACGGAATTTAACGATATCTTTCATTATAATCGTTTAAGTCTGATGTTTGTTAATTAGAACTGTATTATTTTTAAGTATATGTGTTAGAAATTAAGCAAATTATTTTTTGGGTTGCAAAAATAAGAAGATATGAGGAAACATATAAAAATTGGGGAAAAACATATTTCGTTGACTATGTTTGACACAGAATAACCAAGGATTGTCATAACTGGGCATAAATCCAGTATTTTTTTTTATTTCGTGGGAAATCATCAGATGACTTCTTACGATCTGGGGCAGCAGCTGGAAGGAGTGTCAGCCTTTTCCTAACTCAAACCCAATTTTGTTCATTCTGGAGGTCTTGTGTGCCAGAGCCGCGATAACTCTTGCAAACAATCCCGCAGCGAGTTTCTGTGTCCTGGTTATCTATTGTACATATTTGGCAGTTATGGGTAGTCTGAAGCCAGAAAATCTTTCAAACAATCTTATTAAGGGGTACCGGTTAGAGTCGATAATTTTCTGGGAAGTCTAAAAGGCAGTCTACTCAGGTACTCAGGTGCCTCCGTTCCGTTTAGACTGGAAACCCACCCCCACAGATTTGGGAAAAGGCGAGGCTTCTGCCTTAGTATATTTTAAGCACCTGTTCGTTTGATTGTAATCCAAGAAATTCCAAGAGGAATATAATTTTATTACCCAAAACTGCCTTCAATACTTTGTCAAATATATGTAGGTGTGAAAGAAAATATTCTTCTTAATTTTGCAACCCTTTTTGATATGTATTTGTATTGTGTAATGTCTAGATTGTTCGGCTTTAACATGGCCGATGTGATTCATTATGTTTTAGCTCTATTATAAACATTTCGGATTTGAATAGTTTTAGATATTCAGTGGTTCTTTATCGAGTAACTGCTGGTACTAAATATTCGTTTCTATTATGCAAGTGATATTTAGACAACATTTATTTGTAGATTATGTGAAACTATTTCAACATAGGAGCAATAAAAATGGTGGTTAAGGAAATATTGAGTATGCATATTATCGAAGATGTTTCTTAGATATTAGTTTATGAATTATATTGACACTGAAGTTTTCGATTTTAGAATCACTGTTTTGAAAAATGAAAATAACGCCATCTATCGACAGCAACAGCAGACACATTGTCTTGCACGGACAATTGATGGCTTTGTGTACATTTACTTGCATAATAGACACGCAAAATAATCTAAACATAAATATTTTTATACACACAGGAACTCGGGTACTCGATTTTACTTATTTTAAGTAGTTATTTTTTAATTAATATTAAACAATGCAATTATTTTTTTTATAAATAATTAATTGTGTCAATCAATTTATTACTTAATGTTTATCGTCCATTTAATTATTATTTTTGATTGTGATGTGAAATTGTTAATATTTTTGTATTTTTGGAAGTGATTATAGTGCCAACTTGTAGTTAGATTATAAAATTGGACATCAAAATGAGAATGTGTTTCTAGACTACTCCATCTTCTATTTTATATTATTGTTTAATGGGAATTAAGGCCCAATTAGATGGAGAGAGTTTCTCGCTAATTTCGATACGAGAATGTCTCCGCGACTACCACACGCAATAATCACCATAACATAATCGTAACAAAATGTTTACCATCCAGGCAAGAACTAAAATTTCGCCAGCGAGATTCGTATATGAAAGATACGAATTTAGCGAAATGACACGCCGCTTGTCGCCCATGTCAAAAAGCGAGAAGAGTGAATGTTTAGACGAAGGAAATGTTTTATATTCCTTCAATTATCGTATCTTCGAGACGAGATACTCTCCCCGCCTAAATGAACCTTTGAGCTAGAAACGATTTATTTTGTGGAGGGACTTTTTTTTTTAACATTGGGATCAATGGATAATAAGAATTTTGTATATTTTCTCCTTATAGTAAGTATCTCCTTTATATGCGCGTATGCGCGTGATCAAATATTTTCTATTTAACCAATCTTATAAGAAAGTTCAGGGTGACATCATAAACTCCAATTTAAAATAGAATATAAACAATATTGTATTTTATTCAGTTACATTATTAACAACGATAATTATGTGAATTGAAAAAACTGCCACTTACTTAATTAGTCAATATAAAATAAGCGTAAATTCAATTCAGGAAATAGGCATTTAGAATTCATCCCTATAAAAGCACCAACTAACTATAAATAATGCATGAAAATTGATAAAATATAATTAATACAATCTTATATATCATTAACCAGCGGTTTCACCGGTTTCTAGAGAGAACACCTGGATAAAAATAAAATAAAAGCCAATATGTTATTCTGATAAAATTATTTATAAGCAATATTACTGGAAAGTGTTATCAAAATCCGTTCAGCCGTGCAGAGGTAACAAGCACGCACACAGACCTACAAACTTTCACCATTATAATATTAGTGTGATCAATAACCTATCTTTTAGCGGTCAATAAACATTTAAGAATATGTACCTATTTGTAATAAAAAAAGGGATAGCCATAGTTGGTAAGCAATTCAAATGTATCAGTTCTCGCTAATTTAAATAGCCTTTAGCATTATTGTGGGAATTGCTATAAATAGTTATTTTTAAAGCGTATATTTTAATTACCTACCGGTAAAAAAACTCTAAATTTAGACTTTGTGACACCAAATGTATATTCAGCTTCTTATTTAAAAAAAAAAATCAGTTTTGAGGTGTTACCGGACAAATCGATCGACTATCGATAGATGCCTATCGATGGTAAAATGGAATTGTCGATGTCGATCGATAGTTTTCGCCATACTGATAGCGCCGACAAATCCATTCTACCAACAATTGATGGCGTCGATTGACGGTCGCTCGATGGGTCTAGTAACACCTAACCTAACACTGACACACGTAGAAACGTCGGACGCTGTATTTTGTTGAACATAATCTTCATTAAGTATCACAAAACGCAATAAGGCTGAGAATACAGCCTTGGCCAAAAGTATTGAGCACCCTTGATATCTTTCAGTTTTATGCGGAGTATCAAATAGAAATAAAACAAAACGTTTTATACGGGTTTATTTTACTATTTATTAATAGAAAATTAATATTTTGTGGGTCCACCCTTTGCCATAATTACGGCAGAAATTCTTTTTGGTAAAGAGTTAACAAGTTTTTTACAGTCGTCAACAGTAATCGAGTTCCATTCTAGGCGCAGGCAGTGTTTTAAATCTTCTTTGTTGTTAATTGTGTGGCGCCTAACCTTGCGCTTTAATAAACCCCATAAATGTTCTATGGGGTGCAGATCTGGAGACTGAGCTGGCCAGTCAAGCAGTTCCGTGCTATTTTCCCGAAACCACCTCATAGTGCGTGCAGATTTGTGGCATGGCGCGTTATCCTGCTGGAATTTGACACCATCCATATTCGTGTCGCCAAAAAGTTTCGTAAATGAAGGCAGTAACGCAGTTTCTAGTACATTTATGTACTTAGTAGAGTCCATGCGACCCTCACACACGAACAATTCGCCAACTCCAGAATCAGTCATGCAACCCCAGACCATTATGCTGCCTCCACCGTGTTTAACGGTTGGGATCACACACTCTGGCTTAAATTCTTCGCCCACACGGCGACGCACAAAGGTCACACCAGGTGTACCAAAAATCTGCAATAAAGAAAAAAATATTGATTTCCGTAAAACTAAAATAAATTCAACTATGCGTTTGGTTTTTTAAACATTTTATAAAATTGTATCAGGGCATTAAATTGACTTACTCACCTCAAAGTTTGATTCGTCTGACCACACAACATTTGACCAATCTCCAGCGGTGAAAGTTCGGTGTTTTAAAGCCCATTTCAATCGAGCTTTTTTGTTGTTGTCGGAGAGCCATGGCTTCTTCCTAGCTTTACAGCCTTTCAGACCAGCTTCTTGAAGTCTTCTGCGAGTAGTTCGAGCAGAAATTGGCTTCTTAATTTGTTCCGACAACTCAGCAGCGAGCTCTGAAGATGTTTTTTTCCTATTTCTTAACGACTCTCTCAGTAACTGACGATCTTCACGATCTGTGGTGATGCGTTTGCGCCCGGTTCTCGGTCTATTTTCATGTGATCCGGTAGTAGAGAATCGCTGAATAGCATATTGCACGGATCGGCGCGAGCATTTCACAGTTTTAGAAATCTCTACTTGTGATTTCCCTTGCTCATACAGAAGCTGTATCTGCACACGTTTTTCTAAAAAAAGTTCGTTTTGTTTTGGCATATTGCAACGATAACACTTACAACTTCTGAAATAAAATACAAAAGGCGCACTAGATCACTGGATGTGTTCACAACGAGCGATGGTAGCGAACTGATAAATAAATACAAAAATTGTAAAAAACACATTTTATTGCACCCAGGTGTTTTATTGCTAGCTGTGCGGCGTGGGTCATTGTTTAAACCTTTATAGATGGCCGACAAAATAATTATTCAACAATAGATTTGGTTTACTCCCATACTTTCCGAGAACGAGCGAAATTTGTAAGGTGCTCAATACTTTTGGCCAAGGCTGTACATTTGGTGTTGACCTTGGTTTAAACTGACCATTTTTATATAAAATTTTGTAGTCTGGGTATTTTATGTATGTAGTTATATCAATTAGCTATTTAACCATTGAATTTCACGAAGAGTAACATTGTAAATAGTGCTTTGTATGTCGTCGCGCAACCTCTGTTTCTGTTTTCAGCGCCACCTATCGGCAAAGAGCGTACTTGATTACTTCTGGTTTCATATAACAGATGTCGCTATGTGTATGACAATGATAAAATATTTTGTATTCTCAGGTGTATGTTGTAGTTTTAGTAGTGAAGAAATTGACGATCGAACGTATTATAAGTAGGACAATTTTGTTATTTGTTAGTTGCATGCTAACGTGGTATGTAAGCTAATAAAATGAATTATAAAATTAACTCTTTTTTATTTTGTACCACGAATAAATCCACATTCGTTAGGCGGTATAAAATAATGCTCCAATTTTTTTGACACCCTACAAAGAACATAGTAACCCAGAATTTAAAGACTGAAAAATGACAAGTATTTTAGTGCCACTGTCAGTGTGTCAATTTTCGCCAAGTGTCTGTTTCAGCCGAAAACAATACCGAAACTGAAACTTCCTTACAAGTAATTAAAACAATCCCTGAATACAATTACTCGAAAATCGTAGTCAATGCAGTTGTTTCTTAATAAAAATTAAGACATGCAAAACATAGATAATTAGCAGATGGAGAGAGTGTCAGGCTCATGGACTCAGGACGCCTAGCGTCGGGGCGCCTAGCATCGGGATGCCTAACGTCGAGACGCCTTACGTAAGGACGCTGGTGTACGCACGCGTAACGTCGAGACGCCTGGCACCGGAGCGCCTAGCTTTGGGACGCCTAGCGTCGGTACTCCTGGTGCGGGAACGCCTAGGCTCAGGACGGCTAGCGTCGGGACGCGTAGCATCGGGACGCCTAGCGTCGGTACGTCTAGTCTTCTACGAAAAGTACAAAGAGTGAATTATAAATTGACCCTTATAAAGCACTTAATTTCGCCCGCGTTTCACCCGCGTCCGATGAGAACTACTTTGCCCGTATAGAAAGTACCTAGTATATAGCCCCGATAAATAGACTATCTAACACGATTTTGTCAAATTTAACCAGAAATTCTTGAGATTAGCACGTTCAAACTAACAGACAAATTCTTTAACTTTATAATATTGGTGTAAGTAGCCTTTCATGAAAAGCACCGTCCATTATACCTACAATTTAATACCGAATATTAATCTAACTTTCTTTAACAGTAAAAAATAGCATCTTTTCAAAGCTTCCTCGCAATAAGACCTGGCATTAATATTAAAATTAGTTTTCATTTAAGCGAGGTTTAAGTCTGACGCGAACCTAACGTTTGGACACTGAAATATTACACCTCCGCTTGGTAGCGCTGAGAATTTTCAATTTACGTTATTGCTTGGGTTACGAACGCTCTATTGTTGGTAGCTCGTCATTTATATTTGCGAATGAAAGGATGATTGATGTTTTAATATTATTAGGTGCAAATGCAAATAAAAAAAAAATGTGCAAGTGTCTGTCATATCTAGTTTATTATGCTACGGCATATGGCGACCTATTTTTTGAAGGAGCTTGTGGTAAGTAAGGTAATTGCTCTGCACGGGTCTATCGATTATAAGGTTAAGCAACGCTTGCCACGGTCGGTCCGTGGACGGGTGACGAGTTTATCCGTGTTTCGGATGGCATGTTAAATTGATGGGTCGTTACGGATAATCAGAAGCCAGAAAGTCTGATAATCTGTCTTACCAAGGGGTCTATGAGGAGGTCAGATAGGCAGTCATCCCACGTAAAACACTGGAACTCAGTTGCATCCGGATAAGGGTGTTACTTAACTTATCGATCAAGCATCAATCGAAGCCATCGATGGTTGTTAGAATGGATTGGTCGACGCGATCTGTGTGGAAACTATCGATCGACGTCGACCATCCATTTTAGCGTCGATACACGGCATTTATCGACAATCGATCGATTGGCTAGACAGATGATGAAATCACGATCTACTTTAATTTGAACTCTGTGCAGATTAATTTGAAACGTAATAAAGATTGCTTATACTGTCTTACTAACTGAAGGTAGTATAATAGGTAGGATATAGGTCTGTGTCTGCCACGGTAATTTACAATTTCAAACGTTTACAGACAATTAATCTCATATTCAATATTTAAAAGCCGTTTAACGGGTTCAGTACTAAAACGACAATAAAAAGTCGATTAAAGTATTTGAAGTCGTAAAATTTAAAATTTTCCCGAACATTACGAGTGAATACCTTTCTCTTCTATTGGAGTTTATGGTCGTCCCGTGTGGGGCATAAAGTATTGAGTTCTTTTTGTTTATTTTTATAGGAGGTGACGTCACTGAAATTGAGTAGATACGTTTCGTTTGAAGCCAAGGATTTTAGGATTTATAAATAACGCGGTAAAATTGGAAATAAATGGAAGAGGCAGGGATTTTCATTCCTTTATTGAAGAAATCAAAGGTATCATAACATACAGAAGTCTCTATACCTACTCTAGGTTCCTTCTTCTCAGTTGTAACATTCTTTGCAGTTCAGCCGTGGGGTCGTGGTCAACTTTTAGTGTTAGCTTCCGATGTCACTCGCCGCACGATCTCTCGCCATTTTCAAGGTTGGCAGACGCTCTTATACACTCATGCAGGGGTTCAGGGAGGCAGTTTTGATTTAATCGGTCCACCGTATGGGCGACTTTCCTCATGGTCTAGTGCCTTCCACATTGCTCTGAACGACGAGACTGCAAAACATATACGACGGACTGTAGAAAACCAGTGGGAAATCATCAAATGACCCCTCCACGTAGTGGGTGCAGGAGCAGCTGAAGACAGTGTCAGAATTTTACTGACTAAAACCCATTAGGTTTCTTCTGGAGGTCTCTGTGTGCCAGGCACGGTAATTCTTACAAACAACCCGCAGCCCCGATAGGTACTTCAGGACTAATAACTAAAACCTTACAAAATTAGGTACCTAGGTACAGACGCCAGCATATTAAACTGTCAAATTGAAGAGTAGTATTAACAGATTTTCAATCTTATCATAATATCGGAAGATTTCGATTCTATTGGTAAAATTTGACAGATTCGAGTAGGTTGACCTCAGGGCCGTCTTTAAACTATTTGAGGCCCTGGGCACATTAGGATCATGGATCATGGGGCCCCTATGACCTAAAGAAAACACTATTTAGTTACAATAGATAAAGAAAGTAGACAAACAAGGTTCTAAAAATTTTATCACCTTAATGTTAAGAATAAGTAATGTTTATTGCAAAACCAAACATATCAATCCCTTTTTCAAGAATTAAATCCAAGTAAGTATTTGAATGTTTGATATCAACAAACAGGCTCCAAAATGTCTTTTGTTTTTTTTTTTTTGTTTTAAATTCTGTGTTCGAAATTCAAAAACAGACTATTAAATGAAATTGTGAATGTGCCAAGTTCAAGGGAAAAAGGAACTAGGGGGCCCCATTCGAACGCGGGGCCCTGGGCACGTGCCCATAGTGCCCAGTGGGAAAGAGGGGCCTGGTTGACCTGCTTACTTAATGGAACCTCTAAATGATCTTCCTCTTAACACAATAAACGTAACCTATCAAACGATGTAACAACAGAACAAACAAACATTGTATGACTATATTCCTATATCCTATATTCGGCAAGTATTAGCATATTAGACGGCAGCCGGGGCGACAGATACGGCTACCGAGGCTTTGTAAGCAGTATACAGGGTGGAACATAAAATAATATATAGGAAAATAATCATTTGAAGTATTTCCCTTTATGGTTTAAATTTATGGGTGTGTTTAAGTATGAGATTGACAGGCAGGCAACTTTTAGATACATTTTTACGTGCCTGGTTAAAATATGCTTATTTTGCGCGTTATTAATTTGACTTCTGAAAATGTTAAATACTTCAAGAATTCATATTAGGTAGGATGTAATAGTTAGATGAGCCCGTAGGTACAGACGCCAGCACATCAAGCTACTACAATTTATCAAATTATGTCAATAGATTTCATGAAGAAGCATACGATGCAGAGATGATTGGGAAGAAATGAAAGTTTCGGGTAATGATCACAGTTCTAGATAAATATAATATTTAAAGGACTAATATCCATTTAGCCTCACCTACTAATAATTTAAGTATCACTTAAAAACAACACACCATGTATAGTATTTCGGGTATCAAAGATTACAGAGCGAACGACATATAAATCATATGAATGTCATCGATTCATACATTATGTATGGATTATTAACATATTTCTTACCTGAACGCAATTTTGTCAGCAGATACCAAATCTCCATATGAATCAGGAACTTTATAGAGACGAAGCTGATGCGCTCAAAATTAGATTGATGGTATCAATATTATTTTCTTTTTTTACTTATTTGTAGGAGCCATGCGTTGTGCCATTTATGCCAGTCCTATCGTAGCCTAATCAAATCAATATTGGTGATAACAAGAAATGAAGATTTTTTTTAACGCCATTTGTGTTCCAGAAGATAGGTCGCCGGAAGACGCTGGATGCAGGTCACTTCCAACCGGTATGTGTGGAGATCTAAATGGGAGGCCTATGTTCAGCAGTAAAAGTCCTATGGCTGAGATGATGATTATGATGTGTTCCAGATATCATTACCGACTAGCTGTATCCCTCGCACACTTGGAAAACTAATCCCCGTACGTGGATTAAATATACCCTGTGATAGGTACTCAAAAATGGCATGGCTTCCCATAAATATAAGGTTTTCAAAATAAATAAGACTTTGAATAACAAATAGATCAAAGTTAGATATAAAATTCTCAAAATTAAAAAATAAACTATTGTATTAATTAGTTTACTAGCTTCTATTACCTAGATACTCTTCTTCTCTCTCTTCTTTCTACCCGCGTCCCGTGGGAACTACTTCACAAAACCCGGATGAATAACCTTCCTCTAACAGTACTGAAACAATCTTTCAACTCGGACCAATAGTTCCCTAGATTAGCGCATTCAAGCAAACAAACTATTCAGATGTATAATATTACTTTTTATTGTTTGATGAAACTATAACTAGCTCACCCAGTGCACAAAAAGATACATGAATAATTATAGAACATCAATTAATAAAGTACCTATATAAATAGCCTTAAAGAATCTATGGATTAATATGATACAACTTCTATCGCGCTAGTTAGTGTTGAACGCATTTCCAGTCGCAGTAGACACAAACATGGCAACGACACAAAACTTCATATTTACAAATAATTCAGCCCTATCTATCCGGGTGCTTAAAATCCTAACATACTTACGTCTTTTGCTCGGCAACTATGCAACTATTAGTGACTCTAGAAAAATTTGCTGTTTACTAAGATTCTATTCGATATGTCTTAGTGCCACCGTTGCTATAACTTACATTTATGTTACAAACCAATATGGTGGATTTTCCATTTTAGGGCTCACTGTCTTCGAATACATTATAATCGGCCTATTTTTCATTATGTGCGGTGACCAATACTTTATTGACTTTTTGGTAAATGTTGAAATTAATGACAGAATGATTGGCTTTAAGAAAATGTCCTTCATCACCAATTACATGTACTTTATCATATTACTTAACGTGTTAACAAGATTTTTCGTTACCGTAAATCGTATTGTCAAAGGTGTTCGCGATGTTATCGAGTTTTGCACTATTTCTATCACAGTAGTAGCTGTGGACATCAACCATTTAGGAGTCATTGTCATTTTTTCAATTTTGCACAACCGAATGAGGCATTTGAGATCATTCTTAGAGTCCAATTCAGTTCCTATTAATATCACTGGACAGAACGAACGTGCAATCAGTATTAAAAAAGTAAGAAAGGGTTTGTTTTATTATGATAAATTATTGGATAACATGCGACGAGTTGACAGTATATTGCAGTATAAGGTAAATGTAGTTTATTTAGCATTGTGATGTGTTTTGTACTGCAGCTGTTGGGATGTCCTAATAAGTTTTACTTGGTCATTCTGTTGTCTGTTGCAGTTACTCATCTTTTGGACCCTACAAGTTATGAAGTCTCTCGTAATAAGCTTCATTATGATTCAGATACTTATGTCGAAGGTTAGCCTTAGAACTAAGATAAACGTTGTCAGTATGCACCTCAGCTAATTCCCGTGTTTAATCCACAAACATTGATTTAATATTGCATGTACTAACTTATTGAATCAAGCGTTACTTTGCGGAAATCCATTACAATAAATGTTAGAAAAGTTATTCTTTTCCAAAAAGTTATTCTTTTCTAACATTTATTATTGCATGTACTACAAGATAAAGAGCCAGTTTCCCCGTTTGCTGATAAGTTCCAGATAGTTTATCTGGCAGATAATTTCATAAAAAAAATGTTCCATTTTTTAATTTATCTGGTAGATAGTGGCCATCGGTAACCTGTGGAACTGGCCCTTATTCTATAAGTTTTCTTACCAAGAGATACCCCTTCCTTAGTATTATTGCCATGTGCCAAATCTAACACTTTAGCAAATTAATAAACTGCTCTTTATTTATTCTAGGTGCCTACAGATAATAGTTTACATATGAAATATCCAACAGTAATGCTAAATTTATTTGAAGTGATACTATCATACGTTTTGTCATCTAGTCCGGCGATTATTGTGGAGGCAACTGCATATGAAGTGGATCGAATTAAGAAGACGCTCACGACTCAATTACTGAGATGCTCAGGTGAGTCTACTATCGTTACTTCATTTAAGAACTTTTTAACCGACTTCCGAAAAAGGGAGGAGGTTCTCTATTCGGTCAGTATGTCTTTTATGTATGTACAGATATTAGTCCGAGGTTTCTAGTCCGATTAGTGTGATTCTATTGGTCGATGCCGTTTGGCCCATAAAGATAAATAAAGCTGCAACACAGCTGCCCCCTTGGCTGGAGGCCTTAAATTCTAGGCATCCACAGGGATTGACCGGTTCGGCAGTAGACAGCCTCTGTAGGCTGAACTGCAAGATGCCATAAAAAAAAACACAGCTGCAACCTGCAGACACTGATTTCTAGAGCGAGATTATTTTTGTAAATGCTTTTTAGTATTTTTGAAAGTTACACCTTTTAAAGCAAAAGGTGTAACTAAGGTAAAAAGCAGACACGCAGAGGGTGCAGTTGGAGGGAGTGTCAGACTCTTACTGACAAAAACCCACATTGTTCCTTCTGGAGATCCCTGTGTGCCAGGGCCACGGTATCTCTTACGAACAAACCACAGCCCAGGCAGACCCCGGCCCTAAAGGGCCCCGCCTATGTTGCTGACATCTCTTCGAGGAGCGTGTGGAACAGAACGCGCCACCGACACGGGTCTGTCGTCCTTAGACGTACGGACGATGAGCTACCCACACTCACCGCCCACAACGGGCTTAACTCTGTATTAGCAGATTTAATAGATTTATTGCTTTGAAATTTTTCCAATTTTTGATGGTCATAATTATATCCTAAGCTTCATTATTTCTTCACAGATGAGTCTCTCAGGTTCGAGCTGGAGACGGCCCTGCAGTACGTGAGCCTGCGTCCGTTCAAATACATGATGTGCCGCGCCGTGCCGCTCGACATCAATCTCATGTTCACCTCCGCCAGCATCTGCATCACATACGTCATTGTGGCTTTGCAACTAAGTCACTTTGCTGTTTAATATGTATTGCTATAGAGGTTCACGTGTTGTATGACAAACTTATGAAGGGTGGGCGTTTTGGGGGCTGTCTTTTGTTTTTGACGTTCGAAAAGTGTTGTTTTGTCAGCCTAATTTGAATAAACGAAGTTGTTTGAGTTAAGATTCATTTTGATGGTGAATCACATAGTTTTTGTTCCAGTTGAGTTTATGTCCAGACGTTAGCACATCAAGCTACAATCTTTCAAATTTCCTTAAAAGATTTTCAATTTTATCGCTGAAACATATGGTTCAAAGTTGATTGGGAAATTTTACAGTTTCATGTAGTTTTATGTGTTGACGTCTGTCCATATCGGGGATTAAATAAATTATTATCAGTAGCATCTGTTTTGTCCTTCTATGCATATTTTTGTATAACATTAATAATGATAGCGCACGTGGAATCTATAAATAGACATTTAGATTATTCTATTACATTGATATAACTAACTACTATGTATAGTTCTGAAATAATATGTGTCCTTTTGAAGTAGGTAGCTATTACAAAAACTTTTACTACAAAAAACAGACTTCTAAAAACACTGTAAAGCAAAAAAAAAAATTTTTAAGTACATCGCTCTAGAAGTCGGTGTCATGAGGTTTCAGGTGCATTAATTTTGACATAAATAAACGGAGATTTTGTGAAAGTTTAATTTATAGATTTTCAACGATTCGTCATTTTCGTTTAGTTTGACGTACTGATGACCGTAACCAATAAAGTTTTTTCGGTCCAACTCTGGAATCTGCGGTCGCGCCATGTGATTACTAGACCTACGAGTCAGTTATTACCTATGTAGACCTATAGTATGTCTTTAACAGACTATTTGGTATTCAGTATTGATATTTGTTTAGAAACTCACCATACATATGTTTGACTATGAATTTGCAATGATTTGACAAACATTCAACTGTTACTGCGAATATGAACCTTATTTCTATGAATATAAGGTAGTGAAAGATAAATGATCATTCCAGATTCCCTTTGACTTTGTGAATATGTTCGATTCAAAGGACTCTGATATGATCTCTGTATGTTGTATTTATTTTAATATGTGTGTACATATTTATGATCTATTTATAATTAAGGGCCTGTTTCACCACCTACGAATAAGTTCCAGTTAGTTTATTTGGTAGATAGTTTCATACAAATTCCATTTTTAATTTATTCGGTAGATTGTGCCCTAAATCTAAATATATATGAATTGTTTGTGCGCGATGGATTTCGAACATACTTATCCGATTTTAATAAAATTTTCACAGCGTGTGCAGTTTGATCCAACTTGAAAGATAGGATAGCTTATATCTCAATTTATAGTCGAAATATTATTTTATTGCAATCTAATACTTGATACTCACAAAAAACTGCAACGTCACAAATCTTTTTGACAGAACGAAGTCTTATCTATAAAGTGCCTGAAAAATGCCTACGCTTTTAGGGAAAAACTATTTTCATTGTAGCATGGTAATCATCTACTTAGTTTATTTTAATTTTGATTTTATTTCTATAAAATTTTGTCTCAAGGAAATTGAATTGAAGCTTGTAAAGTTTTAATCAGCAGGCTTAGCACGGCAACCGTAGAAACAAGTTTTGTTTGCCGGAGAATGGACATAATGACAGAAAAGTGACAGATTAACGTAAAATTTCTTTTCACATTTTTTGAAGAAATTTTTCTTTTCTTCGATCGACATAAGTCTGCAAGTGATTATGTGCGAGTTGACAGATCGCACCATGCTCGGGCAGAAGACATGTTGACATTGACAAAAAGAGCTTTGTCTTTTCTTGACAGAATAGATATAGAATCGCCATGCTAAGCCTGCTGATGCGGAAAATAGTACCTACGTTAAAGTTTTATCAAAAATAAACTTGATATAGCAAGAAACTATTGTAGAGGGTAATTTCATCAGCTCACGTCCAATTTCCAAGAAATCTATTGTGTTGAGTAGCAAAAACAGCGGGCGGTCAACTAATTCGATTGTGAACTATGGATTACAACCCTTCGCATGCCATTACATGTCAAACTCAACCTTACTCTCCTACAAATAGAATCAATTTTGCTTCAGCAGTGATGTCGTTATTTGTATTGAAGATGCTTGTTTGGGGTTATGGAATGTAGACTTTGTGTCACTGATTTTAAGGTTTAGATTGAATTGAAGGGGTGTTTGTTGTGTAAATATTTTTCAAATGCAAAGAATTTGCGAACTAATCATAGGCCACGTGACGCGACCCGCTGTGAATGTATAGAGAATGTTCATGATTCATTTTATTTGATATTTTGTTGTAATATACGTATTATGAGTATACAGTGTTAATTTATTTATTAATGGTACACCAACAGTATTGCATATAATAATATGACAAGGACGTACCTACAGCTAATGTAATGTAGGCAATTTATTTTTAAAAATATTTTATTATAAGTTTTTAAAAATATTTTATTATAACTTTTTTAATAATAATTTATTATAAGTTTTTAAAAATACTTTATTATGGGTTTTTGAAAATATTTTATTATAAGTTTTTTAAAAATAATTTATTATAAGTTTTTAAGAATATTTTATTATAAGTTCTGTCAAACAGGAGTTTTTATTGATTACCTACTTTAAATGAGCTGTAGTAGGTACCTATAACGAAGTTTATTTTGATCAATAATTGGCCAGTAAAAAAGTTTTTCAGAATTAATAAAAAATCATATATAATTAGGTAGTAACGATTCACTTGGTAACCAATACTGAGTAAACTGTATCCGCCTTATTAATAAACACAGAGTAAGGCGAGAATAACGTTCCGGTTAGGTATACGTCAAGAGTAATCAAATTCAGTATTAATAAACATGGAGGAAGAAAGTAGTAAGCTATTCTAACTCTACTCTCGGAATAAAAGTTATTCCTTCGCACTACCTAGTTTAAGGAGTGAGTAAGCAGAGAATAAATATATATTTTGACAGATTTTGACTTTTGACGGCTTTCATAACCTGAAAACCTCAGTGAGGTTACTGCTTTGCACGCGTTAATGCTTTGTTGAATGTATTGTTTGTTAGGTTTGCGTAACGATTGATATTGATTATTTTATTGAGGATTTGAGGGTCATCATCTCCCGAGCCTTTTCACAACTATGTTGGGGTCAGCTTCCAGTAATTTTGGATTTGAGGATAATAGATGATATTACTGAGTTTGAAAACCTCATGCCATTGATGAGGAGCATAAAGCATTATAAAATAGGTACGAAGAGATCCCCTAAATGAGCTTCAAGAAGGATAATTTAAAAAGAGTACAGGTATTCTAAACATTCTGCTGTCATAGTAATTGATGTGATGAACAGACAAGATTGTATGAAGACGTTGATGATGAAGTTCCAGTAAGATTGGTTAAGCGGTTCCTACAGAGGCGATGCTGTCCGTGCAGCAATCATTATCAATAAGAAATTTTAAAGAATGTTAGTTTGAACTCTATTTCTGTACAGACAGAAATTTCCTTAATAGATTTTCAACTTTATAGCTAGTAGTTTGATATGCTGGCGTCTGCACATAAATAAAAGACATTTAAGTTGAAAAAAGTTTTATTTGTAGAATCAGGAGTGCCAAGCGGGATATCGTCAGGGTCTGGAGTCCCCATTTTTTTGGTATAGCCAAGTCAGATTTAAGAAAATAACAATGTTTAATAAGAAAAAACCACATACACACTATATAAAAGATACACAAAGTAATAATGTTGTAAATAATATGGATTTATTTTCTATTATATGCGCGTAATCTATCAGGATTGTCCTGAATAATTGCTGGAATAATAAAAGTAATCAGAGAACGGCAAATAAATAAATTATCACACAACATGCGTAGTCATTTCAAAATCAAAATGAGAATTCAATTTTCTTCTTCATCCCAGTTAATGTAACGATTGCGCTTTTGGCTCATTTTTCACTGTATCAAGTTTAGGTTTTCGGATTAAGATTATTATCTTCGGACACACATAATTATTTTAAAAAACTTTTTGTTTACAAAACGGCACAAAGGAAAATTCAATGATTATTTCAATTTGATAGACAACTTCACGAGACGTCTAAGTGTCATTCTTTGTTTTTTAGGGTTCCGTAAAACGGAACCCTATTGTTTTCGCTCCTCTGTCCGTCCGTCTGTCACCAGGCTGTATCTCATGAACTGTGATAGTTAGAGAGTTGAAATTTTCACAGATGATGTATTTCTGTTGCCGCTATAACAGCAAATACTGAAAACTAGAATAAAATAAATATTTTGGGTGGCTCCCATACAACATACGTGATTTTTTTGTTCATTTTTGCTCGATATCGATAACGGCAACAGGTAGATGCTTGAAATATTCACAGAATATGGAATGTAGTACTTAATTCAAAAATAAGTAATTGCATTAACCCCTCGACTGTCTAAAGAACACCAGGTATACATAAGAAAAAAAAAAGAAAAATCTCCACTTGTCCTATGAATAATGAAAAATAAATATATATAAAAAACTTAAGTATTTAGGTAATTTTCATTTGAAAATGTGAATATTTTCAAATTAAATTGGGAAATGTCATATCTCATTTGTTTTTTATTACTTAAAACATTTGAGGGGTTAAAATTAAATTAATATTTGAGGGGGGCTCCCACTAAACAGACATGATTTTCTGTCCGTTTTATAAATAATGGTACGGAACCCTTCGTGCGCGAGTCCGACTCGCATTTGGCCGGTTTTTTCTGAGGTTTATTTGAGGATTTATTCATAAGCTCAGTTTTTTTACTTTTAAATTGACTGGGTTGCCATAGCATTCACACTACTCTCGGTGTAAGGAATGTATTGTTACTACAAGACTCCTCCATGTTTATTAATATGCTTAGTTAATACTCCGTTACACTGATAGTTACTACTCCAAGTGCAACGTCAGATGAGCTTTGGAATAGAGGATTTTTATTAATAAGACGGTATTCGTTTAGACTGGAGGTCGATCCCAACATAGCTTGGGAAAAGACTAAGCAGATGAGGATCAAAACAAAATAGCATCATAATCATAAACAATTTAAGTTAACCCTTCAACGGCCACGTATCAATTACACACAGACTCCAAAGGTATTACCCCAAGTAAATAAATAAATAATATTTATTATAAGCCGTGCCAACACAGCGCCCCTAAGCGAAAATACGATTCATTTCCGTAAAATAAACATGTGGACGAACATACAGAATTGCAAATCGACCTGTTAATCTAATAAGAGAGACCCAGCGTCGTCACGGTTCATTTGGAAAAAAAAATTGTCATGTCAATTCTTTTTTTTTTCTCCTGTACCGTGGGGATGTGACGTTGACAAATACAAAAGCATTTCCCGTTGGCAAGAGGTATATTTCTTTTATATTTGAACAGATAATGTAGATTGGGTGTTTTGAAATATTCAAATGTGACTGCGAATGATGGCTTAACAGCGTGAAATTGTTTGTTTTTTGTAGGAGCGTAATTTATATTTTTATGTGAGGAAAATTGAGAAAGCATTATTTTTATATTGGTATCAATGATTTTTTTATTAGTTTCAGGTATTTCGCATGATGAAATGAAAAGTATGAAAAATATTTCATTTTCCGATCCAATATTGAGCGTGTTTTATATTGGTTGCATTTTTTGTTGAGGTGCTTTTTTATTTTACTTTTAATGTGTGTTTGTTCTGTCAATAAAATATATTTTTTCCATAAAATTTAATAGTTGCTTACGAAAACATGCGTCTGTGTTCTAATTAGTAAATTTAATTTGTATTATGAACAACAAAAATTATGAGTGTTGGATTTCTTCTTCTAAGACCTTATAACACAACAATTTAAGAGTAACAACGTAATATAAAACACTTTATTAAATTAAGACCAAAATTAAAACTCCCTTGTGCACTGGGTAGCAGTTAAAGGGTTAAACGACATGCCATTCAAATAAATTCCACTACGCTTGAATGCAACGTGGTTAATCCAATTATTTGTAATTCGGTTACTTCTTAACAACCGTAGTTATTGACGGGTTAACCCTTTGCGCAGATGCTACCCGGATTTTGTGACAATAATACCAGACATTAAAATTATAATTGATAATAGTGTATAAAATATTGAAGGTAGCATGTATATGTATGGATATGTTGTGTTTATATATTTGGTAACGTATTATTTCTCTGAAATTGTATACCAATTAGCACATTTTAATCTAGCAAAATAGTAATTATTGTAAGGAGCTAAAAAAGTTTATTCTATTGCAAAAATCCCCCTTAAATTTGAGTAAGGTGCGTCCCTGTGCAAAATCAAATGGATAGGTAATTTAAAGAACATTATGCGATTTTTTTACAGACACCAAAATATGTTTTTATTTTGATTTTATTCTCCAATCTGAGTTTTTCTTGCGATGGCTAAGTGAAACGAATGCTCAAGGTTATTTGGTCAGGGTACCGTTTAATACTTTACTTAAAACCCAATCTCATCACAGTTATTACTCCCTTACAATATAAACCCAACACCAGTCATAATTTTATAAAATTTCAATTAACCCTGCAACCACTTACTGGTCCAAAATACCGGTACAGTTAAAGTCGGCGCACACTCTCGACTTACGTGGCCGCATTGTTGATAGCGAGCTTTAATCCAACCGCACATTAACGGTCCGTCTGCGCGCGACAGCACAATACAAACCATACGTTGGTACTAAATAAGGTTTGCCGTGGATTTGCGACTAAAATACGCAGCTTGAACTGTGAGAAATACTTTACTGAAGCTCTGAAGTTCATGAATATAAATGTCAGTTTTCGTATTGTCTCAATTTTAGTACAATCGTTCGTCTTTTGCTCTGATCTTTGCAAATCTAGTACTGACTGGATTTAATGTAGAGTAAAGGTACCTACTAAAGATAAAGATCGATCTAGATGTGGTACACCGTATATGAGTATTAATAAATATATCTAGTTTTCACGAGTTAATACGAAAATTAATAAAGTAACGCAAAAAAATATATCAACTCTCAAAAACTTTAGCCAAATAATGTCGCGTCTAGACGATTTGATATATGTTAGACGGAGATAACTGTGTACTTCTTATTTTATTAATCAGTGCTGGTCAAAAAAATCGCTTTATAATTTTACAAACTTAAATATTTGCGACAAATCGCAAACCTGCCACAAAGCTTAGCATATTAAGTTGCATCCAAGACCACCGTCTTAGAACAGTTAATATTAAATTAAACTTAGACCGACCCATTAGGAGCCGTCGAACGCATTTGCAGGGTTAACGGTAACAGTTTTGGCTGTGGTCATTGTGCGAAACAATTTTCATTATAACTTAGTAAACTAATTTACGTCGCCTTCAGAGGGTTAAGAACCAGTCTTAAGATTTGTAAATAAATTGAAAGTTTTCGTACGATGAGATGAACAATTTGCACAACACCAGATTTTCTATTATTATTCTATAATATTACATTCCTATATGGAAATATTCGTAGGTATTATTGTTTTTTTGGCCATTGGGTTTATTATACGCATCATAAATTCTTAATATTAAAAATGTATGATACGTAATCATAAATTTTATACATTTGAGAAAAAGAACCAAGGTATATAGCCCACCGAATCAGCAAGCTGAAGTGGCAGTGGGCTGGCCATATTAGCCGAAGAACTGATAACCGTTGGGGTAAACAAGTTCTAGAGTGGAGACCACGCCTCGGCAAACGTAGTGTAGGACGTCCTCAGGCACGGTGGAGTGATGACTTGCGCAAGACGGCTGGCAGGAGCTGGATGCGAGAAGCCGAAAATCGATCTCAGTGGCGTGCACTTGGAGAGGCCTATGTCCAGCAGTGGACTGCGATAGGCTGATGATAATTTGAGAAAAAGACCCCTTTTTATTTATTTGAAGGTTCACCAACAACGTAAAATAATATGAAAAGATTGCCTGATTGTGTTGATAATATTCCTCAGAATAGAGTCAGCAAATTGTGCTGAATCCCATAGAGCTGAAGCCTGCCATAGAGCTGAGGGCTGCGGGTTGTTTGCAAGAGTTACCGGTGAGTGCGGTTAGCGGCCTTGGAACACTTGGTTTTAGTTAGTAAAAGTCTGACACTAAGTCCAGCAAAAAAAGGGTACTACAGTTAAGCGAAAAAACCTCAGATACACCAACAAGGTCGATGACATCAATTTTCTAAAACCAATACGTAAATACCTAAAAAAAAAAAATGGAAAGTACAAATTGAAGCTACTATTCACGATGTACCACTGATATCATTTTAATTGGTACAAATTCAGGACATCTGGTACCGGTGGTGTGTAATTTCACTCCCATTAGCACGGTGATGGCTTTATTACTTACTGTTTTATTTTATTAATAGCTTTTCGAGGATCGGTAGTTAGGTAAGTTTTTAGTCATGGGGTTTATTTTGAATGTTTGTTATTGATTTGAAAGAAATTAAAAGAAAAAACTTTTTTAAAAAGCTTTTATAGCCCGCCATATTGGATTTAGAATTACGTCAAATTATTTTTTAAGTCACTCTCAATAAGTCGTTTCATTTGATACACATATTGTTGAAATTCATTAAAAATAACTACTCCGCCATCTAAAACGGTTCGCCATATTGGATTTAGAATAACGTCATATAACATATCGTGCATTGTCATCCAAACTGAACGTGTATACAAAATTTCAGCTCAATCGGTTGAATACATCTACTTCAAAATTGAGTTCAAAGAATCCACCGTAACTTACATACATGGCAAGTTAAATAAAAGCTTTTAATAATGAGGATGGGATGATGAAGATATTCTTTTTCTTTATACAGGTAACCAATAGTTTCAAAACCTGCCTGCTCATCCTAATATTAGTATTAATAGATCAATCCAATGTTTTCTCCTTTTTCATGTACTGTTCCTGAATTACTTGGGGTTGGCGCAATATGTTTTCTGCTTCCATTCTTCTCTGTTACTAATAACATAATAATAAAAATCATTCTAATAACCACTCCCTTTCTATTCATGTAGTCTTCCTATCAATCAATCCATCTCTTTTTTGTTCTGCCTCTACTGCTTCATACTTAACACACTCTTTGTAGCGATAATAGCAAAAGCTTAATCTTGCTGGATTTAACAAAAGTAAATTATCTGCTAATTTACAAACAACACGAATATAAAATTGCAATTACCCTTTATCCTAACCGGCATAAAACTTGTATAGGTGTTTTATTATTCTCCCATCATTTTCTCATACAAGGCAATGCACTTTTCAGATAGAGCCGAGACGCTATGGCCAATAAAAACTGTCGAATCGATTGAGCTGTCAATACGTAATGCTATTGTTTATTGTTTTGAGAAACGTAAAGTATACGACCTTAAAATAGATGCGGTTAAGGCGTTGATACACGAGAGAGACGCGAACGCAGCGATTTAGCGGTTGATGTTTGCTGGACTCAATTTCTGAGTTGAAAAATTTAGAAACACAAAATAAATCTATATTACCTAATGTTTTTAAAGATCTAAACTTCAGGACATTTAAAAAGAAATTATTTGACTTCCTCTTGTTAAAGTGTTATTACTCAACAGATGAGTTTTTAAATAAAAAGTTCGACTCGAAATAAATCTTGGATTATAGATGATAGTAATCATTTTGAGCCTAATACCTACGTACGACCCAAGCTGATATTATAATTTACTAGAATGGGTTGCCTAGTAAAATAAGCTTGATTTTGATATTTCTTTCAAAATCAAGATAGTTGCGAAAAGTGGCATTATGATTTTCGATAAATTGGCTAACCTAACACCGAAAAAAATTTTGTTCCAACAACAAAACAAACTAATTTCTCCGTTTTAGAAAAATTAAGTATAGATGACTGAAAATGGTTCATATGAACAACAGTAACTAAACATGTAAACAAAATATTACGCAGCAGTTTGGCGCATTCTATCTGAAATGTATCTTACACTGCGGTATTTCAGAAATTGTCTCGTATATGAAAGGTCTCAAAACGTCATTCAATTTACAGCTGCCTCAAATGCGATACCTATTTTTGATGGTTTCTCGAATTATTTATCCATTTTTAGCAGATCGTCTTCCCAGGTATTGCTAGACTTGACATATAAAAAATAAGGAAAACTTCTGTGCATCATCATCAGCTTTTTATCGTCCCACTGCTGGGCAAAGGCCTTCTCTCACATAGAGAAAGATTGAGCGTTAATCACCGCGCTTGCTCAGTGTGGGTTGGTGATTTCAGACTTTATAGTCCAGGTTCCCTCGAGAGGTTTTCCTTCACCTTTGATCAGTAATTGGTGTCCAAGATGTACTTAGAAAATACATTTATCTCAGAAAAGTAACATTGGTCATACCCTGACCTGGAATCGATCCTGCACACTCAAACTTTATAGTCTGGTGCTTAAACCACTAGGCCACCGTAACTTGTCGTAATATTTCAAAAAAAAAAACATGAATGTAATCGTATTCCGAACACGTAATTATCATTTTATGCAATAAGAATGTCCCGCGCCACACTAATTAAAACACTAAGTAAATTAATTCCACCAACTGAACGACAGAATTAAAAACACAAGCACCTTAATTATTCAAAACGGACCAACCCTGCAATGCTTATGCAAAGCAGGAACGGCAAAAACAAAAAACGAGAGACAATATTTATACCTCTCACGTATCATTGAACACAAAAAACGGTACCACAAATGTATGCAAATTTTTGTGCGTTTTAGCAAATACTTTAAATTTACATAAACGCTCAATATTAGATGGTTCATACGCATATTAATAACGATTATGAACGCCATTTTAAAAATTTCGGGGTGCAAATGACCGCTCGTTTTCGCTGTCACCGTTTGAAGGGTTGGCGATTTTTCACGTTTCCAATATAAATGATGTGTGAAATAAAATTATTCATAGGTGCATAAATTAATAACTGGCGGTCATTAAAAGTAATGAAAGTGCAAATGGTCAAGCTATGTATGGTTAGCTTGTTAATGTTTAATATTATTCATTTCTGTTGAATAATTGATTACAAAATTAAGATTTTTGGACCACCTTGCCTACCCAAAAAATAACATCGTGTTTAAAGGCCAGAGTTTTTTTTTGTTATCACAATTCTACATTATTTTCTACGACAAGTATTTTTAAGTAACTTAAGTAAGTTTCTGTCTCTCTTTTTTAATATGTAAAGAAATAAAATTATTTTTATTTATTAGCATTTCTTCACAACTTATTATAAAAATAAAGCAAAAATAATATTGAAATTTACACTAAATTAATAATATTACAATTCTATGTGTCACTGTTTGATTAAAGTTGTCTCAAAAACGACAGCTCCACGTTCGCCCATAAAAAGAGCGTAAATTCAAAAAGCTTAGCAATCTAAACAAAACAGCATCTAATCTCCGTGACACACAATATCGTAAACAATTAACCGGAGTGCAGCTCCTAACATTATTGTTAAGCCTATTAGTGATACAGACATCTTTTGTCTTGCCTCTTGTGGGTTAAGTTGTGAGCGTAAGACGGGGCGATTGATTTTGCATTAGGAGCGCGTATTCCAAAACTTAGCAATGACGTAAATAGCTGTTAAGTATTTATAGGTTTTAATTAATTTGTCAATTTTACTAAGTATATAAAAATAATCATGTATGTAAGTATATAAAAATCAATCCCTATTTGTCACGGCATCACGCGTGAACGGCTGCACCGATTTAAATAAAATTTGGTAGACTCATAGTCTAGTCAGAGAAAGGACATAGGCTACTTTTTATTAGGGTGCGGGAAAGAAGTTCTTTCGGGCGGCGGGTGGAACCGCGGGGAACAGCTAGTAATAAATAATGATCGCTAGTGCATTGAATAATTGATTAGGGAATGCAATAAAGTATTTATACTGGAAGCGGTGCAGCTCGTGGCTAAGTAAACGACGCACTGGTTGATCGATCATAAGGTTATGCAATGCTTGGCGCGGTCGGTCCGAGTTCCTCCGTGTTTTGGAAAGTAAGTTTAATTGGCGTAATCATTATTACATCTTTGGCTGGTAGTCGTTGTTACAGGTAGTCAGAAGCCAGACAGTCTGACAACCAGTCTTACTAAGGATTATCGGGTTGCCCAGGTAACTAGGTTGAGGAGGTCAGACAGGCAGTCGCTCTACATAAAACACTGATGCTCAGCTGTAACCGGTTAAGACTGTAAGCTGACCCAAACATAGCTTGGGAAAAGGCTAGGCAGACAGATGGAGTTGTACAAGAGGCGATTGCAGGATTTCGCTCATGGCTTACACTATACACCTTCTTGGCAACATTGACGACTATTTATCATTGTCTCGTCTGCCGCGACCATCCGATTACACCGTGACATTCTCATTTCTATCCCCCCTTACTTCAGATTTACTTATAATTCGCTTTCTGACTCCAGCTCTTTATTAATCTTCGATGTCATTAATTAACATCAATCCGGATTATCTATTAGGGCGTCCGAAAATGTTTTTGTTAATTTTGGTTCCACTTTTCGTGTTGAATAGATGTTGAGAGTTTTATCACGATATCATAATTGTCTTTTGTATTTGGTTATCGACTAATTTTGATACGTTTCTTAATGTATATCAAGAAAGTACAATCTGTAAAATTTCCAGTTAAATAGATTTTCACCTTTATCATTGAAGTATATAGTTCAGTTTTGAATGGGAAAATTTGTCGGTTCTGGGTGGCTTGATGTGGTTATTTCTGTACGATGAATGAGATTGATACACGCTTTTTGATGTATGTAAGAAACTGTACTTAATAAATTGGTCCAACGGCCAATTAAATCTGTGCAAACTTCGTGAATGATCTGCAAATGATCGGAAGCTTCTTCCGTGTTTCAATCATGGACTTAATATTACTAACTGTTAGATAGGTAATATTAAGTCCATGGTTTCAATAGACTATTAGAAAATATAAATTAGGGGACATTCATCCGAGCGGATTTGGTTTACGCTTCTAGTAGGCCCGTACTTTTCGCGCGTTTATATGGCCGGAAAATACGTTAGCGCTTTAATTAGAAAATGCACTAGTGCTTTAAGTAGCAACACGTTAATTTGTAAGAAATATAAAATAATGAGATTAATTAGGTTAAATTCGAATTAGTAAATTCCAACTAACATATACATACTTCAAAGAAAACACGCAAAACAAAAAAAGTACCAACATTTTGCTAACAAGGCGTTACATTTTTAACACTCCCCTGCCCACTCTTAACCCTTCCGTGTTCACAGCTCTACATTACGCTACTGACCTATAAAGGGTCTCAGGGACCCCAAACACTTGAGAGTTTTTTTCAATTATTCAAAGTACTCTTGGATCGTGTCTTGGGGAGAAACGAGTGGGGTGCAAACTAAGCGATATGGGCTAGATTCTAGATATACATATATAAATTTTAGTTTTACATAGATGACTGAATGTTGCAAAATGGGAAATTTAGATGGAAAAAGTGAGCGACGTTAAAGATAGTGAGAGCGAAGTGGAAAAGAAAAATTAGGAAAGCTGACCCCACGACCACGTGAGATATATAGCTGGAAAGAGAGAGAGAGAGATGAAAAAAAGTGGAGTTTGAAATGAAATGAAAAATTAAAATTAAGACCAACAGTCAAAAAAAGAAAATTTACATTAGTACTTATTAAGGTGCTCTCAAACTGGGCTTAAGTCGCGAACTTATAACTCATAATAATTACGGTCTGTAGTCTCATTCTACTTAACCTGGTTTAGTTAAGAAGTGACGTCACAAAGTAAACCATACTCAAAATGGAACGCACAGAGCTAATTAAAATGAAAAACCTCTTCAGCTTCACACTGACGTCATCAAACTCCTGACCTTTCTAGAGCAACAGTGTGCTTTGCTGCAAGTTCTGATATTTACTAAGTTAATACATAAATGCGAGTTTATTTGCAGTTTCACCCTTAAACGGCTTTACCGATTGGTAGGAAGTTTGGTATGAATATAGGCAAGCGATAACGAAACAACAGGAAAGAAGGAATGTACGAAGGTAATGCTTATTTCTAAAGAAATCTCTTCCAATTTTTTTATCCTATTCAACAGCTAGCTTGAATATAAAATTAACTTGATTAAAAATCAACCAACTAAAGCTTAACACAATTTAACAGCTGACATCATCCCACACACTTTGGATCTTTCTAGAACAATTGTGTGCTATCGCTGCAGGTTCCATTTCACATAAAATTATATTACAGCGTGCGTCTTAGTCCTGTGTTATATCCGACCTTGGTTGAATGTCAAGGATTGTGTTAGGTTTGTTACGAATACAGCAGTTTTCATTGGGTCCTTTTTGAAATTCTGAGGAGGTGTAGACAGCTTGTCTTGAAATAGAGATTTGAAACAACAATAATATTCCAGGCATTCGTATTGTGAATTTCGACTTTTTTTGCTAATAGGTAATGAGAATCATAGTTCTTGAACGCTTGCCGGAACTTAAGGGCCATGTTTCGAGCAATTCTTTTTTTGTAGGTTTCCTGATCAGGTCCGAGTAACGCTAGCAAAATCCGTAGTGAGTAAAATTAAAAATTATTTACTAAAACTTCTTTAGCATCAACAAAAACAGTCGAGTTAGTAACAAACCTAGCTTTCTTCAGTGTGAATGCCAAGGTCAAGGGCAATACTACAAGATCTAGATATTCATGCTGAAACATCTGAAGGTCGATCTTTGTTAGAAAAGTATTGAAACACCGCTGCGAAAGGAAATAGAAATTGTATTGAACATTATGGTAGATTTATGGATTTGAATGTCAAGGTTGAATGCAGTGTTTGTTTACGTATCATTAACTTGCTTTATATCTTTGTACATACTTGGTCAGCTTATTAAGAGCACCACACATGTGTGTGTGTGTCATCACCCACACATATATGAGTATGTTCATAAAATACTTATATAGTATGTCGGCAGTTGCACAGACGCCAGGCTACCCGAAACTGTCAAAATTTCACATTCAACTTTGAACCATAATGCTTCAGCGATAAAGTTGAAAATATATCAAGAATATTTGATGATTAATAGGTTGTAGTAGCCTGATGTGCTGGCTACGGTATTTAGATGTTTTCTTCTTTTTCTTCTTCCAGTGCCTCTCCAACTAGTTAAGGTTAGCTACCAGTTATGTGGTTACCGTGGACTAGAACATGGAATAGAACTAGTTAAAGTTACCATGGAATTGTCTCTGTCTTTAGCGAGGCGAAACAATTCGATGTTTCCTCAAAGCTAATTGTATACATTAAAGCATAGTCATGTTAAACGCCATTAATGGGCTTATATCCTCTACATAAGTTTGGCTATTGTTACATACCCTAGGGTATCCAGGGCAGGTCCACCACTGATAAATTTAAAGGAAAATAGCATCGCATTACTCAAACTTCAAAAACATGACTGAAAAAAAAAAACAAACATCGCTTTGCGGCATCGCAGCCAAATTACACAATTTAAACTCAACATACCACAAAAGAGGTTGCGTTTAAAAAAGGAAAAAAAAACAAAAGCCAGGCATTGTCATGTGACACATTATTTCGCATTTTTCCCGCCAACCCGTTGGTACATTTGCTGAATTAGTGCAGGACCCTCGAACAAATGGAATGCGTCCGGCCCACAACAGCGCAGCCGGCCTAATGTTCGTCCATCAGGCCTCTAAATGGCACACGTCATTTCCCAATTACCACCCCCAATCATTTGTCTACATCTCATTGTTTATCATCCATTGGTCGCATAGTTAGATGTCCACTTACAGACCAGCAGACTGAAGCAGCAATGAATATCAAAAATGGATTTCGATCACAATTTTGTTGATTTCGTTGTAGGAAGGTTTGTGTCCAGAAATTATGGTTCGAATCCATCTCAAGGCTCAATGACGTCATTCGGCATCGCAATGACAGGGTGGCGAAAGGCATGCAATAGGATTTGTCTATACAGGGTGTGTGTTGCGGTGTTTTGATGAAATTGCAGCGCTCCCTGTGTAATGTGGAGTTATTTGACTATTGATTAGGCAGGGTCTGCATGTAGGGTGTGCATTATTGCAGTCTGAGTACTCTCAGTCATTAATTTGTTTCGGTGCCACATGCATCAATGTAGATTGATCAATAATGGAAAGTGATTATAATTAACCAAACGCCAAGGTAATATACTACCTAATATTTGATGACCAGAAATAATCAGGGCCAAGTCAGGCGTTTATACATTTTGTTCAATGTTAGCTACGGAATCTACGAGAAGCTAGAAATCCACAACTTACATAATAACATGCATTTCCTAATGACATCAGGACATAACACGTACTAACATACATATATGGCAGGCCGTTTACCCCTAATACCCTATAATCCTGCACACATCTGCAATGACCTAGTTATGCCCCATTTTTCTGTAATTACTCACCGCTCTTTGTCGACATCCCCTCTAGGGTTCGTGGTGTTTGGCTGGAATATCACTACTGTGACTTAGATGTTGGGACTCTGTGGTTAAATAAAAATAAAATAAAACCTTAAGTAGGTCGAAGACCCCAGACCTTAATAGACAGTCGTCAGTTCGATTTTGGCACACGTTTATTATTGTAAAAATGAAAGAGACAATGTCATAATGGTTTAGTTTGCAACCCTTCTGGTATTCTCATACCTCTCAACTGAGGATTTTCGGCGTTAAATTATCAATTTAATTCAAGAGTAGCAAGGTTCCAGGGCAGCATGTTGTTCGCAACAGTTACCGAAGCCCTGGCACACAAGCACCTCCAGAAGAAGTTAGTAAGAGTCTGACGCTCCCTGCAGCTGCACCCACAGCTGGAGGGGTCATTTGATGATTATGTACGATAAATAAAAGGGTAGCCATGTTTTAAGTACTTTGTTATGTTCTAGTTTTCTTTTTAGGAATCCTATATTGTATATTAGCAGTTTCAAAGCACCTTTTCACCAAGTCCATACTTCCAGCATCATCAAATACAAAATAATACTCAAGTCTCTACAGATCATCACCGTCACCTTCATACTGTTATGTACTACATACCTGGTACCCTACTCTTTGAAATTATAATGCTAGGGGAGCCAGCAGTATGAAAATCATCACGCTTTTGTCAAGGGAAGTGGTAGCAGTCACGTAGGTATGAATGTGTGAGGCAGGGACGATGATTGATGGTACATTGTGGCATCCTGCAAGCACAAATGTCGAGTGCAAAGGGGAAGAAATATATTTTTTTGTGTGATGTTTAAAGAAGTTTGATACGACTGTGACAAATCAACATCATGCTGTATATCAGCTAGGTCTATATTACGTAACGAGACTGATATAATGTTTATATGTAGATGATGATGATGAATCCATACTCAGGGTTATATAAAGATCAAAGCAAAATTCATTATTAATTATATTATATGATATGTCTGACTTGGATAGACTGTTGAAACTACTTTATTTAATTAACATCAATATGTACACAGTTATGCCAGTCTAACCAAGGGGTACTGGGTTGCCCGGGTAACTGGGTTGAGAAGGTCAGATAGGTAGTCGCTCCTTGTAAAACACTGGTACTCAGCTGAATCTGGTTAGGCTGGCAGCCGACCCCAATATAGTTGGGAAAAGGCTCGGGAGATCATGTACACAGTTAAGTAATAAATGAATCTTTATCTTATTCTGAAAAAGTGTTTTATTCTTATTTGTTTCTTTCTGATGCATTTTCCACTACTACTGTTATCACAATACTACCATAGAATGACCTTAGTTTTAGTCCATTTTTGTATTGCCTTTTTTGTTCTAGTCCCCAGTCTGCAACCCTTTGGCATTGAAAAAGCCACAGAAAGACCCATCACAGTAAAATAACAGGAAGCCTAACTCAATAAACACTCAATCATATGCCTACACAGATTATGAGCATACACTGGAAGTGAAGATGGAAGATTATTAGAAAAGCATCGATGACAATAATTATTTTCTGCAGCTATAAAAAGGTTATTTTCTTACGCAACTACTTATCACAGATTTTTAGATGTGCTTTATTATTACAATTGAAGCTATTTTTCTTTGGTCAAATTGATAGTGGAATCTAAGTACATATAATCGAAAATATCGCTTCAAGGAAATTAAATATCTGTTATTCTTGGAATTCCATCAGATCAGTCAGAGATAGATAAAAGACTTTAAGGTCTTGGCCCAGCAGTGGTAGGTAAAATATAGTGAAAGGTTACAAAAATAACTCCATCAACATGACAATCAGCAGGCTTAGCATGGCGATTCTATGTCTATTCTATCAAGAAAAGACAAATTTCTTTCAACATGTCTTCAGCCCGAGCATGGCGAGACCTGTCAACTCGCATATAATCGCTTGTAGACTTTTTTCGATCGAAGAAAAGAAAAATTTCTGAAAAAATGTCAAAAGAAAACTTACGTCAATCTGTCACTTTTCTGTCATTATGTCCATTCTCCGGTAGACAAACCTTGTTTCTACGGTTGTCATGCTAAGCCTGCTGCATGACTCATCCAGTAAGTCATGTAACAAAACATATTCCAACCGCCTCAATAAGCCATCACCCTTTGATCTAACATTTGCCGCATTGAAAATTCCAAAGGCTTGATCGTCACTTTATGCCACGATAGCTAGTTAATTGACCGAATGTAAAACAGAATATCGAAAGCTTTGATAATGTTTTCCTCGTGTTGATTGACTTTCAAAGTATTAGTGCTTTTATTGATTGTGGTATTTTCGCGGGATCCATTTAATGTGGCTTTTGTGGTTCTGTGGTTCTATTTGCTTTTGAATTTATTCGATAATGAGCTGGAATAAAACACTGTACTAGTTGTGATAAACAGCAGGTTCAGGTTGACCATAATTTTTATTTTGGTCAATTTTGTCATCTATAAAACTATTTTAGTCACCGCATGCGTTGTGTTTCAATACTAATAGATTATAGTCTTATACATATTTACTTTCAATTCATTGTTTTGTCATGTGCGCTACTGCAAAGGCAGGTATTAAAAACGTATTTGAGCTGAACAATCATTTAAATGCGAAATCATCAACTATTTTTTTTTTAATGTTGTTGTTGACAGTTAATTTTTGGGCATAATTTGATTTTAGGTACCTTGTAGAATAAGTACAGCTCTACAGTACTTACAAAAAAAATCTGGTTTACTTACTAACAACATAAATTCTAATTATAAACAAAGCAATCCAATTAAAGTTTAATTTAAAATAGCATAATATCGAAGTGTCGTAAAAGGGCGAGGCTGTCGGCTAGCGCGGGACAATTTGCGAGTTTGATTGATGCTCGTTTTGGGTATTACGGCAGTACATCGAGGTATGAGCCGTCATGGCGTATTGCCGCTTAGGCATTTTCAGTCAGTATGAATGATATTTCTAATACAAGGGTAATAAATAATAAAAAAATAAGTGACCGGTTATATTGAAAAAGTGACTTTCGGCAAAATTATGATACACAACGTGTTTCGCACTGAATTATTTATGGTCTCAATCATGTAGAAGAACTCAATGAAGCAAGCAGTTAAAAAGGAGTCTATAATACCCCTTGTTGCGACTTAGCGACTAGTTCCCGGGGGCCCGGTAAGTGAGCTGGCGAGTCTCCTCCTGCCATTTTTACATGTATTTATTACATTGTTATCGGCAGGGGTCATAGTCCCCATAGTTTTCCCTTCCCTAGTCCACTAGCATCCCATCACAATAACCCAAGTAGATTTTCTTCCATACTTAGCAATAGTTTAGCACAAACCGGGGGTTGTCCTTGTGTACATTTCCATAGTGTATACAGGGACAATCGTCGGTTTTGTGTCACCATTACATACATTAAAGTTGTCTCAAAAGGGCTTCAGCGTGTTGGCTTCGGCCCCACGTTCGCCTTCCAAAAGTCCGGGACTCCATAGTCCCGAGTACATACAAGAGACATACAAAATAATAATAAAACCGGGGGTTGTCCTTGGGTACATTTCTATAGTGTATACAGGGATAATCGTCGGTTTTGTGTCACCATTACATATATTAAAGTTGTCTCAAAAGGGCTTCAGCGTGTTGGCTTCGGCCCCACGTTCGCCTTCTAAAAATCCGGGACTCTGTAGTCCCGTGGTCTAGTAGAGACATACAAGATAATAATAAGTATGTATTCTCAGACCAAGGTCCATACAAACAATTTAAATGAAATTAATTTTAAAATTAAAAACTCTTATTTGTCTAAACCTATGGCTGCGCCTACTCAATGTTTCTGGAAGGGGCAGTCTAATCTGATTGCGATCATTTTCAGAATATATCACTATACTATCACTGTCTCCTGAGTCGTAATTATCTCCATGATTTTACTATAAACGGGTAACAAACATAACTTTCATTTGCACATCAAATTGTTGGTCAAAATCATTCGTAAATCTCTCCGAGGCTTCGTACATCCATAACCACATTGTGGTTGGTCCAAGCCACACAAACACATGTAACGCTATTTACATCGTACCTTTGTGATTTACATGAATCGTTTGAATGTTAAACGTTTACAGATTGCTTTTAAATTTTATCAGAACTCAATATGCAGTTTAAGCTGAAATACGATACCATTTTTTGAGAATGACTTTTTGGCAATCAAGTTTAACTGCTCGTGGAGTATCGCTTTTGATTTGGTTTGATTGTTAAAATTGCTTTAGGTTTTATTTATCTTCATAGCTTCAATATAAATGCGTAAATATGTAGTTATGTAAAATAATAGAGTTGAAATCTTAGGCTTATCTAAAAAACTGACAATTTGTGGTATGATACAAAAAAAAAAATGGATGATCCCAATATTGTCCCTTTTGGCATTCCTTAACTAAAACTAAAACAATAACAAACAAAAGAGCTTGCGTTGAATATAATCATTGCAAACTCTCTCATGTACAAATCTATAACACAAAACAGATAACTATAAACACACACACGTACATTTTAAAGCACCTTTCATCTACACATACGATACTGACTGTCAAAAACACATCTGATAAATCTAAATGGTAAATACTTCAGCGTACAAAAATATTTATGGCATTCCAAAATGAGCGCTGTGGCTTTAGAAATAAGGTTGAATATGGGGTGGAGGATGTGTTCATACATCAGCACTATTGCTAAGGATCTCTTGACATACATTGAAAGGGAAAAGGGTACGATTGGAGATAGTATTCATGTTTTGCCTTTTGACTTGATCAGTTATTCATAGAATTTTGATGTGGCCGTGTATGACGGTTTTCTATTTGTGGTTTGGAGTATTTTGTGTTAGATATTTTAGTGTTTTATGGATGTTTAGGTAAACCTTTATATTTACTAGCGTTTATCTTATCTGATAAGAGCAAACCCCTTTAAATCTTGACCATTACTTTGAAAATATCTGCTGCTATTTTCTTATTCTCTATAAATATAACAACATCAGCATCATTTTGGATATAAAATATTGTTTTATCAAGATTCTTAAGTTAAGCTTTACTTTATTCAGATTTTTTATGTACATACTTTTTCTTCTACCACAACCACTCTATATCCTTTTCACCATACATATGTAAAACTACAAAAATGATTGCAGCCTCCTCTTTAAAAGCTAGTGCTACTCAACAGTGTTGCCACAATGACTCCATGTGCATATTTACCATGCCATCGTTATTGCCATCGTCGGCTGGACTAATGGACTCTGAGCACAACATTGTTTTCGTTTTCATCGAAACAAATGGACAGAACTGTTTTCAATGCAGTTTTACTGCCTACCAAATGGAGTTTTTGCGGATGAGTATTGAGTAGTTCATTTTGGTCGTATTTTGTTTGGCTAATGATGATTTCTTTTTGGATTTACATTAAAGTGTGATGCTCTTTTTTTAATTTGACTTATTGGCAAAGCTTGGCGAAGTCGGTCACTGGATGGTCTTGTCAGGACGAGTTCCTCCGTGTTATGGGAGGCATGTTACATTGGTGGGTTCCGGCTGTTATTTCAAAATCTTTGGCAGTCGTTACGGGAAGTCAGAAGCCAGAAATTCTGACAAACAGTCTTAACAAGGGGTATCGGGTTACATAGATTACTGGAGGTCAGATAGGCAGTCGCTTCATGTCAATATTATTTATCTTCTAAATTTAAGAGTACTGGGATTCTAAGTCTCAGATTATCCATTTCAGAATCATAACATTTAGAAGATACTCTACTTCTAGTTACGGTTTTACCACTAAATAGAATCGTATTTACATATTCCACATTCGAATCGAATATAATACTGCATCCCATTGCAAAATAAGATGAAAGCTTTAGATACAGAGTTACAGACCTAAAATAATTACAGCCATATCCACAAAAAAGAAACAAAACAATATAAAGCGCTCACATTATCCATTCAGAGCACAAAAAGCAGCGTTTATCTCAAAACAAGAGCGCGGGAAAAATGCGAACATCATAAAACAAAATGAAAGATCAGGTACAGCACTAGTTTAAGAGAATAATTAGCATAGCGAGGAAGCACGTAATCGTTCGAGATATTGTGTAGGAATATTATCTTCATACTCCATTTTTAAAGATGAAAAGTTTTAAGCGCAAGACGAATAAAAGAAAATGACCTTTGTTGAACAACAGATGTGCTTCTAGCAATGTGAAGGTATTTCGAGCATTTAATTTATTCTGTCAATAAAGTTTCATCTGTCAAATTTCCTTAATCGATTACACTAAAGCATATGGTCCAAAGCTGATTGGGAAAATTTTACAGTTTCAGGTAGCTTGATGTGCTACTAACATCTGCCCATACCTAGTGTTAATGCCTCGTTAGGTTATTTTTAAGTCAATTTGTTTTATTTGATTTAGCTATAGGACTACTAACGATGTTATAGGTTACTAAATGTAATTAGTATTTTTATACAAGACACTAATATATTAATATTAATACATTAAAAATCAACAAAGTAATTTGTACCTTAAACACAATACATACAGAACCCAGTTTGGTCTACACGAGGTCCGTCATGTTTTTTTTTTCATTTTCTCAATATCTTTGCGTCATAATTCATCATCATCATCATCATCATCTCATCCATAGGACGTCCACTGTTGAACATAGACCTCCCCTTTAGATCTTCACATGTAGGTACCGTATTTATAGTGTCATATTTGTTACTGATTAAATGTTTTATATATCCTTCTATCTATTAGAATTGGAAATACGATACAAGAATTTGATTTTAAAATCTAGATAATATTGTCTAAATGGTGTATAGATCCAGATGTTTTCACAAACGTGTTTCCCAATAAAGAGGAAACCTGTACTGTATCCTACGGTTTGAGTACTCCTTTTCACTGCTTTTTCGTTTCACAAAAGAGATGGTCTGAACAAAACTTAAGGCACCTTTTTAACTGTAGTGTATCCAGACTGTAATTTTCAAAGGTTATCTATTGCAATATAATTTTGTTCGCAATTGTATTTCTTTTTGTTAATGAAATTATTTCATTTTTTTGTGAACAATGTGTCAAAATCCTTTGAATCATTTTAAATTATTGTTTTCTCATAAATATTATATATAAGTTCAGACTCACTCCCTCTTTGTGTAAGAGGAGGCCTGTGCTCGGCAGTGGGACGATAAAATGGCTGATGATGATGATAAATACCTTTCACCTGACTCTAATCTGTAAAGTTTACCCAATCAACATTGAACCTTATACTTCAGACATAAAGTTGAAATCTATTAAAAAATTACAGATTATAGTAGCTTGGTATCTGTACCATTCATGTACAGACGCCAGCACATCAAGCTACCCGAAACTGACAAATTTTCCCTACCGTATGCTCCAGCGATAAAGTTTGAAAATCTATAAAAAATTTGTCAGACTGTAGTAGTTTGACGTGCTGACTGTATATTAACATAACAGTGAATCTTGGAATAAATACCGTTCAAGACTACATCAATAGTGTCGTATGTTACGATGCATTAGGCAAAGGCCTTTACAAATCTTTATCATACCACATGTTACCTAAGCTAGCAGCAATAAAAAACTCAGAAAGCAAACACGGACCTAACCTAACGAGGCGAAAGGTTCCGTACATTTTTTTTTTGTATTTTTCCCCATGAAACTCCACACGAATATTCTAATTATCTTGCCTTCAGGTCGTTTCGGGATGTTGGCGAAATGCCCTTTGTTTTTCAAGAGGATTCGTAAACATGAGTAAAAAAATATTACCTACCGTAAATATTCGCCGGTTACCATATCAGGCTTTGGGCGTATATGGAGATCATGTTTTGGATTTTCGAGTTTTTTTTTGTTTGGTTTTGTGTTCTAGAATACAAGTGCTTTGTTTTGACCTGAAGTGCTGTTTACAAGTAAGTGTGTAAATGACGACCTTTGTAATACTCAGAGGAAGGCTAGACAGTTAATAAATAAATGTGAAATCTTTAACTTCGATAGTCATACTCTATTTATGACAGTTAAAAAATATACAGCGTCGAAATGAAAGTATTACTTAGGGCCAGTTTCACAATGTCCGAATAACCACTATCTACCAGATAAATTAAAAAAGTGGAACAGAATTTGTATGAAATTATCTAAGAAATAAACATACCGGAAGACGCTGGATGCAGGTCGCTTCCAACCGGTGTATGTGAAGATCTAAAGGGGAGGCCTATGTTCAGCAGTGGACGTCCTATGGCTGAGATGATGAAACAAACTGGAACTTGAGACAGGCCCTTAGTTCACCAAACATATCGCTCAAATAAGGTAACCACGAGCGCAAATATAAATACGCTGGAGACGCTGGCCCGCATTTTTATTTCATTAATAATGATTGAACCAGAGAATAAATAAAGCATGTGAGCATAATTAACAAACAAATCGATAGAAGAGATAATTGCAAACTAGTTATTCTTCCTTATGATAATATCTTTTATTTGAAAAAAAAAAATCAATATAAATTGATTAAAAAATTAAACGATCAATGATTAATTAATTAACTATATACTCGTAGACCAATTAAAATACGAACTCTAACCTAATAATTTAACACGCAAAAACACTTAATGACACCACCACACTACCTACTTACAAGAGAAGAGTATGTCAGTAACACACTGACTCATAATGCACCCCTGCTGTAAGGGCAGAATAAGAGTGACTTCAGACCAGCACTTATGTAGTCACAAACCAAAATGTACTGGCAATGTTGATTATTATTTTTTAGAAATATTTTCTATTATTTATTTTATTTAATAATAAGGTACACTAACAGCTTCTGTATAAAAATTATATAAAAATAATAAGGACTTGAAAATGGGCTTATACATTTGCCAATTTATAGGTGAACCAACATTTATAAATATAACTGATAACTTAAACTAAAAAAGAAGAACTACATAGAGTGGAGAACAATAACAGATTTAAAATGAAATACTTTTACATAATTAAAAAAAAAAAAACTTACAATTTCACTAAAACGAGCATAGGATTTTTTTGGCAAAAGTAGCCACAATACGCGCTTAGACAGACTTCCAGAAATTAGCTTTAAAACGTAAGATAAAACACTAGTCTGAAAACGCTCTAAGCAGAGAAACAGGTGCATTGAACCGGGGGAACCCGCCAATTATTCATCGCCATACCTTCAGAGAAAAAATCCCTTGGAACCACCCCTTAAGAAGGGTTACGCAGATCTTTTGTGTTAGATATAATTTTTACTTTGTGAGATTTTCCATGTGGATCTTTTTATACTGTATTCTGTCAGAAAAAAAAAACTTATATGGATTCTATTTATTTCGTTTTGTATTTAAGTGCGAAATATTGAGTGTTAAAATGTGTATGTTAAAAACACCATATTTTATCAAAACTGAAAAAAACAGAAGCCTAAAAATTGCTCAACATAAAACATAAGTAACTTGCCCAGATAGAGCACAATAATTCGAAATGGCCACTTATAAGTAATTCAATGATTTAAACTATAGTAATATACATTAACATAAAATAATTGAAATTGATTATTATATATTATTTGTAAATGCTGTATTTTTATTCCCAACTTCGCAAAACCCTTTCTCCTACAATATTACTCGCATACCTTATAATCCACATCTCCCGTCCGCTTTGGAACGATGACATAATTATCCCGTGTACGTGTCGCCACCGTCCCGTCCAGTATAATGGACACACGTCGCATATAGATGACTACTCCTGCATTTGCATAGAATATTTAAAGTTTATTGTGGTTATTTCAGTTTGAATGTTACTTACTTTAGATAAAGCGGGTTTTGGTCTGTTTAGTTTTGATGAGTTTGAGCTTAAATTTAGAATTTACTTAAGGTGCTAGCGTAGGATGCCACCAATCAAAGCTTCGGGTTGTCTGCAGGAGTTACCGTGGCCTAGGCAGGAAGGACATAGTTTTATTTATATACTAACAATTTTGTATAATGTAATGTATGTTAGTCTTTAAGGTATATATGTATCTATGGGCCAATGCAGCCCGAAAATAAAGGTATTTGAATTGATTAGATGGTTGGTTTGAGTCAGTAAGCAGAATATATATAAGTACATACATATATTTGTAATCGCTAAATTACTATAGGTATAGAAGTACAAGTAGATACATGCTATTAGATAACATTTTGAATAATGAGGTACACAGACCGGATATCCATTAACACGGCAGTGAGGCGTGTCAGATCAAATCATCAGCAGATTGCCGATGTCAACAGATTAGTTTGTGTTTGTTCATATTTGAGAGTTAGGTGCAAGTTACAAGCTTATGCGGTCTGTCAAACGAATTTTAACTTTATGTGCCATATAATTAGGTTGTTTATTGATAAAACTACATTTACCAACCCTGAAATTGATAGCTATTTATTGATTGAGAATTTTTCATTGTGAAAGAGTTCGTGGCTAACAGTCACACGGATCATATTTTGATCATAAGGTTAAGCAATGCTGTGCATGATGTGTGTGTTGAACGTGTTTTGGAAGGCAGGTCAAACTGGTGGGTCACAGATAAGATTTGAAAATCTTTGGCAGTCGTTACGGGTAATCAGAAGCAGAAAGACTGACGACCAGTCACTTTCCTGTGGGGGCCTATGGTTAAAGCCTTTCAAGTAACTTTTCTAAGCTATAATGTACTTTTTGAGTTTATCTTGGATACTAATGACTGAGTAAAGGTGAAGGAAAACATCTTGAGGAAACTTTGACTTTATAGTCTGAAGTTGACTACCCTCTTGACCAAGCGGAATGTTTTATAATCTTTGTTTGTATGAGAACAGGCCTGTGTGGGATAATAAAAGTGCTGATGATGATTACTCGAATGAATTGGGTTATGAATATTTTGCTATTATTGAACATTCCATTCGGCATACTTAGTAATCGTACTTCCATATGCTGCCCTTCAGTGGGACAATAAAAAGGCCGATGATGATGCTGGTTAGCATTTGAATCTTGATTCATGGAACTTTGAAAAATACATTTATCATTCCACATTTAAACATCTTCGATTTCAATTAAGTTTCGTCAATATCAGTCAAGTTAGTTTAGTTAATTATGTATCCACACGTTACACCAAACTAATTACCAGTGTATTTGTACCACGGCTAAATAATTGCTATGTAAACGCAGTCTAGTTAGACAGTTCGCTAATGAAGATCTGCCTTATTAGTACGCATTACTATCAAGGGCAACTCCCCAGTATTTAGTAATTAAGTGATTCTGGAATTCCTGGTGAATTGAGAACAGGGTGAAGTTTATTAGATCGTCCACGTAGAGATAATTCAATACGTTTTTTTACACCTTGAAATTGGTTAAAAAATTGATTATAAAAATTTGCAATTTGTCTGTTGTGTTTCAGTTTTCTTGTTATATTTATAAGCCTCAAGCAATAATTGTAAGTTTTTTGTAAATCAAGATTTTTTTTGTTAAAACTGTTGGTTTAGGCCTCCTATCATACAGAAAAGGATTGAGCGTTAATGACACTACTAAGACTTGATCCTTCTTGATTTGTTCATGAGGTTTGTAATTCTGTAGTTGGTGTCTAAGATGTACGTTTACGTACGATCTATATTTTGAAATATTGGATAGGTACATTCATGTTCAAGACTTTCCTCACAACATGATCCTCATTCCTCATTCAATTAAAATTCATTCAAAAATGAATACAACTAAAAGCCCGTCTTCTAAGTATCACACTTAAACAGATGTACATAAGTTCCTTTCAGAAACATCTTAGCACTCAACCAATTACCGTGCGAGTTGTACCAGGCATTACCGCCAAGTTCTCAAGTCGCACGATATCGCACAAACTCGTCCGTATTCGCAATTTGTGCAAATTGCCATCCTGAACCAATTGAGAACTTGTGATAGTGTTAGCTCTGAAACTCGCTAATGCAGTTTGGAAAACCGCGTTTTAATGTTATGTTTTGTTATACATATCTAGTCTTATGTTGAGGATTGAGGTACCTTTGTGTGTGCGCGTGTTTTTTTAATCATTTGACCACCACGTCAAAAAATGAAGGATGTGCCCTCCGCGCCAAGCTAAGAATTCATCCATATATACCTACAAAATCAAGTCGTGGTGGCCTAGTGGTTAAAAGCACCAGCCTTTCGAGTATGAGGGTGCGGGTTCGATTCCGGGTCAGGCAAGTACTATAATTATAATGTAACTTTTCTAAGTTAAACGTACTTGCTAAGTTTATCTTGGACGCCAATGACTAATTAAAGGTAAAGGAAAACCCCCGAAGGAACAAAGTGGGTTTTAGTCAGTAAGAGTCTGACACTCCCTCCAGCTGCACCCTCAGCGGGAGGGGGCTCTGAATGTAATGTTAAAGGATATCTTTTGTGAAAATGGTACTATACATTTGCCTAGTCTTTTCGTAACCTATGTTGAGGTCGGCTATTAATTTGATTCATGTGATAGACCTTGACTTTTGCCCTGTGTAATTTTATCCACTATATCGGTAAATTTTTATTCCACATGGAAAATAGTCTCGAATATTTTTGTAATCATATATTTTTAGACATAGGATCGGAACGATAACGGTTTTAATAACGATTGAAAAGCCTGATACTTTAGTATAATAAGTTTAATGTTTATAGTTCTATTGTAATCCAGAAGTGGATATATACAGTCCTGTGGTGTTTTTAACAAACTACTGGAAACAAAATGGCCACTTTGACAAAATCGCTCCAAAAAATTATTTGGCCCTTTAACGGATTAAAAGTTATCATTTTTCTTCACGTATTACTTGGCCGGTATTTCTGTATCAGCAAATCAAAGTTAATCTGTCTTATTACAAAATTATATTGCTTGTTCACTCTGTCTCATATAATTTATAATTGTTATTCCTTTCTTCGTCGGCCATCTTCAGTGACCTTACCTCTATTTTACATTATTGAGTACACTGCCTACGTCATAATGTCCCTAATTTACTCCGATGAATACTTTTTTAAATTCTGCGATAATCTTAAAACCAATGACAGAATAATGGGTTTCAGGGAAATATCTGATATGTCACGATATTTATTAGTAATTTTTTGCTTAAGTTCGATGACGCAGATAGGTTTTCTTATTATAAGATATTTTAATTTATCTTTAAGTGTAGTTGATATGTGTTATGTGGCAATTTTAATATTAAGCTTAGTCTTGAGTCATATATTCGTGAGCGTTATTTTCGATATGATCCAGCGTCGCATGCAGTCCTTAAGGTATTTCTTGGAAAGTAACTATATACCTATAAATATTGTTGGTGAAAATGAAATAGCAAGGAGTATCAAAAATGTAAGGAAAAGTTTGTATTATTACAACAACCTAATGGACGAATTGACGCAAATTAATAATCACCTTCAATATATGGTAAGTAAATCTATACATATAATAAAATCGTAGAAAAGTCAAAACTGTACATTGAATATTTTTTTTTTAAGAATAACTGGGGCGTGATGCATATAGGCTACATATTATCAGGCTATCACGTAGGGGGGGGGGGGAGTGAAGGTTTTATCACCTAATGCCCACGCGGACGATGTCGCGGGCAACAGCTGGTAACGAATAAACCAATATGAAAAATTTCCAAAATTCGAGCTTTTTTATAATGAAAATATTATTTGTTTCAGTTACTGTTCAAGTTTCTCTTGAACTTTCCCAAACTGATATATATGGTATACGGGCTATCTTTATTGACTTTTCAAGGAGTAAGTTTATTTTTCACTTTAATTATTTCCTATGAGGAATCGTAACTACTTCTAAGAGTAATTAGCGCTGTGGCACCAATTTCTTGGGGTTGAGGTAGCAGCAAACGCTGAACATGTACTTTAAAGGAACTAATATTATACTAAGAACACCTATTAATATTGACAATACATATTGATAACTCGGGGCCACAGATAATGTGCAAAGCGTACGCGCATAAACCTAGCTAGCTACCATAAAGGTCCGAGCACTACTTTTTTATGTTATATTTTTTCTATTTCCATTTTTGTGTAGCCTTTTTATTATTGTTTTTTATTTTTATTTTGTTTGTGTTCTATGTCGCAGCATAAATTATTTTTCTATCTTTTTTACTTAAATATTATTGAAAGCGGATTGTCGATTTCAGTTTTTTTTCCACATTATTTCTTACACTCTATTTCTCTCTTATAGTTCTGTGTTTCAGTCTTTGTATCAAACGTAGCTTAATTTTAATATCTTAAATTATTACAGTTTCTGCCGCACCCTTCATTGACTGTCGTAAATATTCTCGAGGCGATTATAACAATATCAGTGTTGTTTTCTTCGGCCATTATCGTAGAAAGAACCGTATTTGAAGTGGACAAAATAAAAGAAATTCTTACAGTTCAGCTAGTGAGATGTTCAGGTAAATTGTGGTTTTTAGAGAGCTCCACATATATTACAATAGTTCGAGGATGATTCATAGCCATCAATTTAGGTGTTGTTCATCATCAGTGGCCTTATACATCTAAGAAAGATGATTAAAACAGCAGCCGTGTCAGGTTATTTGATTATGGCACTTGCGCTGATGGCTAACAAGGCCTATATGAGAGCGACAACGCCGGTCGCAACGTCCGCAAACAAATTGTGTTCCCGGTGAGAGGTTAGAGGTTGTGCCATTCGTTGGTGGTGTGAAGGTTTTTACTCTTTAGATGTGTGCAATTTTTTGGAGGGAATTTTTTCGAGCGGTGACTTTATTGATTTTAGTTCTCTGATGGACTTCGTTGCAATATTTATTGCCAGAGAAAGTAAGAGCAAAGCCCTTCCTCTGCTGAGCGATCTTAAACATGAGGTCTTTATAGGCAGGGCGCACAGGTTGAGAACTCTGGTCTTAAGATATAGTTTGTCGGATGACTGCAATATATCACACTGATTCGTGAAATTAAAAAAGTCTGTCAAATTAGAAAAGTCTCCTTGAAGACTGAGTGTACTAGTTTCTAAAGTAAATTAAATCTTTTCAGACGAGTCTCTCCGGTTCGAGCTGCAGACGGCGCTGCAGTATGTACAACTGCGTCCATTCAGATACACGATTTGCCGCGCTGTGTCGCTCAACATGAACCTGCTCTACAACATCATATCCCTCTGCATTAGTTACGCCATTGTAGCTTTGCAACTAACACATTTTAGTGTGCAATAGAATAATTTACAAAAAATCGAGAAAACGATCGAAATTATTGCCCTTTGATGATTTTTGTTGTGTGTGTTTTGTGTATGTTTGTTATTTACTACTACATAATTATATAGTATTTTCAATTCCACAAACCAAAAGACCTAGTGATAATCACTGTGTAAAAAGTCAGTCCCACGGTGGGCGCCAAAATAATCTCCTGGCGCCCGAATTGGGACACAACAAAAATAAAAGTTTATGAGTGGCTTTGTGTTTTCGATATTGGTAAATGTTTTTCACAAATTGGTTTTTCACTTAGTGCACATTGGTTTTATGATGAATTTTAAATGAAACCTTAAGTTTTAATTGCGTTGTCTAAATATTGTGTAAGTAACTTTGTCAAGTTTTAGTTATTATAATGTATTGAAAATGGTTTGATTTTTATTTATGTATACCATTTTTATTATTATACTTATCAGAAGGATAAAATGAATAAACGTCGGAATCTTTGACTTTTGCTGTTACACACATGAAAGGCTAATACATTAAGTAAATCCCATACATACCCTAGACATAGATGTTACAAAGCTAATGAAGTGACTATCATAAATCATAACGGCGGCCATATATTAACACGAGCGTGTATTGACAGCGCGCCAAATACATTTATCATTGGACACAAGTCATGCATAACAATTGTATCAACTATAGTTAATATATACACGTGATACTATGTATAGGTTTAGAGCTGGTTTTATAGTAAATGCTGTCTGAAATTGTGGATTTTTTCTGTGTTCAAAATTGGAATCTATTCAACTTTTCATTTGTTTCCTAAAAAATTGAAAGAACCATATTATTAGAATTTATCAGTTTTTTAGCAGCTCTTAAAATATGTTTTTAGGCCCGCCGCTGACTGCAACTTTTTATCACCGTGACTGTCACCCACCATGCGCTCACTGAATCAGTTCTTGGGTAACAAATCGCATTCATTTTTGTAATGGAATTCAACGAGGTTGCCGTGATTTGAGCTCTTGAAATACGTAGAAGAAAAATGAAAAGGAAAAAAGCCACTGGGTGCATTCTATATACACGGAAAGTAAAGGAAAATTCACCGGCCGAGTGACAAAAAGTCACCAGTCTCCGGTGTTGACTGCCGCTGCAACTATTTGTCACCGAATTATCACGTCACTATAATAAGCGCACCCAATACAGTTTTCATTGCACTTGACTAAGTGACAAAAAGTCACGGTGGCAAAAAGTTGCAGTCGGCGGCGGGCCTTAAGCTAATAAGAATATAAGGAATTTCGTTCAAGTCTGTTTCCAAATTTAAATAATATTTTGTCAGTTTTGTAATTACTTAAGTACACAAGCATTTGTCATTCGAGTTGCATATCGATATTTCATGTCGACATAATCTCTTTATTAATATCGACTGCATCGAAATGTTACCTACAGTAAGCTAGTATAATGAATAGAAGCGGCAGAATTTAGCGAACCTTCAATATTGTTCGGGATTTTAAATCTTTATCAAATTTTAGGTTGTTACTAGACCTATATCAAATTTGACGGGATTTTAAATCTTTATCAAATATTAGGTTGTTACTAGACCTATAATCATCCGTCAATCGACGATCTATCGTTGGTAGAATGGATTGTTAATCAGTACGGTGGAAACTGTCGATCGAAATCAACCACATTACATTATATATACATTTTAGCATCGATACATGGCATCTATCGAAGTTCGATCGATTGGTTTGGTCATACCCTTAATTTTACCCAATAATGATATATGTTATTTACAAAAAAAAGAACATCGTGCTACAAAAAAGAAAGACGAATCTATAACCATTTTATTTTTAAGTTTCCAAAGTATCACAGCGAAAAATGCTTGATGCGCAATTGAAAGCTAATTCGATTTAATTAATTTGGGGCTATAGTGTTTTTGTTGATTGTTTATATGTAATGCCTGCTCTATTCTATTGTTAAGTCTGTGGTAACAGCGTGCGGTCTTGTCTAGTGGAATTATTGGCAATTGATTTATTTATCGGCGCGTACGTTCCGAGATAGTATTCAAAGTTGACTAATATCATATTAATGTGGGTTTGTCTCGACGGTCCGCTGTATATAACCTAGCCTCATCTACCTTTTGCCAACTATATTGCAGACAGCTTCCAGTCTAACTGGATAGCGATTCTGTCTATCTGATTTCCTCAACTCACTCAGGCAAACCAATACGCCTTGTTAAGACTGGTTGTCAGACTTTCTGGCTTCTAAATAGTCGTAACGACTGCCCAAGACGTTTTAATGACACCCGGGACCCACCAATTTAACATGCTTCCCGAAACACGTAGGAACTTGTCAACTTGTCATCCATCCCAGGACCGACCGCGCCAGGTGTTGCTTATTCTTATGATAACTCCTCTTCCTGCTGTGTACATACATAAATGTTTGCTGTGCCCGACAGGGTCCATAATTATATCCATTATTATACCCACCAGCCTTGTACATGTTATGATATACAATTAAGTTATTGAGTATTGAGTACATAAAAGTCATATTGTAATATACATATATACCTATTTATATTATTCAATATATGTATGTACCAATTTATCTCATGATCAATATATCTTCAAAAACAAGTATACTCAAGATCCAAATTAGAATTTTCATTTTTAATCAAAACTCAAAACCAATTTAGAATTTTATAAACACAGTCCGATAGCGCCACCGAACCATATGAAACTTTGGCCATCGATCAAAGTCAACTGGGTCCCTAAGGCCAAGCCGCTCGGTCCTCAAGTTAAACTCTGGTCACACTTTGTCGTTTCATGAATTAATTTAACTTTCACAAATTCGACTTCAGATATTATAAATTTGATTGTTAAGGAAGATATAAAACAATAAGAACATAACGTTTATTTGCAACGAACACAGTTGGTTCTAGATTTTAACAATGGTTTTTAGTTCGGACTATATACTGTCTGTATAACATGCAAATTTTTTGATAAATGATATTTATTTTGCAAATAGGTTGAAATCAACACTTTTACACGTCAACACATTTTTTAAAAGAAAGAACGAGATGAGATCATTCAAGTACGTATTGACCAACAAAACAAAACACATAGTTTGTCTGTTGGAAACTGAATTAATCTTATAATTTCTTATATTATCTTCACTAATATAATGCTAAAGTAAGCTTGTCTTATAAGTTATATATTTATTTATTTATTTAATACACTATGGAAGACTTACAGCTATATAAAAACTTAGTATAATTAATAGGTTGTACAGGTGATCTACACTCATTCCTTCTCCGTATGATCAGAAGACTGCCCTGAGTGAGACAATAAAAATGGCCGGTGATGATGTCAGGCTGAAAGTCAAACAATGCATTTCTTAATAAGTTATTTCTACAAAATTCATCTCGATGAAGCCAGATGTAAAACAAAATAGACGAAGGGTTACAATTAGCCCTAAAAATAATAAAAAATGCAAGGGGCGCAAAGATAATCCTTCTAAACACATCTTAAGATTTTATGTCTCCTTCACTGATAAACTTAAAGATTTTGGACTTAAAAAGCTATGCGATGCTATATGAAAAATTATCGAAAAAATCTGGATGGACAGAAAATGCATTTTTTTAAAACGTGTCTATTAAAGAATAATAAATACTACTTTATGTAAGCTAGAATTTGTAAGTCCAAGGGACTGAAAGTGGGTTCATTTAAGAGCAAATAATATTCCAAGTACAGTCATCAGGACATCAAGCTTCTACAATCTGTCAAATTTTCGTAACAGCTTTTCAACTTTATTGCTGAAGCATATGGTTCAAAGTTCATTGGGCATCATTTTCCTGCCAATTTTCTTTACTTTGGTCTTTCCAGGCGTATCGTCTTCCTTACAATCCATCCATCGTCTCTTCATTCGTCATCTTCCTCTATATCCATCCACGTTTCCATTCAAAGAAATCCTCACAACTATCCCTACTATCCCTACTAATATTATAAATGCGAAAGTAACTCTGTCTGTCTGTCTGTCTGTCTGTTACCTTTTCACGCCTAAACCGCTGAACCGATTTTGATGAATTTTGGTATAGAGATAGATGGAACCTTGGGAAAGGACATAGGGTACTTTTTATCCAGATCCCGATCCCGATCCCGGAATTATACGGGTGGAAACGCAGAGTGCAGTTGTGTATCGTATATTCCTACTAAATGAATTTTGGTATAGAGATAGATGGAATCTTGGAAAAGGACAAAGGCAACCTTTTATCCCGATCCCGATCCCGTAATTATGCGAGTGATAGATAACGCAGGGTGCAGTTATGTATCGTATATGCCGTTATGCGAGTGATAGATAACGCAGGGTGCAGTTATGTATCGTATATGCCTACTAAATGAATTTTGGTATAGAGATAGATGGAACCTTGGGGAAAGACATAGACAGTCTGTCTGTTTCGTTTTCACGCCTAAACCGCTGAACCGATTTTGATGAATTTTGGTATAGAGATAGATGGAACCTTGGGAAAGGACATCTTTACTTTTTATCCCGATCCCGGAATTATGCGGGTGAAAACGCGGGGTGCAGTTATGTATCGCATAATTCAAATACTCCTAGCCAGCTTTTAGAATACTTTCTGTCTGACATGTCCATCAGGCCCATCGGCCTATACACTATGAATGTGTGAGTGTGACGATGCATGGTGTGGTGTGGCGGGGCTGGCGGGCGCGGGCGCGCTGCGCGGCGTCGTAATACAAAAACGTATTAAACTAAGTTAAGTCAGGGATCAGGGTCAGGAAAAGTCTACCTATGTTAATCTCAATAATTCAATGTGCCGGCTTCATTAGAATCGTTTCATTATAGTTTCAGAGCCTATTCAGTCCAAACAAATTTACACGAAGTAGTAGTTCTACGCAGACGAAGTCGCGGGTAACAGCTAGTATACTATATTTATTTTGCTTTCATAGCTTAGCTTGACGGTAGTGAACAACCCCTATAGTCGGTTCAATTTTAATATCGCCGTAAAAACCGGATTATATTCATAACAGATAAAATATTTTAACTGCCTTTTTGAGTTTTATTTGTTTATGTAATCCCAGTTATTGTTCTTAGGCAATTTTATTGCGTGCGCTATGTTTAAGTGGTCGTTTTCTTAAATCGCTTGAGCTAGTTTGTTTTCATTGCTATAGCCGATGTCGAGGAAGGATATAGAGTACTTTTATCCGGATGCGCGGAGTAGTTTCCATGGGAAGCGGGTATGGGTGGAAAATACAACGTGTAACGTTAAAAGCGCAAAACTTGAAAATAGTTTGATCAGAATAACGAGCAGTATCAATTAAACCACTTTTTAATATAGCTCACATAAAAAAAACTTCATTTAAAACGTTGACCTGTCTGTTTAATCGAAGCCAAGCCATTACTTTCTCAAACCCAATAAAATAGGTAAAAAAACAGAAATTGTTTTTTAACAAATTTAATTTTTCTTATCCGCGGGACAATAATAGCTCTAATTTCAATGCCAATACGAATCTTTCTTGCAGTAAACATCATGAATTAGTTGAAGTGAACAATATTTTTTTCTCTGGAATAGGTCGATTACATTAAAAATCAGTTGGGGTGTCTGAGGTTTTGCGCATTTAACGTTACACGTTGTATAAATACGGAAAATAGTTCGAAAAATACATTTCTAAGTTGCTATTACAAAAAGAAATCTCATTTAAAATTTCACATCTCACACTGACGCGACTCGAAGGCTGTAATCCTACTCTGATTGATGACATCCTATTGTACATTACCAATGAGATTACTCCACTAATATACAAAGACCTTACTTACAGAACATGGGCCTAAATCTTGAGGGTCATGATATCTTGGACGATTTAGTACAAAAGTTCGCGTCCAGATAAATATGAGCTCCGAAGTAGAACATTTGCGTTGGTCTTAAGGATGTATCAATATTTGTTATTATTTTGTTTGGGTGGTTTTGTATGAATAATTCATATAATATCATGTAGATACGCTCAGCTTGATGAGGTGTCACATTATTCACAATTTGCGACTGATACCTTAATACGTTTTTGTGATTATGTATGTAGGTATGTAATTTTCGGATAAATCACGCTGTCATCGATATACGCATTATAATTCAACACAATGAGGAAACATGGCGTTTGTAATATTGTTATGAGTTTTTTATAAAATCATTTTTAAATCCATTCCAAGTCAAGTTTTTATTTCATTTACTAAATAGGAATATTGTTGCGAGTCTGTGGTTACTGTTTTTAGTGTAACTGTTATGTGGTAAAAAGCTTTCAATTATGCCAATAATATTATACCTATTTGTATATAAAAAAACTTTTCCAATCTAACCATAGTACTTTTTTCACTATCTACGAATATATACCAGACATACATAAATACTCTTGCTTGAAAATACAAAGCCTGTAATCCTCATACGATTTTAAACTGAGTACTAGACAGGTACATTTAGATAATTACAAACTCGTTACTAAGTGACAGCCGCGCCGGTTGATCGTTCATAAGGTCGTCGCCGTTAGTCCGTGGATGGGTGACCATCTTGCCATGACGAGTTCCTCCGTGTTATAGAAGACACTTTAAATACATCACGAGAGACAGCGGATTGGTACATCTATGGCAATCGTTACTGGTAGTTAGAAACCAGAAAGTCTGACAACTAGGCTTATCGCGTTGTTTTTGTAACTGGGTTGAGGATATTAGATAGGCAGTCGGTCCATGTACAACAGTGATACTTAGATGCATCCAATTAGACTGGAAGCCGACCCCAACATAGCTTGTGAAAAGATTAGGCAAATGATGATTATACAGATACATTTACCTGATACACAAAGAATCAACAAGTCAAATCTGAGCTAGAGTAATAAAAACTACGCTGAAGCTAGTTTTACGATGGTAGTCGTCTCCACAGTGCGTTTCGTCCACGGGGATAAGTTTATTCTTATCTGTGATGCAAAACAGGGATTTACTAAAATTTTTGGATAGGTGTAGGTATTTTCCTCTGCTCCCTCACATTCAGCTAGTTATACATAGTTGCTAGGATCCAGTACATAAAGCATATATAGTAAACTATTTAAATCACAAAAGATAACTTATAACGTACTTGAGAATTTTCTTACCTTGGTGAACATTTTGATGCATCATCATCATCATCATCAGCCTTTATTATTTAACAACCACAAGACACAGGTCTTTTCTTATACAGAGAAAGAATAAGAGAAGAATTTCCATCAGATAAAAAACTGCAGATAAAAAAGTATTCGTTTTAGGGTCTGTTTCACCACCTACGAGTAAGTTTCAGATAATTTATTTGGTAAATAACGTCATCCAAATTCTGTTTCATTTTTGATTTTATCTTTTAGATAGTGGCGATTCAGACATTGTGAAACTAGCCCTTAGTAAAAAAATATTTCCAAAAATCAGTTTGTTAACTACTCCAGAATAACATTTTCTTTTAAAATGTTCTATGCAGTTTCGTTGCATTCTCGCATCGTGGTGGATTGTAGTAATAAATTATGTATTCACTAGCTGTTACCCGCGACTTCGTCTGCGTAGAACTACTACTTCGTGTAAATTTGTTTGGACTGAATAGGCTCTGAAACTATAATGAAACGATTCTAATGAAGCCGGCACATTGAATTATTGAGATTAACATAGGTAGACTTTTCCTGACCCTGATCCCTGACTTAACTTAGTTTAATACGTTTTTGTATTACGACGCCGCGCAGCGCGCCCGCGCCCGCCAGCCCCGCCACACCACACCATGCATCGTCACACTCACACATTCATAGTGTATAGGCCGATGGGCCTGATGGACATGTCAGACAGAAAGTATTCTAAAAGCTGGCTAGGAGTATTTGAATTATGCGATACATAACTGCACCCCGCGTTTTCACCCGCATAATTCCGGGATCGGGATAAAAAGTAAAGATGTCCTTTCCCAAGGTTCCATCTATCTCTATACCAAAATTCATCAAAATCGGTTCAGCGGTTTAGGCGTGAAAACGAAACAGACAGACTGTCTATGTCTTTCCCCAAGGTTCCATCTATCTCTATACCAAAATTCATTTAGTAGGCATATACGATACATAACTGCACCCTGCGTTATCTATCACTCGCATAACGGCATATACGATACATAACTGCACCCTGCGTTATCTATCACTCGCATAATTACGGGATCGGGATCGGGATAAAAGGTTGCCTTTGTCCTTTTCCAAGATTCCATCTATCTCTATACCAAAATTCATTTAGTAGGAATATACGATACACAACTGCACTCTGCGTTTCCACCCGTATAATTCCGGGATCGGGATCGGGATCTGGATAAAAAGTACCCTATGTCCTTTCCCAAGGTTCCATCTATCTCTATACCAAAATTCATCAAAATCGGTTCAGCGGTTTAGGCGTGAAAAGGTAACAGACAGACAGACAGACAGACAGAGTTACTTTCGCATTTATAATATTAGTAGGGATGTTATAAAACCATCCGCGCCAATGGCTGAGATTTCACTGATCCAGCTTGTTTTAATGGCGTACTACGGAAACCTAGCTTTGACTTTATATACCTAATGTTTTTTAAAACTGAAGAGCTTGTTGGGTGATTTTTGTGTGAAATTTTCTGGCCGTTGCTTAGTAGATAGTGGAATATAGTGTGACAATAAATTTTGCTATAAGAATCTAAGGTAATTTTTGTTGAAGATACACTTTTTTGGTGGATATTTGTTTGCTATATAATGCAATATAAAGAAAGAAGAAGAAAGAAAGAAATTTTTATACAAACCTTGTAGGAAAATCTGTTCGAGTATGTTTGCTTCTTTGCTATTTATAGAATACTTAAATACGTTCCATTATGCCTCTAATTTTCTAAAATTCAAAGGTAAGCCAAGAATTTTTACAGAGGAAAAAAAGGTTTGTACTTCGAGTTTTATTTTTGATTTATAGTTGCTATCCGTTCCGGAGTTCCGTGTGTGTCTAATGTCACTATGCATGCGCTCGCTTCAGAATTATTCATGAACACTTCAGAACTACGAAAACTTGATTTGAGGATTCTAGATAAAATGGACATCTTATTTTCATAGACTACCCTTTATCATTAAGGGAAGAGCTCCTGTACCTGTTACCCGTACCTGTACCTGTTACCGGTACCTGTTACCCGATACGCGTGCTGTCGCTGTGCCGTGTACCTGGATAAGATACTTTTTTACCTAGATAAGATACAACCGCACGACACAATAGATAAGTAAGGCAATAACCTACCTAAAGGTACTAAACTAACCTAACCATCTTGTCATGGCAAATTACTCCTTGGTTTGGAAGGCACTTTAAATTGGTGGTTGCGGTTGTCATTTGAAAATCTTTGGGAGACGTTACAGGTACTGGAAATCCAGAAAGTCTGACAACCAGGGTATCGGGTTTCTTGGGTAACGGGGTTGAAGAGATCAAATAGGCAGTCGCTCCATGTAAAACACGGGCATTCAGCTGTATTCGATTAGAATTAAATCTAACCCCTAACATAGTAGGAAAAGGTTAAGTAGATGATGTAGTCCTTATCATTAAGGATACAGTAGACAAAAATACGCAAGCAAATACAAAGTAGCCTTTTATCTCTTTTTAGGCTCTAGGCTATCAATGTACTAAATCGCTGACAGACAAAGTCATATTCTCACTTATAACATTAATAAGGATAATAAAACTTGAACAAACAAGGAATATATCAAGATGAAAGCTTAGTTCTCCATTATTTATGCCTTCATTCACGTAGTAAAATCTAACTTTCTGTTACATTATCTCGGCGTTGCAACCTCGACCTTGCCCTTCGATAGTTCTATGCCAAGGATAAATGCACCCACGAGCCATGCCACGTGTAACTTGTTCTAGAATGTTACTGCGTATTATTTTAAACGTTGCACATTGCTTGGTGGCTTAGTGTTTAAAGCACCGTTCTCTTAAGTGCGAGTGTGTGGGTTTGATCTCGGTCAGACAAGTATCAATGTAAGTTTTCTAAGTTGAATGGACTTTCTAAATATATCGTGGATGCTAAAGATTGAGTTAAGGTGAATGAAAACCAGTTGAGGAAACCTGCACTTGAAAGTCTGAAGTCTCCAAGTAGGATTTAGCAAGCGTAGTAATTAACACTCATTGTTTCTCTGTATGAGAAGAGACTGCCGACCTAAAGTGTCACAATAAAAAGGCTGATGATGACTTGAGTGAATTGGATTACTGCATCCTCAGCGGGGGGGATCAGATAGTCATAAAACCAAAGAGTAGGAATACAATATTTATTAAAAACACGTATATATAATTTCTTAATTTACAAAATCTTCACACAGTTATAGTAATCTAAATTTGAATTATATGTAAAGAAAAAAAGACAAAGTGCATTATCAACAATTACTGTTTGTAAACAGAAATAAATATGCGTCTAGATATTTGTGTGTCGTTAGCTAATGACATAAAATAAATAGTCAGAAATCCAATACGGATTAAGAAAGTACGATTTTATTAAACAACATTCTAAATTCCTTTTTTTTTTGTTAAGATTTACACTCAGTGAGCAATGGAGATAAAAATTTTAACCGACAATACAAAGTGCTAATTCCTGATACATCCAAACAACGTTATCAAGTCGCAAGCTAAGCAGAGCTTTTACTACGAATATTATATAAATAAACATAATTATACATATCACACATAGGAAAACCTAAACTAAATCAAACACCCGTGTTCATACAAACAAATGTTCGACTTATGCAGGAATTGAACCTGCTACCCCTATGCTATCTGGTGTTGGAGCTGAGGGTCCCAGGTTTGATTCCCGGCACGGTCAACATTAATTGTGTGATGAGCATGCTTGTTGGTTGTGGTTTCGGTGTTATAATTAGTATTTATAAATGTACATGTGTAAAGTATTTGTTAATTTATCAGTCGTGTTCGCACCCATAACACAAGCTAATCAATAGCTTACCATGGGGCTAACCGACCGTGCGTGAAAAAGATGTAAAAAAAAAGATTGAGAGATTGAAGGAATAAACCTACCTATTCAGCTTAAAAGTTACTAAAGTGAATGAATTGCATGAAAACAATGACGTAGGTGATGCAGAAACAAACAACAGATACAGGCAGGTTGATATTGACGGGGACGGCTCTGCAGATCACGAACTTGAACGGCCGAATGTGGATATAATGCAGAGCGAGCTCCAGCTCAGACGAGAGGGAGGGATCTGAAAGTTATTTCAACTGCTTTATTAGTTAGTTCGTATATTGCATCTTCTGTTTTTAGCCTGTGTTGTCCCACTGCTGGGTAAAGGCTTCCCCATTTTGTTTCCACACCTCCCGATCTTAAGTGACCACCAATCACGATGGTAGGCGTTGAGGTCGTCCCACCATCTCTTCCAGGGCCTTCCACGTTTGTGGTGGCCGTTTTGGTATCATTTTGTAAAAATGTTTATTCATTTACTTAAAATTATAAAACCAGCCCGCATTGAGCAAGCGTGGTGATTATCGTTCAATCCTTCTCAGTGGGAGAGGAGGCCTGTGCCCAGCAGTGGGACGATAAAAAAGGCTGTGATGATGATTATTTACTTAAAGGTTCAAATAATGCATACACAATGCATAAACACAAATGATAAATCACACAACAATATTTTAATGTACATACATATATGCCAATTATATGTAGGTAAACATAACATTGACAAGAAATTGGTTACCGCTAAGTCGCTAACCCAAGTCTAAAAAGACTGGTTGACATTAAATGAAAAAAATAAAGTTTAAAAAACTAAAACGCTTTTAGCGCGCAATAAAATTTTCAAACAGCAGGTCCGCCATCTTGGGGACGCAGACATATTGGATTTGTAATGACGTGTCTAAGCTAGTCATGGTTGTCATCAGAACTCAGAGCGTGTAGACAATTTAGATTTAGAATTTCAATTTAGAGTCAAATTGAGATTCCAAGATTTTGTTACATTCATAGTCAGTAGCAAGTGAAGCTAATATAAGCGTGTTAATAAAAAGAAACAAAATAAAATAACTTTTGATAGTAATTGTTTTACCTGAGCAGCGAACCAACTGAGTAATGAGCGTAGCCTTGATTTCATCGACTTTGTTACTTATCAACTCTGAGACAAAAGCCGATGATGTCGTCATGAATAAAGATAAGATGTTTTCTAGTACAAAAGTGAAAACATCAATTGACCGATTCTGTAATTTATACCGTAGGTAAATCATTTGGGCTCACCAAATTATTGATAAATATGATATCTCTACTCCATCAGGCTTAGCATGGCAACCGTAGAAACAAGTTTTGTTACCGGAGAATGGACATAATGACAGAAAAGTGACAGATTGACGTAAGATTTCCTTTGACATTTTTTTCTTCTCTTCGATCGACATAAGTTTACAAGTGATTATATGCGAGTTGACAGGTCGCGTCATGCTCGGGCATTGACAAAAAGAGCTTTGTCTTTTCTTGACAGAATAGATATAGAATCGCCATGCTAAGCCTGCTGACAGTAATTTGATTAAGTTAGATTATTTCGTTCGTACAATATTTTAGGAGTTCATATTATAAAATTGTACGATAAAAAAATGAACCTACGTGCGGTTGCAGACTCGTATATATAATATAATAATATTCCAGCAACCAACATGGCACGCGGCAGATCAACAGAACTGCTACCTGCAAAACACACCACTTATTACTTTAGATGTATAGTTAGTAGCGATAACGATACATTAACTGTTAACATTCGACTACGGCTTACGTTACGGTAAGTCGGTAGACAGTAAGTCTGACGATAGTCTAATAAGGGGTATTGGGATACTCGGGTAACTGGGTTGAGAAGGTCAGATAGGCAGTCGCTCCTTGTTAGACACTGGTACTCAGCTAAATACGTTAAGACTGGAAGCCGACGGTATATTAGGCAACATCTTTGTCAAAATTACTTACCGACAACTGGAACTGATCATGAATAAAGTCGTAACTATTTAACAAGTTATTGTAGTAACTGACGCATTTTCTGATAACCTTCACTTTCTTCTCGAGCTCATCTCTGCCGACAATATTGACAGGGACGAAATTGTTCTCCAAAGTATTTTTTATCATATGCATACGCGTATACATTGCAAATAGGGATAAGCTTATACACAATGCAGTTAAATCCGAGCATATGGACATAAATAAAGATGGTAGGTACAAAGCATTAATCCAAATATGACTTAAGGTAATTATCCATAGAAAAAAAGCTATATAAAAGGCCACTAATATTGCTGTACTGAGGAATGGTATATGCTTATAGCCCATGATAGCATCGCTGGTTTTAACGCCTGCATAGAACTGTAAAATAGGATCTTGGGATGTTATGAAGCTATAGACAGCATCGATACTGTATTGAGTAGCCACGGGAACATATATGATAGAATATGTATGATAATAATAAGCACCAGTAATCGATAATATGAAAACAATACAACAATAAAGTCTAGCAAAGACACAAAAGAATTTAGAATCACTTAATCTGCTGTAGCATCCAAAAATAAGCTTCAAAATTGGTATTAAGTATTCGAGACGATTTGATGGCAGGAATTCAAGTTGTAACAATTTATCCATGTTGCAGAGTTACAATACAAAAAGTGACTGAGGTAGTAAATGATATTCAGGTGCACTAATTAAGGAACGAAATTACCTTTAATGTCGATTCTAGAAACACATTTAACTATATGAACTAGTTTATTTCAGTACCAAAGCATTAGAACATATAACACTAATTAGAAACATTTCGAGAACATTCTAAAATTAAATGTTATTTATTTATAGGAACTAAATCGGGTGTAGTGGAATTCAAATTTAAGTTATGAATTGAGAATGTTAGGTCGTAAGGAGGCAACATTTAAACCAAAGATTAGTAATACCACATTTATTAGAAACACTTACATGTTTTTAGAATTAAATCTACACACACAAATAATAGTAATCTAAATTAGAATTAATGAAAAAATACGTAAAAGTAAAAAGACAGTGCAGTATCAACAAATACTGTGAATACAATATTACACTTTAAAATACTGTTTTGCTGGGGAGTTTGTTGCGCCACTTCTCTTTCCCAGCGAAAATTGGAGTGGGGCATTATGGGGGATGTCTTTTGTTTTGACGTTCGAAAAATGATGACTTATCAGCCTAATTTGAATTTGAAATGCTACAGAAAAGTCACATATACACTAAATAAAGGATAAGATTACAGTCTACTTTATTATCTCCCGAGCCTTTTCCCAATTATTTTGGGGTTGGCTTTCAGTCTAACTGAATTTAGCTGAGTATCAGTGTTTTGCAAGGAGCGACTGCCTATCTGACCACCTCAACCCAGTTACCCGGGCAACCCAATACCACTTGGTTAGACTGGCGTCAGACTTACTGGCTTCTGACTACCCGTAACGACTGCCAAGGACGTTCAATGACAGCCGGGACCTACAGTTTAACGTGCCATCCGAAACACAGTCATTGGTGTCAATGTATACTTAGAAAGTACCTACAAACTTAGAAAAGTAGCATTGGTACTTGCCCGACCTGGAATCGAACCCACGCCCTCATACTTGAGAGGTAGGCTCTTTAACCACTAGGCCACGATAAGATTACAGGTTACTAAAGTGAACAAATTGCATGATAACAATGACGTAAGTGATGCAAAAACTTAGTATGGTAATCGGCATGTTGACATCGACGGGCACGGCTCTGCAGATCTCGAACTTGAACGGCCGAATGTGGATGTAATGTAGAGCAATCTCCAGCTCAGGTGATAAGGAGGGATCTGAAAGTCATTTCAAATTTGTCGGTTTATAAGCTTGTGCTCACAATGTCAACAACAGTTTAGAAGGATACGTTTGGTTTTTTAACTTTAGCGACTTGTACAATTATTGTAATTTTTTTTTTCTTTAGATTCTATTGTCCCACTGCTGGTCAAAAGCCTCCCCACTTTGTTTCCACACCTCCCGATCTTGAGCGCATGCCCACCAATCAAGGTGGTGTCCAGCCCAGTCCCATTTTAATTTTGCCAATTTTTGACCCACATCAAGTATTCTTGTTTTGAAACGTATGACGGTATTGCGTATGAAACGGTTTGAAAGTGAATAAACTACCTTACTCCGATAAATATTTTTTTCTTTCTTTCAAAAACCAATAATTTACTTAAGAATAGAATTATATGTGTTACCTGAGCAGCGAACTAGTTGTGTCACTAGCGTAGATTTGATCGCATCTACCTCGTTACTGATCAACTCTGAGACGCAGCCCGATGACGTCACCAAGAGTAAAGAAAAGATAATGTTTAGCGCCAAAGTTACCGCTTCTCTTGAGCTCTGTAATATTTTTGAAGATTCTGTGGTGTATTTTGAATTTTTGGGCTTAATTTGCATATTTTTTGAGATGCATAACTACATAGAACATATTTCATGTGGATAAAATTCATTTATATTCAAGACTTCTGATCATCTCCCGAGCCTTTTCCCAACTGTGTTGGGGTCGGCTTCCAGTCTACAAGTTTACAAGGAGCGGCTGCCTATCTGACCTCCTCTACCCAGTTACCTGGGCAACCCAATACCCTTGGTTAGACTGGCGTCAGACTTACTGGTTTCTGACTACCCGTAACGACTGCCAAGGATGTTCAATGACAGCCGGGACCTACAGCTTAACGCGCCATTCGAAACACAGATATTCAAGACTTCTGATATTGTACATTAATAAAGGAGATATTTCCACACATTCATACTGTCTGAATTTGGCGCCCAACTTGGGACTTTTTTTTGAATGGGAATTCATCTAGGTGATTTTCACTTTCATTGAGTTTGACTTATCTCTCACCTTTTGCTGCAGACAAAGCATTATTACGTCGTAAGATTCTGTCACCCAGACTGGCGCGACGGTTAGTAGAGGAATTGAAATCTGCAAATAACAATCGTTTTGGGCACACTTTTTGGATTTTGGATTCTTGGTGTGAAATTATTACCATCGTCATCATCAGCATTATAGTCCCACAGGTCGGCACAAGCCTCCTCTCACACAGAAGGACTGAGCGCTGATCACCACGCTTGCTAAAGGCGGGTTGGTGATTTCAAACTTTATAGTTCAGATTTTCTCGAGATGTTTTCCTTCATCTTTAATCAGTCATTGGTTCCAAAATACACTTAGATAGTACATATATACACTTAGAAAGGTTGAGTACTTGAGAGGCAGGTGCTTTAACCACTGGGCCAGCTCTTCTGCGAAATTAAGCTATACTTAAAATGATTACTAAAGCTGAATCAATTTAAGAAAGGAAAAGGTAGCATTGCATAAATAATTTAAAAGAATATATACGAGTATTAATCCCCGCTGCATGGGTATGTCCGTAAACATTTCATATTCGCTTAGCCGCGAACTTTTTTCATTTACATTTCCCAAAAATTACTTACCATAGTCTGAAATTGGCCGTCAACTAGGTCCCATGCATCAAGCAAACGACTGTAGTAGAAGATACATTTTCTGACGATCTTCACATTTTTCTCGAGCTGATCTTTGCCAACAATATTGACAGGGACAAAATTGTTCTCCAAAATTTTCCTCAATAGCCTCATACGCAGGAAGAATCCAAACAACGTTATGGTGATGACCAACGGATTTAGATCCGAGGCCGCAGCCATAAAATAAGTGGGCAGATTTACGTTATCAAACCTCAGAAAATATATAGCTAACTCCCTGATGATATAAGAAGCATACACATATGCTAATATTGATCTCCTAACTATTTGGAAATCTTTGAAGCCCATCATAGCATCGCTTGTTGTTATGTGACTGCGAAATACTATTGCACGTTGATTGCTTCTAAAAATATTAAGGGTTACAAGTACACTATACTGCAGAATAGTCAAGGTTTTCAGAGAATAGAATCCATGCAAATAAAAGCCGTAAGCAACCAAATAAAAGGAGACAACAATACAATAAAGCCTAAAAAAATAACAAACGTATTTGGAATTAAAGAATTCTGTGTAACATCCAAGTAAGTTTCTCAAAATTGGCAGAAAGAAGTCTATTGAAAATCCTAGAATTATTTTGAGTTTTTTCAATGCAACCATGTTGTCCAGTTTAGATATAGAGAAGACGAACGAATAAGTCTGAAGAAATTATATTCCGGCCCTAGAGAGAACGTATATGATGTACAATAAACCGACCCAAGTATACAATTTTAGAACACTCAATAATTTTATTGCCGTTCCAAATTTAGAAATTAATCATATCGCTACTATGCTTAATACATACATTTGTTGGATGATAAGGTTGTATGCATTTGTGTGGATCTACTTTCATTTGTGATGTAGAAAAAAATATAAGATGATAAATATCAGTGTTGTCACGCAGTAAACCAGCAGATGAAACACGCATATTTTCCTTTCCCTAACAATTATAATGCTGAAGAGTTTGTATGTCTGTTGCCTTGAACGCGCTAATGTCAGGGACTATAGGACCGATCTGAAAAATTATCATCAGTGTTAGATATGTATAGCTTGATTAACGCTCAATCCTTTTCGGAGTGAAAAGAGGCCTGTGCCCAGCAGTGGGACAGTAAAAAGGCTAATGATGATGAGATATAGCTCGGTTATCGAGAACCTACTTTTTATTCGGGTGCTCGGAGTATTTCCCACCATGTTCCCACCAGAGGCAGGCGATGTCGTTGGTGGAAGCTAGTAATGCATTAGTCCACGGTCCTTGAAATGCTATATTAAAGCGTACCTACATAATACTTATCTGATCAAATGAAGCATATAACCGCCCTCTGTAATGTTCTAAAATAGAATCAATTTTGAATTAACCTTGAAGGATAGTTCCATGAAGGATTAAATTCCAAGGAAGTGGCCTGAAGGCACTTAGTTGTGTCAAAGTAGCAGTTTTCTTTTTAATTATTTTCAATTTATAAAATACTCGGTTTCGGAAGAGTCGTGGTGGCCTAGTGGTTAAAGAGCCAACCTCTCAAGTGTGAGGGCGTAGGTTCGATTCCAGGTCGGGCAAGTACCAATGCAACTTTTCTAAGTTTGTATGTACTTTCTAAGTATATCTTGGACACCAACGACTGTGTTTCGGATGGCACGTTAAACTGTAGGTCCCGGCTGTCATTGAACATCTTTGGCAGTCGTTACGGGTAGTCAGAAGCCAGTAAGTCTGACGCCAGTCTAACCAAGGGGTATTGGGTTGCCCAGGTAACTGGGTTGAGAAGGTCAGATAGGCAGTCGCTCCTTGTAAAACACTGGTACTCAGCCGAAACCGGTTAGACTGGTAGCCGACCCCAACATAGTTGGGAAAAAGGCTCGGGAGATGACTATAAAATACTCGGTTTATGGTTATAAATATACTTGAATCATTGTCCTTATGAAGAACAAATTCACTCATATTAAAGCCAAAAACTTGCCAAAAGAAAATAAATGCATGATACATCAGTAATATTTTATACGTTGAATAAATTCCTTCAGTTATCATTATTTTATGTGTAGGTGTATCATGTATGGAAATGATACAAAATTGGATAAAAAGAGACAAATAAGAACTATGATGAACACGTAGCCATGAGAAATGGACGATATTTGTTTGAAATAAATATACAAGAAGTAATAACAAAATTCGTGTTAAATGGACGTGGCATAAACCTCTGCTCAGATCTACGAGCGAGCGGTGCTCTATTGGCACAACGACATGAAGATCACAAAAGTTACATAATTTTTCTTCGAGTATTACATGTTTTTGTTTCAATAAATAATTGATTACCTTCTCGTTTGTAAATAATAATAACTTTTTTACATATTTCTTTATCAGACTTCATTACATAATCCCCTATTTATCCATCGTTTATTTGGCCAACTTCTAACCATTATAAAACCACCGTTCATACTCAAAATATAATTCCAGTTTTTTTTTTTTATACAGGGTATCCAATTTCCATCTCGCATCCATGTGTAAATAGAATTGAACGGGTGTGTGCAAATGTGATGGCTCACATTAGGCTTTCATTTTCCACCGACGTGGAAGGGGATTGATGGCCGTCATTTGTTTCAGCGCTTTGTCTCGCAAATACTCGTCATGCAGAATTGGCACATCATCTCTTTTCATATTCACTTACGTATTTTCATTGATATTGAGTTATTTTCTTGATGGATTAAATGTATTACTTTGTTTTGGAATTGTAAGCGCTTTTTGTCTTTGGAAATCATTTTTGAATGTAACTACTGGTTGCGCTAGTTTATTAGATACAAGAACGATACTATTTGAGGCCTATCTCTGAATGTTATTGTCCATAGTTTGTTTTTGGTTTACTCCTTATAATTTAAAAGATAAACCGCAGATATAAGAACTTTGAAAGCGGCGATTTTTTCTTATGTTTTTCTATAGCCCTAGATGCCTAGATTTTTTGAGTAAATCATCAAATGACACGTCTCTCCCACCGTGGGTGCAGCTAGAGGTCAAACGGAGAGTCTTAGACTCTTACTTACTAAAACCCACTTTTGTTCCTTATATCGGTCTTTGTGTGCCAGTGCCGTGTGCCAGTGCCGTGGTAACTCTTGCAAACTATCCCGCAGCAGCCAATTTCCCTGAGGTAAATTGTAAAATAAACAGACTTAAAAATACCGTGATGTTTTTTTTATTAGTCTGTACTGTCCCAATGCTGGGCAAAGGCCTCCCCCATATCTATCCACTTATCTCTATGGCTAGCTTGATGTGGCCAGTCCTCGAGGATACTGTCAAATCGTTTCTCCAGCGCTTCCTCGGTCTTCCTCTCGATCGTCTGCCATCATCTGGGTTTCAATGGTTGGTAAACCTAGTTCACTTATCAGGGTGCATTCGTGCTGTTAATTTCGTGAAATTAGCTTACAATGAACCAGATCACTAACGTGTTCGCAATATTTAGACCATATACTAGTAACATACATGAATGATAAACATACTGTGTACCAGGTTGCTAAGCAAACAATACTCAGTATAGTTTCGCATTAGACAAATTGTACCCGCGGGCGATTTGCTACTCCATTTAACTACATACTTTGAAGTTAGGGTAAGTATGGGGATCTACAGTTGCTGTAAACGTATTTTACATAATATTACCTATATAATAAGATAAACTGTTTTTTTTTAAGTATTATAATATGTTCATATTTATATCAGTATTAAAGAAATACATTGTATGATTTTTTTCTAAGTTGCTTTAATCAAACTTTTAGATATTTTTTTTATTCTGTAAAAAAAATGAAATATGACGTTATCAAAGAGGAAAATTATGCAATTATTTGGTTACATAATTTTGTGGATTGTTAAAGCCCCGTAAAGTTTATCTGCCTAGTTATACAGTTTTCAGGGGATTTTTTGGCGAAGGATAGGATTTAGTCTAATCGGATACAGCTGAGTAATTGTATATTACATGGAGCGACTGACCGCCTCAACCCAGGTACCCGGGCAACCCCTAGATATGGCACAGTAAGACTGGTTGTCAGACTTTGGCTTAAGACTACGCGTAAGAACTGCTAAAGATGCTCAAATGTCGACGTGGTCGATCCAGACATCCACGCTGTTTCTGCGCCAAGTGGTGCTTGACCTCATGATCCATCGATACGTGCAATATTACTTAGCAGCCAAGTCATTAAGGTCAAGAAATACTAATAATGTTAGAAAATTATTCAGGCAAATCAACAAGCCTTCTCCATAACCCATGAAAATTAACCTTTAAATAATTAAAGCGGTTATCCATTAGGAAATGTGATGTGCCTAGCCGCGGGCACTCGTTTAGTGGGTAAAGATGTAATGTAATTTGGTACTCAGCGAGTAGGGTTGAGGTTTGTGTTCGAATACATAAGTGATATCGTATTACTTGATGTGATCGGTGTCATGAGTACCTACTGGTTGTAGTTTATAAATTAACTCACTTGTAAGTCCAGTATTTACATGGGTGAATTTGTAATTTATGCTTTAAATTCTCTTTTAAATCACCTTATGCAAATTAGTTGTTTTTGATTTTATTGCTGACGAAAGGACAATATGCCGTGCTGTTTTATAGTATGGCTGATGGCTTAGGAGCCGTGGTCCTTCCTACCTAGGGATAGGACCGCGCTTAACTTAACGTTATGAACGATCGACCGACCCGGCTATTAAGGTAATGTAACTTTATTTAATTTTCAAGCAGTAGTATAATGAAAAATCGAAATCGGTACAAAAGCAGTTTTCCGGATGATTTGAATCACATAAAAGGCTCTGAAACATCAATTTCGGGACGAACTTTACGATTGTGCTCAATGAACTTTATGATATTCACTTATACAGTTATAGCCTGGTTTACATGACTGTAAAATATGGATTAGTTCGTTATACATAGGATATCTATAGTTGCCACATTTATTGTCTTTTTATTACCCAGATTTTTCCCTGGTACAACTGCACCATAATTTTCCATATTCATTTAAATCAAACTCTTTCTCTCTCTCTCTTTCTCATCTTTGTTTTATATTTTCCTTAATTCCGTTAAGTAGAACGGACTTCGGATAGCATTTTCAGTACAACGGTTAAATACATACAAACATGCAATATTCATAGTGGTAGGTAAGCACATCACAAAAAAACAAAGTGAAAAATAAAATCCCGCCTAAACCGTTGCACCTGCGTCGGCCATTTTGAATTTATCCGGCCATCTTGTTTCGCCGCCGCCTGACGGATTACTCTGCAGATTTTAATTTGAAATAATAAAGCATTCTATTCCTCTGAAGTTTGTAATTATTTTATTAGTGTTATTAACTGATGGGGGCAATTAGGGAGAATGGGATGGATTAAGTTCTAATTAGTGGCGTTTTATATTTCTCTGCGCTTTGTGTTCTTTTTTTGAAATGCGAATTTAAAACTTTTTTTTTGGAATGAATTCATTTAGATGAATGTTTTGGTTATGATAAATATTATTGCAGATAAAGTAAATAGACAGAAAATAAAATAGATAGGTATGTAGGAAGGGGACGACCAAAGAAACAAGATGGATGGATTGCGTGAAAGTTGATATGGCTAGAAAGAATGTAACTTGTGAGATGACGGCAGATAGAAGAGCGTGGAAGACAAAAACATGCTGCGCCGACACCAAATAAAACTACTGGGATCCTTATCCCTATCAGGAAGATGATGATGATGATGAAGTAAATAGACAGGCATTTGTAGATAACTGGCATATCCTCTATGAGCCTAGTAGAATTTTTATTATAGCTTTTCACACAACAATAGAAGGATAACTTTTAAAATGGTATTCTCAACTTAAAGTAACAAAAACTGAAATATTTCATATAACTTCCTCAGCAAACAATTCATCAAAACTATTTTATACACTCTTTTCAGTGTTTTCTCGCCATTTTTAATCTGAGGATCGCATTAAACTTGATACTTTGTTTCAAATTGCATTTTCTGACGGCTCTTATAAAAACTTATACATAATGCATGTTTTGCCTGCAGCTGGATAAATCTGCTACTATGTGTTTGACTAAACAAGTGAGTTCTGAAAAATTTGCTGGATAATGTGTTTTTAGTGGAAATGCCAATCAAAATTATGACCACGTTATTTAGCATCCAACTGACATGTAATGTCTATAGATATAGGTTTTATATTTCTACTAGCGTTTGCAATAGAAAAAAACTTTTGGGTACTGATACCCAAAAGTTTGACTGGTACCTTTTAACTTTTTGGTAACTGAAAAAAAATATGCGTGCTGTTATTTGCTTCTTAGCCTTCTGCGGGAAAACGACTGTATCCGTACAGATGAAATTTATTTTGCATATAGGTTAGATAGCCTTTATTTTCAAAACTGGAAATTAAAAACCCTCTTTTGTTTAGAGCCCTTTATGTAATCCGCGCTTGTATGGACAGGATTTGCGAACTGCTCTTTCAGAACAGCGCCTATAGAAAATATGACACGTAAAATGCCACTTTGGAACTATACTAATAACTATCGAGATTCAAACACCAGTAGTAAGAACCAAGGTGGTGTATAAAACACAGATAGCTGTAATGCTGCAGCTGAAATGCAGTCGGCTTATCGGACTGCACCGTTCTCGATTTCACAGCGCCCCGAGCTTCGCTCGTAACTGGAATCGTTTCTTATTATCTAACAGACGCTTATATTGGAGTTTAGACTCGTAGTTTAGAGTGTCGTAGTGATGGAATGTGGTATGTCGACTGTTACAAAAAGCGGCCAAAATTATCGATAAAATAAGTAGGTACATTTTGTACAGTGATATTTTATGCAAAAACGCCAATAGGTCATATTTTATCGAGTATAGGTATGTCCCTATTTGTATTTTTTGAATAGTCTAGAGCATAAACGACTTGTTGCCTTTTCAGTCAAACAGTACGGCAAGTTATTTAAAAATGGAGAACTTTTGAATTCAAATAAAGTTTTCCCGAACCGCAACTCAATTTTGAGAAATGTTCAAATATCATTCTGCCTCTGTCGGATTTACGTAAATATCTGCGACAGAAATACTTATAAGTAGAACTTAAACTAAAGTAACTTTTGGGTATTTCAGAGTATGTTACACAAACTTTGCGGATAAAATGTATTTGTTTGGAAAATAAATAAATAATTTATTTAAGTAACCATGACTCTATAAGGTGAGTAGGTATTATTTAAAACTAGGTTAGTAAAATTTCATAACTTGATTTATCTAACAATATATTACACATAGTTATACATGTCTAAAAGAAGACACATAGCTGAATTGTGAACCTCCTCCTTTTTTGGAAGTCTTTTGAAAAAGACATTCCGTAATTATAAAGGTATTAATCACTTGATGCTACGTTATCAAGCCATAGGTAAATGACGTAAGATCATAATTAATTAACAAATACATTATTATTTTGAGGAACCTAAGTACATTTGTGACTAAATGCATTACCCAGTCAAATATTTGAGAATTGAATTAAATCCACATTTGTGTTTCAAGCTAATTATTTATTTAGGATAATGTGTGAGCTGTTTTGTTGAAAAAAGATTTGTTAATTAGCTAATGTGGTATTATGAGTTGTTGAAAGGATGAGCTTTGTTTTCTGCTTAATATATGAAATACGTGACGTAGCGGTGAAGGGCTTATGCCAGAGTGGGAAATGTTCATAATTTTTTTTTTTATATTTCTTTGATAGTTTAAACTCACAGGCTTAGTAAATTCGTAATTAATTTTGAGTAAAATTAGTAAGTTCTTCCTGTAGTTTTCTTTAATTTTAATTTTTCGACAGTAGGTATTTACCATTCAGCAACATAGGACTCCTTAGGGCCAGGGTCTGCCTGGCTGCGGGTTTTTCGTAAGAGATACCGTGGCTCTGGCACACAGGGACCTCCAGAAGGAACATCATAGTGGGTTTTAGTCAGTAAGAGTCTGACACTCCATTTCACTCATTTCATTCACACGAAAAAAAAGGTATTTACCATTTGTGAATGTATTAATTTAATATACGTAGGTACTTATAATTATTTCTTCATGTTACAAGTATTGCACTATTAATGTATTACGTGACATTAAGGGCCAGTTTCACCAGTTGCTGATAAGTTCCATATAGTTTATCTGGCAGATAATTTCATACAAATTCTGTTCCATTTTTGAATTTATCTGGTAAATAGTGGGTATCCGTAACCTGTGAAACTGGCCAAGATAAAGTGACATAATATTTACACAATACATGATTTCGGTTTGCCTCTATCACGTAGGCTATTGATAATGTTAAGTCCAATTGCTTAAATGTGTACCTTTCCACAATTTACTGTTCAACAATATATTAAACACACAATTTAACTACAGTAAGACTGATACTCAAACACGCTGCCAATCATTACAAATTAGCTAAGTACAGATGATGTAATGTGCAGACAAAGCGGTCAGTTACACATTATTAGAGCAATGATGTCCTGCGGGTGTACAAATCATCTCCGTTACATAGTTTGTGGTATTGTAATTAATCTGCGCACTAAGTATACTTGTTAGACAATGTATTATTGTCAAAATCTATATTAATATTATATATTGTTTGTTTGTTTGTGTGGGTTTAAGAGGCTCCGAAATTACTTGACCGATTTGAAAAATTCTTTCACCGTTGGGAAGCTATACTATCCCCGGTGAATAAAGACTATGTCTTATCCAGGTACGGGAAAAAGTTCCTCGGGAACTCGGTGAAAGAAGTTTTGAAATCGGTCCTGTTGTTTTTGAGTTCATGCATGTAGAAAAAAAATTGTCTATGAACGACAGATTGTCTATTATTAAAAAAGATGTATAAGCTCTCTCACGATGACGCCATATTGTGTAGACTATTTACTTACCTCTGCTAATAAAAAATCATAAGAAATGCAAAAAGGTGTTCTCATTTAGACCTCCCCTACATATTTCTCGTCCGGGATATGAACCCGGGACCTCTCGCAGACCTTAGACCTCCCCTACATGCATATTATACAAGCTCTCCTTTTAAAATTTTGTTAAGTTATATGTAAGTAGGTTATCAACCCGCATTGAGCAAGCGTGGTGATTAACGCTCAATCTTTCTCCGTGGGAGAGGAGGCCTGTGCCCAGCTGTGGGACTATAAAAAGGCTGTGGTGATGTGGTGTGATGAGTAGGTTTTGGTATGGGTTGTTTTTAAATAGTCAGACTTTGAACACTTGGACTAGAATAAATTAAAATAAAACTTTTTTTTATAATTTAATGACTACAGTTCCGCTGGAAGAATATTTCTTTCTGCAAACATCCAACAAATATAATATATTATCTGTATCATAAAAATCATGAATATATCATATTTTATGGGTTTATAAACTAGCAGGTAGTTCTATTGTGCATTGAAGGGTTAGTTCAGTGATGTATGACGTCATAAAGGTATGTAAGGGTTCTTTTTGCTGAGTTGGCAGTAAATATTTTTATTTACTTTCCGTATTTTAAGCATGCCATATTTTTATGGTTATGAGATATTTATTTGCGTTAAAATATTTTTGTTGTGTTCAAATATTTGTATTTCCCTCAGGGCCATAGTTCTTAGATAGAGTTGATGGTTACAGGAAAATTGAATGCAAATTGGTTCATTTCTTCGTTAATTCTCATCTCCCGAGCCTTTTCCTAATTATGTTGGGGTCGGCGTCCAGTCTAACCGGATTCAGTTGAATACCAGTGTTTTACGAGGAGTGACTGCCTATCTGACCTCCTCAACCCAGTTACCCGGGCAACCCAATACCCCTTGGTTAAGCTGTCGTCAGACTTGCTGGCTTCTGACTACCCGTAACGACTGCCAAGGATGTTCAATGACAGCCGGGACCTACAGTTTAACGTGCCATCCGAAACACAGTCAAAAATGCGTTCTTACAATTGATGAGGAAATAATAGCCTGACAGTCTGATTATTAACAGTTTTTTCATTTGTCAATTTCTTTCATAGATTTTCAATTTTATCGCTGACTGGTTCAAAGTTAATTGGGAAAACTTGACAGTTTCAGGTAGTTTGATGTGCTGGCGTTTGTATCTACATTTACGACCTAAACAGCTGCTATGTTAATTACTTACTCATAGATCTCCTTACACATAAGTAATTAACTATTAAGTTAACTGAGACAGTTAATCCAGAGTCATTACTAAAGATTTAACCCGTACACTTTATTACCTGTGCACTCCTCAATGGCTAACCCTGTCGAGACTAACTTTATTTCGGTCCATTCGACCCTTCAAATCCCTATTTAATGACCAGCCTTTGGGGTTGCATTCGGGTTGATGTGGTTGTATTTGAACCTATAAGTAGGTATTTTTCTTATTATTTTAATTCTAGAAACGAATATGATTCACCTGTGAAAATGTTAATAATGGATAACAAAAAGAAAATACAGTTTTATAGTTATAATAAATTACTGGTAATTAAATATAAATCGACGCGAAATTAACATAGGACGTGGAGTCACATAAATATAAAATGAAATCTAGATAACAAGAAAATAGCAAAGACCATTCCATTGTTGTTATATCAAAACAATAATAATACAATTTTATCAAAAATAATATTAATAAAAAAATAACTTACAAATTCAAAAGCAATGCTAATCGCATCTAATCCACCCACTTCAACGCGAATACCTCTAACGCTGCGTCCGTATAATTTTCACATACGTCTGTCTGTCCACACAATATCACTATATTTACATAGTCCCTTTGTTTGACGCGTAATTACTGAACCCCGCCTGATGTATCCGGGATTGTCAACAGTATCAGTTACTTTTACCCGGTATTACCGTGGAAATTACCGTGATTACAATACTGTGAGGCTGAATTCTAAGAATTTGATTTACGATAGTGATTAACGGCCTATTTGTATAAATTATCTATCTATTGATTTACTTGCTAGAGATAGTAATATGTTATTACCTGTATAGGGCTAGGTAATTTCTATCTCTAGTAAGCAAATCAGGTTATAAAAATATGCCGTTAGTGTTGATATGGCTTTGTTTGACTTTATTAAGCAGTCCGGATTCTGGAAGTTGGTGCATCGGAGAGCACGTAAATGTCGGATCAGCGCCTGATCTCTCTCCGGTCGTGCAGGATAGCCGTCTCATCGGACTATGAGAGTGAGGGAATAGAGAGTGCACCCGTGTCTGCACAAATGCTTGTGCACCCTGAATCTGTGCAAATTTACTGTATATTTGCACTATAATTATGTCCTGCGCACCGATAACGGGATCATTTGAAGATTTTCTGCAAAAAAAAGCTCCAAGATTTATAACTACAAACTATATGAATGTTATACACACTAAGATATTTATACAAATAATCAATACTTTAACAATCGGATTGCGGACCAATTATCTACAGAGGGTGACATACATACACACACACACACATGTCTAATTAACCGCATGATTGACTTGTCTTTACCACTAATTGCCCGTGGCCAGTCAGTAATGGGAAAAAACCTTTGCTGCCCTTTGAATAAAATCATTGGCTGGAAAATTGTCATATTGCCTCCGGCTTGTTTTGTGTAGACATCATGTTATAGACATTTTTTTCTTTGTTATTATTATTATATAAGGTTCTTTTTCCCTCTCAAGTATGAGTGTGTGGATTCCAGGTCAAACTTTTCTATGTTATATGTACTTTCTAAGTAAATCTTTGATAAAAATGACTGATCAAATGTGAAGGAAAACGTTTTGAGAAAACCCGGACTGTTGTAAAGTCTGAAATGGCCAACCCGCATTGAGCAAGCGTCGTGATTAACGCTCAATCCTACGCTATAATGACAGGAGGTCTTTGTCCAGGGGTAGGATGACAAAAATACTAACAATAAAGAGAACTTGACAAATCCCATTAGTAGCGCGAGCCGCGAATCGTTTTGAAAAAGTTGGTAGGGTGTCGGTGACCACTTTACTTTGAGAATTGGCTGGAGCACCGCCATGCCCTCAGATATCTTATCCTGAGAAACAAGCACCTATGTCGTGGTTTTAAAGTCAAAACCTGTTTTTGTTGTTTCAACTGTTGACAATGATATGATTTCTTTTTCAAACTTACGCAATAGACCACCAGTTAATTAAAATGGTAGTTTTTTTGTATTATATTTACCTACAACATGGCGTCTTAATACTAAATACTTCTTAGTACTGAAAGTCTTAAGACCTGTTTCACCACCTAAGAATAAGTTCCAGTTAGTTTATTTGGTAGATAATTTCACACAAATTCTATTCCATTTTTGAATTTGGCTAAAACAAAATTGAAGTAGTTACTGTTACTTAGTATTTAATACGAATCATTAACTAAATACAATACCGTCCACCATCAATCATTATTTATTTAGAGAAAATTTCGTAAAATACATCATTTTATCTCTGAAGAGCTTAGAGCATTTAATCTACCAACTCCGCCCTGACCTATGTATAACCTCTAGGTACAGATGCCTGCACATTAAGCTACTGTAAGCACACAATCTGTCAAATTCACAAATGAAGCACATGATTCAAATTTCGTTGGGAAAATTTTACATTTTCGGGTAGGTTGATGTGCTGGTGTCTACAAAAGGGAGTAATAATATCGGGAAACTTAAATGACTTTGCCGTGAAAGCCTGACAAACAGACAGACAGATTTACTTTCGCATTTATAATATTAGAAAGGATTATGTCCCGATATTATACTATATGTGGCGCTCTCGTACCTTTGTCGGTGGAGAAGGTACGACTATAGCATCTCCAAATGGTTATATGATCTAAGCTCAGTAGCGACGAAAACGGAATGATTAATGCGAACTCTCTATCCGAACTAAGAATCTTAGCTACGGAACCCTTTTATTTAATGTCTGTATTGTTGCTAAGATTTTAAATTAATGAACTCTACGGTATCTATTGTTTGCGAAACAATGCAGAGTTAATTAATTTTTTTCGTTAAGTTGTTTTTTAACCGAATTCGAAAAAAGAAGGAGGTTTTCAATTTGATCGCGTACGACATATTTTCTTTGGAGTTTTGTTTAATTTGATTTATTTTTATTAATACACCAAATTCTTTCCGCGGAATAACCTCTTGGTCCAAGGGAACTCCTTCCCGCATCCGGATTAAAAGTCGTTTGTGTTAAAAGTGATTGAGAATCCACATCCATAGCCATAAATTTTCACATTAAGGTGGTTCTAGAAGGAACAAAGTTGGATTTTAGTCAGTAAAAGTCTGACTCCTGATTATTTCCCATATCCAAAAAAAGATCTATGTATAGGGGATCATTATAGCTGTAAGTATAAGTGGCTGATATAAAATAGAATAGGTATCGACTAATCTTGACACCTTCATTTAAAATAAATTGCTTCAAGCTTTTTTTAAATAAAGATTCACTTCATCAAAGTTATTATATTTGAAACTGGCCCAAAATAATTGCACGTAAGTGTATTTTCCTCTCAACTGTACACTTCGAGCCACAGTATCGGTAATGCAGAGGCGTGGTAGCCGTCACTACACATGATTTATACCCCATAGCCGTTGTTTTGTGGTAATGCCTTCAGATTCAGAACAAAATAATGGTAAAAATATTATATTTTGTGAAATACTTGCGATTAATTAATGAGATAGATACGTTTGTTGGTAAAAAGTTAATAAATTATGTTTTATTATATTTTGTTAGATTTTTCTTCTCTGTCTGAGAGGAGGCTTGTGCCCAGCAGTGGGACGATAACAAGGCTGATTATGATCCCGTGCTTCTTGAAGGAAGTACGCCAGACTGCTTGCATACATACACAAAACAAAGGCAGAATGTTGACATATTATATTATAATTATAGACGAATGATGATAAGTTACTTAAAAATCTCCCTCTACAGAATGGTTTTGGTTTGCTATTAGACAAATAAATAGAGCTTAAAGCATTATTTTGCAACAATTTAATTTCCCTATCAAAATCTTTCAAATGCGAAAGGACAACTAATATTTTTCCGGTGATACCTCCGGTCTGGTTCCTAAAGGAATAACCGATGCTTTTTAATTACGGATAGACATTTTTTTTTGTCTCATACAATAAACTTCAAAAGTTCATAAGCAAAACGAATTCTTTTTTATAGGACACAGCTGGACCCGGGCATAAAAGTATTTTAATAGATAGAATTATCAATAGCTTCTTTGGTTGAACAACTTTTTATACCGCAAGAAATCCGTATCGCCACCACTATCATCAGTATCAAAATATAATTAAGCTGTGAACATTAATCACGCTTAAACATCGTCCGACAGTGGTGACGCGGCCGCGCACCAACCAACCAAAATGCGGTTAATATGCATCTGATTAATTCGTTAAACACTTGATTTATGGCAACCCCGAAAATGACGTTCAATTTACTGGTCACACTAGTTCGATATGTGTAATGAAGATTTATTTAAATGCGGCTAATTGGGGATTTGTGACTAATAAGGATAATAATTTTGTTTTGTTTCGTATGGAGATTGAGAACGGGTATTTTTTGGTTTTAAAGTCGTGGTGGCCTAGTGCTATAACGCACCAGGCTCTCAAGTATGTGTGTGCGGGTTCGAATCCAGCTTTAACGCAAGTGCCAATGTAACTTTCTAAGTATAAATTAGACAACAATGACCGATTTGAGGAAATCATCTCTGTACAAATCTATACTAATATTATAAAACTGAAGAGTTTGTTTGTTTGTTTGAACGCGCTAATCTCAGGAACTACTTGTTCGATTTGAAAAATTCTTTCAATGTTAGATAGCCCATTTATCGAGGAAGGCTATAGGCCATCACGCTAAGACACACGGGAGCGGAGCAGTAACCAAAGATGCGGGTGAAACCGCTGGGGACAGCTAGTTATAAATATATTTCTTTGACGACCCCGATGGCGCAATGGTTACCACGCCAGACTGCCGAGCAGCAAGGGTCCCGGGTTCGATTCCCTGCATGGTCGACATTTGTGTGATGAGCATGATTGTTGGCTGTGGTCTGGACGTTATAATATGTATTTATAAATATATGTATTTGTGTAAAGTATATGTAGTTTATCAGTTTTGTTAGCACCCATAACACAAGCTAATCAATAGCTTACCATGGGGCTAACCGACCGTGTGTGAAAAAGGTGTCCCGATATATATTATAATTATTATAATTTTCTTCAGATGAATTCATGCTAGAGAATCTTTATACGGGTTTAGCACTATAGTGAAACCGCAGAAGATAACACTCGTAATGGCTATATTTCACATTAATAGGTATAACTGTATTTAATTAATTGATGATGTAATACAAATATCCGTCAGAGAATTGGTATCGAGCATGCCTTGTTTGTATCCAGGATAATTATGGTATTGAACCATTACAAGATATTTTTTAGATTTGGAAAAAATATGTTTAAGGAATTTCGTATTGCCATTGAAGACATGTCCCAAGAAAATTGAAAAAAAAACCCAAGAAAATGGAAGGAATTGTCTCAAAAATTAGTATTTATAACTCTTTAAAATATATATCAGCGTATCCACATATATAAATTAGGTACACTTTTTATGGTGACGTGCCAACAAATTTTGACTTGATTTTATGTGTGTTGTTTAAGTTATATTACTGTACACGTGCGTATGAATACATATTTTGTAACATATAATTTATAGCTTGGTATTTACTGTGCTATTGTCCTTATTATAAGGAAATTGTATTGAAAAATAAACTGTCAGAGAACCACAGAATATTAACTTATTGTAACGTAAATATAGATGCATTTATTATTAATGTATTAATTATTAAATATTTGTTGGTTATAATAAATATAGGTAGTATATTTTGTGTGGGTCATTTTGTTTGCAACTATGATTATTATCACAGTATTCATGTGTGTTTTATTTCCAATCAGTTTGTCAATCGATGTGTCTGTATATAATGATGACGATTATTTTTTCGGTAAGTTTGTCTGTCAACTTATTTTTGTTATATCGACTTGAGTCAAATAATGTTCATATAAATATATTCATCCAACAAGCCTAAATATTAAATTGTCTAAATATTCTCCAAGGTTCTAATGATTTTTTTTTTATTTTAAATAATATGTATACCACAAAGAAAATTAGAAAAGGTTAAAAAATATATTACATCACCGGAGAATAATTGTAATAGAATAATAAAAAGTAAAATTTTATTACTCTTGAAGCCATTGAAATAACAGAGTATGCCGTAAATTTACAAGGAATTAGCAATAATGGTTTGGTATAACATGGCGATACATTTAATTTTTGTACCTAAATTCAGCAAATTAGCATTTAGTTAACGAACTAACTAACTTATGACACATTATATAATTATGTATGTATTTACTAGTGAGAAAATGTCTGCTGTCATTGAACATCCTTGGCAGTCGTTACAGATAGTCAGAAGCCAGTAAGTCTGACGCCAGTCTAACCAAGGGGTATCGGGTTGCCCGGGTAACTGGGTTGAGGAGGTCAGATAGGCAGTCGCTCCTTGTAAAACACTGGTACTTAGCTAAATCCGGTTAAACTGGAAACCGACCCCAATGTAGTTGGGAAAAGGCTCGGGAGATGATATTTAATTATATTATTGATGATATTATTTATTTAATGCTAAGAGAATGTCTGATGGCTTTGGTATATATCACTCTATTTGTATGTATATTTAATTAATGATTGATTTCGTTGTCATTGTTCTAAGTTTCAGAAGGAATGGAACCCACAGTAGTTGGTAAAACATATAGTTTTTATTATAAACTGAACGATACACTAGAGATGGTCATCCATTTTGTCAATATACCCCCAGGATCGCAATTAGAAGTCATTGAAACCCATTATCAAGGAAGTGAGTCTATTTTTAAATCAACTTCATTATACTTCAGAGTTTGGCCAACGGTTACACTCGCGTTCCATGGGAACTAGTCTGCGCACTCGCATAAAAAGTACTTAGCCTCTAAAGCTTTCCTCGATAAAAAGGCTATATTATACTGAAAGAATTTTTAAAATCGGTCCAGTATTTCATGAGATTCGTGCGTTCAAGCAAAACAAAATAAATAAATAAAATTTTCTGATTTATAATATTACTAGCTTCTGCCAGCGGTTTCACCCGTTCCCTGTAGGAACCACTTCCCGCACCCGGATAAAGAGTAGCTTATATGTTATTCTGATGTCTGATCTATATTACTATTAAGATTCATCAAAATCCGTTCAGACGTTTGCGCGTGAAGAGGTAACAAACATACACACACACACTAACGAACTTTCGTCTTTATTCATATATATTAGTGTGACTAAGGATAAGCTTCTTTTGTAAATGGGATATTTAACAATCATTTCGCATTTCAAATTAGACCAATATGTCCTGAGATTAGCGCATTCAAATAGACAGACACAAAAACTTATCATATAAATAATAATACGTACTTTCCAGATAACATAATCAACGGGAAGAGAACTAACATTACCAATAAATACTTTATGAAGCAGCAACAATACGTGATTTCTAAAAAAAGTAACTTCTCTGCAATTGATATCACCATACAACTGAATCCGAACAGCAATACTTGTGAGAGAAAAACTATTATATCTGGGTATCTTACAACGGGATATACATCAAGAGGTAACTAATATGTCATACATTTATTGTGTATTTTTTAATATGTTAATGAACACATACTATATTTACAGACTACTGGTAAACTAAATATATACAAACTTTTAAAATACTTAAAACTAATTGAATAGGTACTAATAAACAGCGTCAAAAAACTAGTTTATTTGTGTAATTTATTTTTTTTAGGGTCAAGCACTACCAAACATTTTTGGAGAACTACGTTGAAAAATAGCACGCACAGTGCAACGATTTTCGTAAACTATTATAGCGTTACTGCCTCATTCGTCTAGGAGTCACATTGTGTAACTGCTGAGCACAGGGTCTCGGGTTCAATTCCCGGTTCAGAATTTGCTTTGTGGATTTTAGGAAGTTTTCACAAAAAGCAGCCCAGCTGGCAAGGAAATTTAAAGCAACTTGTTTTTCTTTTCAGATGCTGACATCATTTGTATAGGACCTAATGCTTGTGCAGTTGTTGTGGATATGAAAAATGAGTGTGCTAGTAAGTTTTTTTTTCAATAAAGACATAGGGATTTTAGATAGGTGCATAAATGATCGTACAGTTTATTTTATAGCCTAGCCTAAAAATAAAAAGCCTGGTCCTAAATATGTTGGGGTCGACTTCCAGACTAATTGGATGCAGCTGAATACTAGTGTTTTACGTGGAGAGACTGCTTGTCTAACCTCCTCAACCCAGTTATCTGGAAATCCGATACCCTTTGGCTTCTGACTATCCGTAACGACTCCCAAAGATGTTCAAATGACAGTCGGGATGCACAAATTGAACTCGTCATGGCAATATATTCGCTCAATCATGGTCCGACTGCGCTAGTGATTAATCTTATGATCGATAATTTCTTCTATTTCGACGATATTAAACAATGCTGAAACTATTAATTTCAGTTATTAATAGGTAAATTTATTTTTCATAACTATTTATATCCAAATATTTTTATTTCAGTTGATGGTGATACACAAAAATACGTGTTGGTTGCATTGTTCTCAACAACATTAGGTGGGATTGTAATAACTTTATTAAGTAAATCGATAACCAGCGAAAACTGAATACCGACATTTACATGCTCTCCGATGCACGGGTGAATCAATCGCTAACTTCCAAACTCCGAGTTGCTATTTGTGAATATTTCTTAAAACCCACATAGCCATTTCGGCCCGACCGGGGAATCGAACCTGAGATCCCGTTCTTAGATGACTACTACGATATAGTAAAATACATTATTAGTATATTAAATAAGTTATTTCTTTTTACTATTATTTTATTATTTAGTTGAATGTATGAATGTGTAATGTGTATGTACCGATGTGATATGGGAGTAAGTCTTCTGAAAGAAATGATATATTATTATTCATTTATTTATTTTCTAAACTATTATTATTGCATAATTTATACGTTTAATATAATACTTCTGAATACGACTAGATATGCCTAATAAGGCCTATTGATACAAAAAAAAATCTTCGTAAATAAAAACAATTGAAAATTCCAGAAAGTGATAAATACTGTCAGTAAATATCATCATCATCATCATCATCATCATCAGCCTATCGCAGTCCACTGCTGGACATAGGCCTCTCCAAGTGCACGCCACTGAGATCGATTTTCGGCTTCTCGCATCCAGCTCCTGCCAGTAAATATAAGTTTCAGTTTCAATTACGTTCTCTTTCAGATAATATATTTTTTCCATCGAAATAAAAAAATGTATAAATTTTCCAATATTAAAAGTGTTTTTCCATATTGCAACATACATATATTTTACAGCTTACATTAATATTTTAATACAAGTCCGTCTGTACATTAGCATTCGAAATTAACCCGTCACTGCGCGCAGCTGTCGCGCGGTCCGTATGACCACTCTGTTGATTGAAACTGTATGTGTATGTACGTGACAGGGTTGGGTATATTACGCCATTATTTTGACATGTCTACCATAACATATGCGTACTGCATTATACGTATATCATCTCCCGAGCCTTTTCCCAACTATGTTGGGGTCGGCTTCCAATCTAACCGGATTCAGCTGAGTACCAGTGCTTTACGAGGAGCGACTGCCTATCTGACCTCCTCAACCCAGTTACCCGGGCAACCCAATACCCCTTGGTTATACTGGCGTCAGACTTACTGGCTTCTGACTACCCGTAACGACTGCCAAGGATGTTCAATGACAGCCGGGACCTACAGTTTTACGTGCCATCCGAAACACAGTCATTGGTGTCCAATATATACTTAGAAAGTACATACAAACTTAGAAAAGTTGCATTGGTACTTGCCCGACCTGGAATCGAACCCACGCCCTCACACTTAAGAGGTTGGCTCTTTAACCGCTAGGCCACCACGAATTATACGTATAATTGAACACAAATTACAAAAAAAAAATAAAGACAAAAACACATCGATTCCTTTGCACTACATTCTAAAAAAAGGTAACAAAAATACACTAGCAATTGCGTACCTATTGCCCACTTAAACACATTAACAGTCACAGCGCGTGCCAGTTAAATTTGCCAGACAGTGTACTGCGAACAGTCACGAAGCTACTCTTAAATAACCCCCAGAGCCATAGCCGTACGAATAAACCACAAGAGTAGAGGCGTTTCTGCAAAATTAACAACAGCCTCGGTCGCTAGTCCGAAGTGAGCTACTGTTAGTGCGTACAGTGGCGAAATGTGTGCTGGTATGTGGTCTAAGTTATGAAAGTTGAGCGTGTTACAATGTAATCGAAACCTTTGGCCGTCATTGTTTAAAAACTTTTTGATACTGTACAGAAGCCAAACAATATCAAAAACTTATTGACCAAAACGTGGTCAGTTTCAAGTTGGGAGCAAAATTCAAATTAAATGAATGTGTAGTAACATCTCCTTTATTAATGTACAGACGGCTGTACACCTCAAGCTGAGAATTTTCTCAATCAATTTAGAACCATAATATGCTTCAGTGATAAAGTTGAAAATCTATTGAGAAAATTTGACAGATTATAGTACCTCAGTGTGTTGGTATTACTTTTTTTAAATTAACTACGATAAGAACAAATTTTAATAGCTATTCGTTATTCAGTAAGAGATCTTTTTTCTAAACTACTGTTGTACTTCATCTGTACGTTTAATTTATATCACATTGTGACCAACATATTCAACCAAATTCAATTTCGACATTCAACGGTAATCTGACCGTGTTAATTAATGAGTTCAAACAAATACCATCTGACATTTGTCAACACATTTCATTTATCGCTCATTTCTTTTCACTTGTACCACACAAAAGTGCTGAAGCCCAATAGTCAATTGTATAGAGCACGGCAGACAAGGGTTATTGGAAACGCAGAATAAATATTCATCTTTAAATATTTTTTCCTGTGGCAAGTTTAAAAGTGCCTATGTGGGTATTTTACAGTTTGAAAATAGAACGGTGGCAGCTCCTACTAGGCACAACAAAATCGTGTAAAAAACAAATGAACGGGAAAATGTATAATATTTGTGAAGTAGATTAGAGACAAATGCCATTTTTGTAGGTATAAGATATCGTATACACGTATACGGATTCTAAATATGATATTCTGTTTTTATTTATGGAAAACAACGCCGATCGAGCGACAATTCTATCAATGACGGATGAAATGAGAAGCAATAAGTGTTCAAGAAAAATATAAATAGGATACATAATAAATATATTTGAATCTTTGAGCATAATATATCTACGACAGTCGTTTCAGGCCGTCAGATGCGAGAAAAGTTCGCTTCTCATCATCTTGTGTGGAATTCTCTGCCGGCGTCTGTATTTCCGAGTTCTTACAGCCCAAGACTCTTTAAGAAAAGAGTGAATAGGCTTCTTCTGTGTAAGCTACTGTACCACCGGCTAGATTGGGATCAAGAGCGATCCCAGTATAAATTAAAAAAAAAATTCATGACCTGTTTTACCAAGGCGTATTGTATAGCCTAGGTGTATCCGGGGTGAGAGGGTCAAGTAGTCTCTTCAGGTCAGACACTGGTACTTAGCTGGATCTGGTGTTAGATAGGCCATTTATTGAGCTACTTTTAGCTCCCATGGGACGCGGGTAAAACCGCAGGCCGAAACTATTTGTTTTCTATCATTCTTAATATTAAAATATTGTTGTACATGCTTAATACCAAAATGATTTTGAAATTTAAATTATAAGTTACATCTACGATTTAAGTCTACAAAATAATTTTCCTAATTGAATGTATTACTCCAACGATACTCTAGCAAAGTATCTACTCAATTTATATTTATTTACCACAACGCCATCTCTATTCAGTTCCCCAACAATATATCGCATGGTATAAAAAGTAAACGAGTGTACCTTATCTAAATATTGTGATGTTTGAATAGAAAGTGTATCTTTGTATATGCTTGTGCGTGTTACATACAATACAGTGTTTGTATGTGTGAGTCACATACAATAGTATGTTGCTCTTACTCAAATTGGATGGATACTTCCATGTTTCGTTTACCTAGACGATATTATAATATGATCTTCGGATATTTATGCTAATAAGTGGTTTGGGATAGTTCTGTAAATTATTGAATAAAATTTGTGAAAGTTTAGCTGAATTTGTATGTTATTCAATACAATTTTATTATTTGTTAAAGTCGAATTATTTTAAGAGGCGTCTCATTCTTTTGAAGTAGTAAAAGATGATTCTGGGAATTTAAAAAGAATTACATTATTCGGTCTAGAAACCTAGGAGTAATTAGTGTACTCATACATAAAAAAAAACATACCGGCCGAATTGGGAACCACCTTTTTCTGAACTCGGTTAAAAATGAAATTAAAACACCGTAATTAGAAAAAAAACATCAATTTATTTATTACATCCTCTTTGCCATGTAACTCCTTAAAGGTGATATCAGACGGTTCATTTTTCGGTGTCTTTAACTTGAAATGGAATGTCTGAACACAAAATGAAACCCGAGCGCTGAATGGATATTAGCATTCACCATCTATCACTCCCACTCCGTATGAACGATACATGAATGGTCAGAACGCAGAAGAGATTAGAATTTCTCGAGCCCTGAACATCGAGCTGCTGATGCAAGTTACTGTTGTAAAGATGATAGCGTAACTGTTCTTGTAAATTCATCAGATGGCTCAGCATCATAACCGTAGAAACAAGTTTTGTCTATCGGAGAATGGACATAATGACAGATAAGTGACAGATTGACGTAAGCTTTCTTAGAATATTTTCTTCTCATCGATCGACATAAGTCTACAGGTCGCGCCATGCTCGGGCAAAAGACATGTTGACATTGACACATAGAAAGAGCTTTGTCTTTTCTTGATAGAATATATATAGAATCGCCATGTTGAGCCTTCAGTAATAGCAATAGAATATGTATCAAAATTATCGATGTCGTGATTTATTTGAATCACAATCGATTCTTTTTCTTCTTTTGTTTCACGGGCAAAACGTACTTTCCCCTTTCCAACCACGGGCTCATACTAATATTAGTATTATTGATAGCATCCAAAACAGTATTCACAGAAATATAAATTAATATAATAAACAGAGCTATTATTAACCTATCAATCATTTTGATATACTTTTCAAGATACGAAGCTAAATTATAAAAAGTTGTCAAGTTATTTTTCTTTAAGACTTCGCAGGGTCTCTCTAATGCCGCAAATGGTATAGATATACATACTAGAGCACTGATTATAGATAATAACGTTGACACACATAGGTCCATGGTTCTGTTGGCGCGTAACTTGGTTCTGTAAATTTCTTTAGGTTTCTTATGAAGAAGAATGAGACGTTTTTCGTCATCTTTGAAGAGTTGGTCGAGCTTGAAGTATTCTATGAACCTGTAAAGACAAATTTTAATAAGCATACATGGATAAGGAACAATTTTGTTGAGTAGGTACTAAACCGGTTGCAGGATCTCCCAAGAGAAGAATTTACGGACAAACGTAGCTACTAGTCTGATTTATAAGCTTACTAGCTGACCTGACGAAGGTCTCGTGTTTTTTTTCATAAGAACCTTTTCCTGACAATGAAAACACAACAACGGTCACGCGTGATGTCGTGGTTAAGTGTAAATACATAGATTATTGTAAAATTTCATCAAAATCCATTCAATAATAATTGAGTAGGAGTGTAAAAATCAAATCATCCACACACAATGATTGTGTGATGTCCCAAAATAATTAGATGTTTCAAAGCAGCTGTAGAAAGTGTCTCAATAATTATTTTGGAATTATACAGTATAATAGTTACAAACAGTTAAATGATAATGGACCTAACGCAGCCATTGTTGAGCATTTTAGATAAAAGATAAACATAAAAGTAGGCTGATGATCGGAACTTTTTGAAGGTCAATAATTTTACAAAAGACAGCCCTCAAAAATCCTTCACTACTTCCTATGTGTTATCGCTGGGAAGAATAAATGGTGGAACAGACTCCACAGCTACACAGTTCTGTCTGTATATATAAAATTCAATGAAATATTTGACCATGTTGCCTAGCCCGCGTCTTCCTACCCATAATTACTATAACAAGGAAATCTTATACAGATTTTATTGGTGTTATAACAAAATCTTACTTACTTTTGTAATCCTAGACGATAGAAAATCATCTTGTAGTTTTAATATAAATCACTGACTGACTCACACTTAAATTGTTCGTACGGAAAAAACAGTTCTTGATGGAGTTAATAAAGATATAGACGATACTAAAGTTATACAAATACTAACATTTATAACAAGTGGAATGCCTGATGATATAGTAATTAAAGAGTCATTAGAATTAGGAGTTAATTTAAGTGTCATGTCATTTGAATGAATTAGGACAGTTGGGTATGAGAGTATGAACAAGGGTCTAATAATATGTCCAGTAATAAATGACATGCAGTAAATAGTATTGCAGCTATATTAGTAGTAAATAGGAAAGTTTGAATCATAAGTTAATTGTTGTTGAAAAAAAAAAAAATTAATTTACAGTCATTATCATTATTCAAATAAGTGTCCAAATCACTTGTAGTTCAGGATAAAGTATTAGCTTTTTAAGTATGAGATTGTAGGTTCGATTTCAGGTCCGGCAAGTACCAATGTAACTTTTCTAAGAATATCTTGGACACCAATCACTGATTAAAGGTGATGGAAAACATCTTAAGAAAACCTGGACTATAAAGTCTGAAATCATCAACCCGCATTGAGCAAGCATGGTGATTAATACTTAATTCTCTTCTGTGTGAAAGGAGGCCTGAGCCCAGCAGTCTGACAGTTATAAATGCTGATGATAATGATGATACACTACTAATTTTGATGAACAAATTTCATAAAATGCAGTATACCCGTCTAAATATAGTATTACTGTTATCTTAATAAAATCGGATTTGTATATTAAGAAAATGAATAAGCGATATTTAATTAAGTGCATTTATTTTAAACTCAAACCAACAGTGATTACGTGAACGAAAATACACGATTGGTAAAATAGTTTCTGTTTTCCTATACCACGCAACAAATTACAAAGAGAAATATGTTAACTGCAAAAATACAATGATGTATGTGACACAAAAACTAGCGGTGGTGAACATCAGGTTGATATCGAGCGACACGGCGCGGCAGAGCGTGTATTTGAACGGACGCAGGCGCACGTACTCCAGCGCCGTCTGTAGTTCGAATTGGAGAGACTCGTCTGAAAAACGTCGGAGTATTTTTAAGATTTTAAAATTGGAAGACACTTGTAGCGACACCACATACATCACCATCTAGTTCAACATGGAAATACTAACTGTGACAATCCTGCTAAACACATGCAGAGTTTACTACCTCATTCAACATATGTATATTGAGGAACCCGACAACAACTTTCAGTAGCCCGCCAGACATAACCATAACCCTTTACTGCGGGATATGAAGACCTTTACTCCCTGCAGGCTTAGCATGGCGATTTTATATGTATTCTGTCAAGAAAAGACAAAGCTCTTTCTGTCAATGTCAACATGTCTTCTGGCGCGACCTGTTAACTCGCGTATAATCACTTCTAAGCCTTATGTCTATCAAAGAAAAGAAAAATTACTTCAAAAAATGTCAAAATAAATCTTACGTCAATCTGTCACTTTTCTGTCATAATATCCAATCTCCGGTAAACAAAACTTGTTTCTACGGCCATGCTAAGCCTGCTTGAAATTCAAATTTCCTGATTTACCTCATGGCAAGGGATTATTGCGGTCGATCGAGTTCCCTTTGTAATATATATTTAATAGCTAATCAAAATTTGTTTGAGATGAGTGTTAAATACCTGAGGTGTTCAGAATCTGGGTAGTGAGCGTCTTCTTAATTTGATTCACTTCGTTGGTGCATAATTCTAGTAGAATCGCCGGAATAAGTAGAATGGTTAATGTCTGTACCATTTCAATAATCGTGATCAGCGTGTATAAAGTATTTACCTGAAAATATAATCCACGGAGACTTAATTTTTATCATACTGTTCCAAACATGAGCAATTGATACATTAATGTGAGGAATATTATAACATGGGACCTATTATCGTTCCTTGAGGAACGCCTTTTTTTTTTTTTTTCGTGGGAAATCATCAAATGACCCCTCCCGCTGAGGGTGCAGCTGGAGGGAGTGTCAGACTCTTACTGACTAAAACCCACTATGTTCCTTCTGGAGGTCCCTGTGTGCCAAGGCCGCGGTATCTCTTACGAACAACCCGCAGCCCTTGAGGAACTCCTCAAGTCGTGGGTTGTTTAGTGACGTAAGTGCCATTGCAACTTTTCTAATACGTATGTACTTTCTAAGTTCAACTTTGACATTAATGACCGATTAAAGGTGAAGAAAACATCTTGAGGAAACCTGTACTATAAAGTCTGAAATCACCAATCCGCTTTGAGCAAGCGTGGTGATTAGCGCTCAGTCCTTATGTGTGTGAAAGGAAATAAAATAATAATTTTCTTACCTTCACGATCAAGCTCTTGATCTCTGTATAGCACATATAAACAATTCCGGCTGTATTTGATATCCAGTACAAGGAAAACTGTAAAAAACATAAATTATTAATTATGGATATTGAAATCTTGATCTTCATTTCTTAATTATTCATAAATGTCTTAATGTGTATCATCCATGTTATCAATTTATCTAATAAAATATAAAAAAAAAATAACCAGAAATTGTGTTTGCTTGTCAATATATTGTAGACTATCCAGCAACTTGTCATAGTAATACAAACTTTTCTTGACGTTTCTAACGTTGATAGCGACGTCATCTCTTCCAGTTATATTTAAGGGCACTGAATTGGACTCCATAAACTTCCTCAAGCGTTTTATACGTTGATGAAATATAGCGAATACGTTGGTAATACCCGTCATGTTTAGTTCAACTACGATCACAGCCGACCCAATACTAAAGCTTTCAAACCAAGAACTAAAAATGCATATGATGCGGAGTAAGCCTACGGCAGTTCTAAAAAGACAAGAGATGGCTATGAATGTGTACATGTAAACGGAGATGAGCGATATATCTTTGAAGCCCATGACTCTGTCGTTCATTTGGATGGCATTGTAAAATTTAGCCAAATTATTATTACTCAAAATTAAATACAGTATGATCATAATAACGTATTCAACAATCACAAACAAGAAAGAGATAGCGTTGTTATTATGTATGAGATAATACAACCAAACAATTATTGAAGAGATGAAAATACAGTAAGCCCTGAGCAACCAGCAAATTATCTTAGATTCAGTGATATTTCTATAAAGACCTAACAAAAGACACACATAAGCAGCTAGGCTCAGAGGCGATATTGGTGGTGAATACTGTTCTAGTAAACATTTGATTTTAGCTATCATGTTGACTACTTCAATTGAAGGCTCAGTCTATACAATCGTGGTCTACGTTTTGTAACTACATCGATTTCATGCGCTATAAAACTATAAATAGAATCTTTTTCATCGTGTAGCAATGTAATGTCAGTATTCATTGCTTAGTGTCTTGTGTCTGACTTATAATTAATTAAAAACTTTACATTGAATGCATTTCAATTAGCAACATAAATCGGAGCTTATTTTTCTTGTAATTCACTTTTAACTAAACCCATGAGTTATGTCCATACCCAAATTCCCAAACTCATCCAACTGCCGATTGCATTTCAAGGCTTCAATATACATAAATATATTGTGCACCATCTTGATCTCAAAGAATTTGTTTATACCTAATGCTAATATCTCCTAGACTTCCTAAGAACACTCTGCTTGGTCATTGTCGACTCAACGGAAAATTAAGATTCGATAGAATTTCAAGTTTGAGGTTCCTATTAAAAATATACGGAAATCCAGTATTAGCCATTCATTTATTTTGAAGATAACACACACATTAACACAAAAATATAAACTAATTTATTAAAAAAAAACAGTTACTACAAAACTATATAGATAAATATGTGAGCTGTAACAATACAATGGTGTATGTGATGCAGATACTAGCGGTGGTGACCAGCAAGTTGAAATCGAGCGGCACGGCGCGGCAGAGCGTGTATTTGAACGGACGCAGGCGCACGTACTCCAGCGCTATTTGCATCTCGAACCGGAGAGATCCATCTGAAAAATACATCATAATGTCATATAAAGATTGAAGATTCAAGACAAAAGATCTAAAACTAACAAATTTAATTTCATCGCATTGTCAGCAGGCACTGAAATAATAATCTTAGTGATCAAGGAGAGATCGTAGAGTTAATGGATAAAAAAATTACTGCTGGCTCAGCATCACAACCGTAGAAACAAGTTTTGTCTATCGGAGAATGGACATATGGAATGTTTTTGTCTTCATAGAAACGCGAGTTGAAAGGTCGCGTCTTGCTCGGGTAGTAGACATGTTGACATTAACAGAAATACCTTTGTCTTTTCTTGATAGAATTGATATAGAATCGCCATGCTGAGCCTGGAGTGAATAATTGTGAATTTAAATACTTATGTTCGTTGAATCAGTAAGTACTGCCAGATACCTGAGGTTTTCAGAAGCTGGCTTGTGAGGGTCTTTTTGATTAGATTCACCTCGCGGCTGACGGCCTCCATTATCATCGCAGGAAAAAACCATACAGCCATTGTCCGCAACATCTCAATAATAATGATCGGTATAAAATTATGATTTATCTGGAAAAAGTTCGTACAGATTTATAATATTTCTGCTCCAAAATAAGAGAATGATGAGTGTTGAAGAAGTTACCCATACCCTAGTCCACTAACATCCCATCACAATAGCCCAAATAGTTTTATCCATAATTAGTATAAGTTTAGCACAAAACCGGGATTGTCATATAAAATGAGAATGTTATCTTACCATAAAGAAGATGCCTTTGAGCGTGTAGTAGCACATTAAAATAAGTTGAATAGTGTTGGCCATCCAGTGGACGGTAAGCTGTAATAAAACATACACTAATAGGTAATTTCTTTTAGTTTTTTATGATAATACACCATCAGTTAATCATAGATCATCTTATATGTATCAAGAACTTAATCAATGAGACTAATGTACGAAGAAAAACAACAAATGTACCAGAATCTGTACTGGCTTGTTAACATGTTGCAGACTTTCCAGCAAGTTATCATAGTAATGTAAACTTTTCTTGACATTCTTAACGCTGACGGCGACTTCATCTCTCCCAGTTATATTTACAGGTACTGAATTGGACTCCATGAACTTCCTCACAAGCTTGATACGTTGATGAATGATAGAGAATATTTGGATAATAATCAGCATATTTATATCGATAATGTACAGAGGCCCGTTAATACTAAAGTATTGAAACCAAGTTCTAAAAAGAAAGATATAACAAAGGAAGTCTATGACAGATCTAAAAATTGCATTGACCAATGTGACCGTGTAGGTACTAAAGGTGACCAACGGTATATGCCCGAAGCCCATAATTCTGTCGTTCGTTTTGATAACATTGAGAAATTTAAAGAAACTCTCATCACTTGAAATTAAATGAAACAATACGATTAAAACGTATTCGATAAGTACAAAAAAGAAGAAGAGTAAGTGTTCAGTATATGTCAAATAAAATATTATGACAATTGTTGAAGAGATGAAAACACAGTAAATTCTGTGAAAGAAGCAGATTATTTTCGATTCACTGACTTTAAGGTACAGGCCTAATATACGACACGCGAACGTAGCCAGTTTCAATAACCACATGAATGCTGTTTCAGTAAACATTTTATTTTAGCTAACATGTTGACTGCTTCAAATGAAGGCTCAGTCTATACAATCGTGGTCTACTTTTCGTAGGTAATCATATCGATTTAAAACTGTAAATAGAATCTTTTTCAGTATTAATTACTTAGTGCTTCTTGTGTCTACTCCATCATTTATTTGTAACGATGTAATATTACCATTCATTGCTTAGTATCCTGTGTCCGACTTAAATTAATTAAAAACTAGATTTTTATCAATTTCAGCTTGCAAACATTATCTGCGTTTACATTGAATGTATTTCAATTAGCAGCATAATTATCATGGGGTATACCGATACCCAAATACCCACCCTATTGCGTACGATTGCATTTCAAGGTTTCAATACATATAATATATTGAGCACCATCTTCACCTTAAAAAGCGTGTTTATAATGCTGATATCTCTTAGACCCGTCAAGGTGTTCCTGCTTGGTCGATATCGACTCAAAGGAAAATCAAGATTCGTCAGAAATTCTAGATTCAGGATCCTACCAAAAATATGTTTAGGTATAAAAATTTAAACCCAGTATAAGCCATTCATTTATTTTGAAAAAGACATACGTTTACACAAAACTACATAGATAAATATGTGAGCTGTAACAATACAATGGTGTATGTGATGCAGATGCTAGCGGTGGTGACCAGCAGGTTGATGTCGAGTGGCACGGCGCGGCAGAGCGTGTATCTGAACGGACGCAGGCGCACGTACTCCAGCGCTGTTTGCAGCTCGAAACGGAGGGACGTGTCTGAAAAATACGTCATGGCATAAAATGGCTTTAAGAGGAAAGATCTAAAAATTATAAATTTAATGCCATTGTGCATGCCTTGTCAACAAAGCGATTTAGTTGAAACTACAAGAAGAATTATGCACTTAATCAATAATCTTAGTGATTTTAAAGTGAACATAGAGCTTCAGCATAAAATAATGGACAGTTAACCGAACAATTGGGTACTTGACAAACAATCAAATTCATTCTATAATTATCAATAAAAAAATCGTATAGCTTTTCCTTCAAAACTATACATGTAAGTGACATTAATTTAAGATGCTTTCCCAAATTAATATCATATAGGATTTTATTTTTGACCTAGTCAACTACCCAATTCTGAATTTAAATACTTATGGTCGTTGAATCAGTTTTGCCAAATACCTGAGGTTCTCAGAAGCTGGCTAGTGAGGGTCTTTTTGATTAGATTGACCTCGCGGCTGACGGCCTCCATTATCATCGCAGGCAAGACCCATAGAATTATTGTCCTCAATATCTCAATAATCGTGATCGGTATTAAATTATTATTTACCTGGAAATAGTGTTTACAAATTTGAAATAGTACTTGGGCTGCTCCAAAGATAAGAGATATTGATTGAGTGTTGAATTTAACACGTTTTAAAGAAAAATTGGGCAAACAAGTGTCAAACGTCTGTCTACGTTTTTTTGTTGTATGGCTCTAAGAGATTATTTAGCTATATTTTTTAGGGCTACCATTGTCATTAAACCATGTGCCAGATCTATTCCAAGTGACGGATCACATATTACAGCTTTTACTTAAGGAAACCAGTTCAACCTATTATTCCTTACCTTTGATCTTCAATCGCTTAAAAGCGCTAGAAACTTTTAAAGGCTAAAAATATTAATGAATGGGTAAGAAACAAAATTATATCATCAGCAGGCTTAGCATGGCGATTCTATATCTATTCTGTCAAGAAAAGACAAATAAATCTCTTTCTATCAATGTCATATGACGATCGAAGAAAAGAAAAATTTCTTCTTAAAATGTCAAAAGAAATCTTACGTCAATCTGACACTTTTCTGTCATTGTGTCCATTCTCCGGTAGACAAAACTTGTTTCTACGGTTGCCTAAGCTTACAGTACATAATATGTCATACCGAATGCATGCTATATAATATACAACTTATCAGGAGATAGTAAAGAGACAGCATTAGTTAAGAAGATATTAGGTAATTTTAATATGGAGTACGAATGTTCTTACCGTATAGACAATGCCTTTGACCGTGAAGTAACACATGGAAATCATTTGAATAGTGTTTGTCACCCAGTGGACGGTAAGCTGTAATTTAACATAGACAGTAATTTATGTTACGATAATAAGTTATAAGTTATGATCATTAAAGCTTTGTTAAAAGTAGGTTATTTTGTGTATCAAGAACTTTATCAATGTGACCAACGAATAATTAAAATATAAATGAAATGAAAAAAAAGTCGTGGTGGCCTAGTGGTTAAAGAGCCAACCTCTCAAGTGTGAGGGCGTGGGTTCGATTCCAGGTCGGGCAAGTACCAATGCAACTTTTCTAAGTTTGTATGTACTTTCTAAGTATATCTTGGACACCAATGACTGTGTTTCGGATGGCACGTTAAACTGTAGGTCCCGGCTGTCATTGAACATCCTTGGCAGTCGTTACGTGTAGTCAGAAGCCAGTAAGTCTGACGCCAGTCTAACCAAGGGGTATTGGGTTGCCCAGGTTACTGGGTTGAGGAGGTCAGATAAGCAGTCGCTCCTTGTAAAAACACTGGTACTCAGCCGAAACCGGTTAGACTGGAAGCCGACCCCAACATAGTTGGGAAAAGGCCCGGGAGATGATGATAAATGAAATAAAAAAAAAAGATATACCAGAATCTGTACTAGCTTGTCAACATGTTGCAGACTGTCCAGCAAGTTGTCATAGTAATGTAAACTTTTCTTGACATTCCTAACGCTGAGGGCGATTTCATCTCTCCCAGTTATATTTACAGGTACTGAATTGGACTCCAAAAACTTTCGCAAGCATTTAACACGGTGATGAATCATAGAGAATATATGGATAGTTGCCAAAATAATGAAATCGACAATGAACAGAGCCCCTTTCACACTAAAGTATTGAAACCAAGCACTAAAAATATAGGTAAAACAAAGGAAGTCTAAAACAACTCTAGAAATTATAATGAAGAACAAGATCATGTGCGTGCCAAAATAGACCAACGGCATATGCCCGAAGCCCATAATTCTGTCGTTCGTTTTGATAACATTGAGAAATTCAACGAAACTTCTATCACTCGAAAAAAAATACAACGTGATGATAGAAACATATTCCGCAATCACAAAAACGTAGGAGACCATTTTTTTAGTATATGTGACATAAAATATAAAGACAACTGTTGAAGAGATGAAAATACAGTAAAGTCTGTGTAAGAAGCATATTATTTTCGATTCACTGACTTTTTGGTATAGACCTAATAAACGACACGTGAACGTAGCTAGTTTCAATAGCCACATTGATGGTGAACGCTGTTTCAGTAAACATTTTATTTTAGCTAACATGTTGACTGCTTGAAATGAAGGCTCAGTCTATACAATCGTGGCTTACTTTTTGTAACCATATCGATTTCGTGCGCTATAAAACTATGAATAGGTATAATCTATTTTCGGTATTGATTACTTAGTGTTTCTTGTGTCTGCTGCATAATTTATTTAAAACTAGATTTTATAATCATGAGTACCTGATATTTGATTTTGATAGTTGGGTGCATTTCAATTAGCCTCAAAAATCTGAGCCCGTTTTTGTAGCAACTGTCGTATTGCAATTTTACTGCGGAATGCGTTTCAAGGGTTCAATATATATTTTTTTATACCGAATACTGGGCCAAAATAAGTAGCTTTGGTCTTTGATGAGTTTTATCTAAGCATTTTATTGTTCTATCAAAATAAAAAAAATACGTATCCAATAATAATTTGGAAATCTAAAACGCAGAGTAAAGAATTACCATTTCTTGCCTCATCGTCACGGCTCATCAACATCATCTCCCGAGCCCTTCCCAACTATGTTGGGGTCGGCTTCCAGTCTAACCGGATTTAGCTGAGTACCAGTATTTTACAAGGAGCGACTGCCTATCTGACCTCAACCCGGGCAACCCATTTCCTCTTGGTTAGACTGGCGTCAGACTTACTGACTTCTGACTGTCGTCACGCCTATGGTATGTAAATCATTGTTACTTTTAAATTGTGTCTCTTTTCTTAGATTTTATCATTATGAAGAAGAAGAAGAATATGGTTTGTCCGTCTGAACATTTTGGTATATTGGTGACAGGTACAGCGTGTATTTCAGTTTTCAATTTACAGGTATTATTGCGATAGCAACACTGATATTAATGGATTCATTTAAAAATTATAAATAGGGCTACAATTTGTATTTCGCTCTCTCTCTCCCTTTTTGGTTCGGCAAAGAATAAACATGTAAAACTCGCCTCCGGTGTTTTTATTTGGAAAACAAGGATCAGCTCAAGGATATCTACAGTCTACTGCTACAGGTATTGTCAATAAAAATACTCACTTATCTATTTATCTCTTTTAGTTTCGAAGGAATACTGGGTAGATATAAATGGTGTAGGTCGTAATATCAAAAGCATTCATGTGTAACCATTAAAATTTCGAACCGTAAACCGTTAGTGGCAATAACATGGCTCAGTTAGGTTATAGTTTAATGTGCTATAACAGTTTAACACGTTCTCCTTGCGTTTATACGGCATTTTGAAACATGCATTTTAATCGGTTTTAGTGATATCAAAATAACTTTTCTGATTATTCACTTATTGTCTGCCATGAACTAAAATATAACATTCGTTCATCATCTCCCGAGCCTTTTCCCTTTTTTTTATTTAGTCATTCGCTAAGATATTAATTTTTCTCGGTATATTTTGTAACATTTTATTCCTAACGTAAAAATTTTATCATAAAAAATAAAACTAATGAAAACAAAAAATATTTTTGACAAATAAATGGTTTCAAACCAACAAAAAGTTAAGCAAATACGAGTTTGTTTCCATCATAGTGTAAAAATGATTTTTACTATGATTCTGACACCTTTAGAAGGGACATAGTGGGTTTTAGTCAGAAGAGTCATTTCACACTCCCTCCAACTGCACGATATACCACAAAAAAGGCTACCACAACTTCAATTTAAACCTCATTACGTTCCGAAACTTTATACCCAACTCTATACAAGAAATGGTATATCAAGTCATATATTGAAAGTTGTCGAATCAAGTTAGCACAAGGCGACGAAATGCATATGAACCATAAATCATGAATTTTCCATACACTCCGTGACTCCATCGAATTGTACCTCCGATTTTAGAGACAGGTTTTAACTTGGAAGTAACGAGGATGTATAAAAATGTTGGAGTTGGTATTTGAGAATTTTTGCTAACCATAATAAATTATTATGGTGACGTCAAAATTCTAGATAATGTTTGACATAATTCTGACTTCTTTTTACTAATTATCACAAATTTTATGAGTTATACGAGTAAGTTGACTGAGCAAGACTAAGCGGTGCTTGTCGCGGTAGGTCCGTGAATGGGAGACTCCTCTGATTTTCGGAGGGCATATTAAATTGATGAGTTCCAGATTTAATTTGAACATTAAAATTCCATTTAAATTGGTGGGTGCTGACAGTCATTTGAATATACCTGACAGTCGTTACGGGTATTCCGAAGCCAGAAAGACCTACAACCAATCTTACCGGGTACAACTGGTATTAGGGTTATTGGGTTAGGGCCTGCCGTAAGGCGGGCAGTCGCCGGCGGGGGACTGGATGCTATAGACTCCTAGGCCCTACCTTAGCCCCCTCCACTCAGGCCAGGTCGGAGTGCCGTTGGGTATTTTTAATGGGTATACCGGGAACGATTTTACCGGGGAGTCCCACATACCCCTCTCTCGTCCCCCGACGTTTTTTCCCAGCGACAAAAAAATGGGTTATTGGGTTGCCCAGGTAACTGAGTTGAGGAGACCAGATCCGCAGTCGCTTCATGTGGATCACTGATACCCGACTGCATCCAGTTTTCCAGTTAGACTGGAAGTGGACCCCAACATAGCTTGCCAAAGGCTAGGCAGATAATGACGAGGGAAAAAATAACGGATCAAAAATGACACCTCCAAAAATATTCCTAGATCAACCAAAGAGCGGAAATGCAAAAGTTGGATACCTTTCGCGGGAACTTGCGACATTAATATACTTGGACTATCCAGTGCTATGGAACTCGGAACTTATAGGATTTAATATTGTTTATGATACGTTTGTTTTACGTGCATGTTTATATCAAACTTTCTGAAAGCATTATGCGGGAGTTCCTTTAGAATTTAGAACTCATTCTTCGTATGCGTATTTTTCCTTGAAACTATTTTCAGTTATGGAAACTTCTTAAAAAATATTATGAGTATAAACCTAACTCCAAGGATAAAGATCGTCTGAGCAAATTAAGTTTATGTACCTATAAGAAAAATAGAATCGAAATAAATTGTCTAATGTATTCTAATTTATTCTATTAGTGATGAAGATTTTCTTTCTCTGACAATATTAGGCGTTATTATGTGTACAGACGCCAGCACATCAACCTACCAATCTGACAATTTATTTTTATTGATTTTCAACCTTATCACAATCATCATCATCATCAGCCTATCGCAGGAGATCAGATCAGATCTACACTTATCACAATAACAGGAGATTATTAATGTTCGATTGGTGAAATTTGACAGATTCAGGTAGGTTGATATGCTGGCGCCTGTAGGTACTAGGGTAAAATACGATTGAAAAACAAAATAAGCATGAACAAAAGCAAAATACGAAAAGCCTACAAAAGTTAAACAGAACGAGGATCATGGATCAAAACAAACGTATTAAGTGCACTCCAGACACCCCGAGGCTAAAATGTTGGACAGACGACACAAAATAAAAATGGCGGACGAACCAATTATTAATGTTGGCTTTGGTTATGAAGACAAACATTTGTTTCGGATTAGTTTAACGCTTGACTTCGTGGTGGGGGCTAAGCAAGTGTTGTTTTAAATCGTTGATTGTTATACGTATATCAAACCCAGAGCTTATAATATTAAAAGTTATCATTTATTAAAAGAAGTGAATGATACATGTTTAACAATTTCATAATACTATTGTTTTTGGTTAAATTGCTACTCAGCCCCCTTCCTCTCTCTTAAAATGTTTGCGTGCGCGACAGGGTCCATATTGTATCTTTTGAGATATTTTTACCATCTATGTAACATATGGAATGCAATAAATAATTGAGTATTGAGAAGTAACCTTATATTATTGTCATCTGCTGAGCTGATTATTATCATTTTAACCATACCAATATGATGTTTTTGAAAGGTTGTCAGCGGTGTCAACCGCACCCTGTGAGAACTAATCATTACACCCGGATAAAAAGATAATCTATAGCCTTTCTCGATAAATAGGCTATCTAAGATATCCTGAGATTGTCGCGTTAATATACGAACGAGCTCTTCGACTTAATAATATTAACATGTATTACTAAAGTTAGTTTTTTTTCCTCAAATGCTTGCCGAAAAGTTTTGTATATTTTGTATTCCACGTACAATTACACACGTCGATCAGATAATTCATTATTATCAGTACAAACAAATGAATCATCCTGTCCCAATTCGATTTGTATACATCTTTCTTGTTCTAATGTTTTATTCAGTCTTCGACGGTAAATAAGTTTAGTTTCGGACAAAACATTCCCATGTGACATAGATACAAAAATATCACCAACTTTATTTGGCCCATCAAATTCTTCAACTTCCAACTCTATGCTTTCATCAATAAGGTTTATTCTATCAGCAAAGTTATCGTGGTCCGGCTATTCTTTGTGGGGGAAATGGGCTATCCGTCAAAGTCGGTTTTATTTATCGTTTTAGTTGAATTTTATCGAACTAATAGCCCTCGAGATAAATTTACGATTGGCAACGGAATTGTACGGTGAAAAGGGTTCTGTCGGATGTATCTTGTACTGGGTACTTATTGAAGTGCTTAGAGATGGTCTGTGTATACTTTTATCTAATAACATTTTGTTGTGTCATTTCAAATTGTTTTTTTTTCTTGTAACAATATGTTTTTCAGTATGTAATCGCTGACAAGATGCAATTTATTATTGAAAAGGTTGGGCTAGGTTGGCGATGAAAAAAGAAGAAGATATGTATACTGTATAAGTATGTCTGGATATACCTCAATTTACCTAATTAGGTTGGTCTAGTGATCACGACCGGATAAATATAACAGTAATTTGAACATGAATACTAAATGATCACAAGTGAGTGATTATTATCCTAGTGTAGTTTCTCATACGCTTAGTTTCAACGCAGGAATATTTTTGCAAAAAGAGTAATAAAATCTCAAGGAAGCAAATAATACATCTGAGAGAAAAAATATATTTAGTGATAGAATCGTTACCAAAATTGCTTTTACACGAATTAAAGTAGGAACTAATATCAGCTAGGCAAGTGACATATTATGTATAAGTCGTATATCAAGGACGGTCAGCAGACATCAAATAAATGTTCTCTATGGACAGCATTTTTCATTGGTGAAGACGTCGATTTGAAATTAATGTTCTGTTTTTTAGAACGAATACGAAAGTTATACGGATGTTTTTTGTTTTACTGAAGTACTTTTGAAATATGAAGTTTATTGTAAAGGTACAACTTTTAAGTATTTAAAAATGGATAGGGGATTTAAAATTCGATTATAAAATTTAGAACTAAAATTGTTACGAGTCAGCGATTATTAGTTGTTATTGTTGGGTTTTCGAAACACCGAGAGCCTGTGGTATTTGTAATGTTAATTCAATATAGGCGACATTTATCTAATCAATGCTAATCTTGATTTCAAGGCTAAAACTAGATCGTGGTTGTAGCATTGTTCCAGTTTGTGGCTTAGGAAGGAATAAAATGAATCAGTAAAAGTATGACTCCCCTACTCCCACTGCATTCACAGTCGGAGGAGTCATTTGATGATTTCCCATATAAACTAGACTCATTTATCTCAACCATAATTTATGACAAGGAGCTACACATACACTAAGTTATCAACACCAAACCACTCAACGAAACAAACAGACAAACACAGCCAAAATGCATCCCATTAACTATATCATTGTGAACAAATGTTCACACATTTGCTGCACCTTATAATACAAGCTTTCCTTGCATTCCATCCACGTTTAAAATAGTGCAGCATTGTGCAACCACGACCGGTAGACTGTGAAATGTCCCAGTATTTGTCAGGAACTGTTCGGAATGGAAATGCACATTAAGTAATGTTAGCGATGATAGCGAGAAGCTCTTAGAGTAGTCTGAGGTCTTAGGTTTTTAGGATATGATTTTTTGTAATGTTACATAACATTTTTTAAAAGAGATTTGTACACTGTTATGGTGGAACAGTGGTCTAACGCAACGTTTGATTAATCGCTACGTTTGAAGTCTTATGATTTTTCCAGATGAAGAAAAGCAGTGGCAATTTTCTACAGAAGGGATTATTAATTGTGGGATAAATCAAATAACTAGCAAAAAGACATAATGATAAAATCAACATATTGTAATACATAGGATTTGATATAGGTACATATTTTATCAATCTTATAGTCAATTGTTGGATAAGAATATTTTCTTTATCCGATCATAGACATCACCATCCGTCTAGCCTTTTTACAACCATCCACGGACCGACCGCGTCAAGCTTTAACCTAACCTTATGATCGATCAATTTGTGCTTCTGTTACTTACCCACGAGCTCCTCGATCCGTTGATAAATATAAACATCTTAAATAATAGACATATTGTGTTTCAATGAAATTGAATTCATCTTATCTAACCTTGATATAAGTGACAGTTCACGCGATCCCAATAATATAAACAATGGGACAAAGCAATAAAATCTTAGGCGTGAAGCAATAAGAAAGACAATATTAATTACCGGAACCTTACAAACTTAGGATTGCACATTTATCGATCTTATCACAAGGATATAGAGTCCACTTCAGCAAAGAGTGATTTTAATAAGTGTGTAAGTGATACTATGGGGTAAGGACGGAAGAGGGCCTAATATATGGTGTTTTAGGTAATTAAATGTCACATAGATCAGAGATTAATGATGTGTTACGACATGTGGGGATCTCTTGTGTTTGCTACTTTGGTGATTTTCTTCGGAAAGTAGAAGACAATGGTGATATCATTGCAGATAGATGTATGCGACTTGTTAATGTTTAATGTTGTGTTTATATGCCATTTACTTGTATTTGTATTGCATAACGAAATCTACGTGAAGTTTTTGCCTTAGTAAGAAAAGTGTGGTATAATTTTTGCCAATCAAACACCTCAATCTTAAATGTTACACCTACCTATTACTCAAGGTAGTCAGTTAGGAAATACCTTATCTCGTTTTTTACAAAAAATGTGTTGACCTGCAAAAGTGTGGATTTCAACCTATTCACATGCATACAGATACATGATACAAAATAAATATCATTTATCATTTATTTATCATCACCGTCCGCTGCCCAACTTATAGTTATAACTTAGTACAAAACATAAACAACCCAGTTGTCCAGTTAATTGAGAAGGTAAGAATAAGCACTCGCTCACTATAAAACATTGGTACTAAGCTGCATCCGATAAGACTGGAAGCCGACACTAACATAGCTTGGGGAAGTCTAGGCAGATAATAATGACTAAACATCTAATAAGACGCATGGAGACAGTAATAAAAATCCTTAAGACAGCAATAAAACTAATAATATTAACAAAGCTACTAATAATGAGGATGATATACCATGTAAGGATGACGCAGAAATAAAACTCAGTCATCCAAATGAAAATAATAAAGAAATACTAATACTTCTAAGTACTAGAGTAGGTGAAATGGATAGCGTGGCAATCAAAATTCATATCACAGGAGGATATAAACCTGCGGTAGTTATTGTGGACATAAATGTACTCTGAGCTACCAATCTTGGTAATTAAAACTGTGATAGTGTGCGTCATAATTTATGTTATACGGGCTTTGGAGATACAGTTGGAATTGGACGTTGTTTTCCAAAATTAGTTGAGAATCTTTCGTTATGAAATGTAGAAGCATGTATCCATTTATCTTTTAGGAATATAAAATCCAAAATAGTGATTAAGTTTGAGACTCAATGTCGCTAAATGATAAAATTAGAAATGTAGATTTTTATTAAGTTGCCTACAGTAACGGTCAGTTCTTAGAAAAAAATATTTTTCAAGCACAATAATAATGTTCGACACCTTCTAAAGATGTAAGTACAGACAGTCAACACATGAAGCTACTACAATCTGTCTTTCCTTAATAAATGTTTAATTTCATTACTGACGCTTTATGGTTTAAAGTTGTTTGGGAAAATTTGACAGTTTCGGATAGCTTGATGAGCTGGTGTCTATAACATAGAGCTCTTTGAGCCCTATTTAAAAGGGGTTAGTTTCGTCAGCATTGTTAACTTTGAATTTTTCATTTTTGTTTAAAACTTAAAATTTAATATTAATCTCGAAGAATTAACACAATGACTTATCACATCCTTTACGAAATACTGACGTACTTACGAACATAAACTAAGTAACTCAGTCACTCCCTCGCCCCTCACGGAAGCGGCCGGAACTAGGTGCAATAATTATTAATTGCCATACTGTAAGAAAATGGTGCCTTGAGACATCTCCGCAGGACGTCCAAGGGAACTATGGCTTATATTAATGAATTTTGTTTAGCAATTCAAAATTAATTGCTCGGATTTTATTGGGTTTATCTTGGTTGTTTTGGCATGTATCTTAATAAAATTGCTTTCGCTGATTTTTTAAATTTAAAATGGTAGGTATTGTAAAAGGTAGATAAAACTGCAAATGCTACAAAAAAAAAAGAATAGGAACAAGACATACAAAATTAGTTTGAAGTTTATTTTGAGAGCCATACAATAAATCCTGCGACTGATTGACAAGGCGAAATATATTACTAGCTTCCTCCAGCGGCTTCATCTGTATGGGAACTGATCAGCGCACCTTGATAAAACGAAGCCTTCCTTGATAAACGGGCTATCTAAATCTGGAAGAATTTTTCAAATCGATCCAGCATGTGTTGAGATTAACGCGTTCAAGTAAAAAGACAAACAAACTCTTCAACCTTGTAATATTAATATAAATCTTAACACAACAAAAAAAAAAATGATATGACCAATCAAGCACTCCTAAACCCCGCTAACAATATAATCCAATTCATAAAACAAAAAGCATTTTTACACAGATTTCCACTCAACCCCAAAACTGCGAACACCCTAGAAACCCTTAATTTATTCTTTCACTGCGTCTTATTATTTGCAAATGGTCTATTTGTCGCGACTTAACCCTTGCAACGCAGATGGGGTCCAATAGACCGCGGATTACGGCAGCGCGCCTCAAACCGTCAAACGACGTCGTTTGCTCTAAACGCTCACAATTTATTGATAAGGACATTGACAGATATTGCCTAAGGTCTCGTAAAATGCAAGCGGCAGATTAAGGGTTGACGAGTATTTGCAAATGGGACCGGTTTCCACAGGTTCGGTTTCATTACCAGAGGGATTTTGTGTGTGAAATGGTTTCCAGTTTATAAGCTTTTGTTGTGCAAATTTTGTTGAAGTTTATTGGTACTTCTACACAGGCCTCTGGGTGAGGATTAATAAGGTACTTACACATACAATAAGGTATTACATCCATTTTTGAAAAATGTAGTATTAGTTTCCATAGTTGTTTAAAAAAAAATAGTTTTGGAATAGAAGTTGGTACTCTTTTAGATCCACATTTTTTTTTACGGCGTAATCTACTGCCAAGCATAATTTTTGTATTGGACTTGGCTCTCCTTTTTTACATTTATGTTTTTGGTGGGTTCTATTATCTAATTCCTACTTTTTTTTATTTCATACGGGTCTCGGGTTGCCCAGGTAACTGGGTTGATGAGGTCAGACAAGTAGTCGCTCCACGTAAAACACTGGTACTCAGCTGCATCCGTTTAAGACTGGAAGCCGATCCTAATATAGCTTGGGAAAAGGCTAGGCGACGATGATGACACCCAAGAACAAGGGTAATACAAAGCCCACTTACATCAACAGAGCGAATTTTTCTATACTTTTTTTTCATATTTAAGGTAGCGAAGTATTCTCACAAACAAAACAAGCATTGTTTCAAGTTCTACCATAATATCCTTCCATTTACCATCAGACCAGATAAAAGAGTCTAAATGTAAAATGAATATTCCTTTAAAGAGAAGATCTTTTTGTTAAATTCTAGATGTTCTTATGTTTAATGGCGTCTTAATGAGAAGCGAAGTTGTGAGGAGACGATGTGAACATATTAATTACCTACCTCGCCTTACTTGAATGCCTGTCGTTTTTCATGATTTATGAGTGCCGAAGTGCTGATAGGGGTGGTGTGGAAATACAACTTCTGTGAAATTGTGTTCTTTTTTATATTTTTAGATGAGCGTAAATGAAGGTTTGGAAAATGGATAAGTTTGTTTCACTGATACATATTCTATTAAAAAAATACTTATATTATTAATTTTATCTCATTCACCTTGAATAGATCATTGGTGTCAAAGTGCATATATTATAGAAAAGTAGCATTAATACTTGACAGACCTGCAGGTTTAGGGTTGAACTACATCTGGCAGCACGGAATCGCCTTTTTCCGTCGCCCTTTCTCTTTCTGTCGCTTAGAACTACCATTTGCTAGACCGAGACAGAAAGCATAATGCGATAGCACGCGGCGGAATCCTCGAGGCGATCGGCTTCACGGACAAAATGCAATGGTCGGCAGGGAGACTCCGGAACGCTGAAGCGCGCGATAGCATGCTAACGCATCCTTTCATCGCCGATCACTTGCTATCGCCTATCACTGGCTGCGCGTGCGATCGCCCTTTTTTGTCTGCGGAATTCGACAGCGCGCGTTCGCATACGGCAGCATACTGCAGCACGTGGTAGCACAGACGGAACAAATGCGATTCCGTGCTGCCAGATGTGGTTCAACCCTTAGCATGTTATCCGTAACAACAAGTTTTGTCTACCGGAGTATAGACATACTGACAGTAAGTCACAGATTGACGTAAGATTTCTTTTGTCACGTAGAAAAGAAACTTTTTTTTGAACGGCATAAGACTACTATGTCGCGCCATGCTCGGGCAGAAGACATGCTCACATTGACAGAAAGAGCTTTGTCTTTTCTTGATAGAATAGACATAGAATCGCCATGCTTAGCCTGCAGGAATCGAACTTACTCCAACATGCCATACGATATTACTTGAGAGATTACTCTCAAATTTTAGGATTATTTAACGACACAATGAAATGAAAAAAAAAATGAAAACCTGCAGCTAATGCACCTCAAACAATTTATTGATATTATTCGTATGCACAATAAATAATAAAACGGAAGGGTCAAAACGCCTCGCACTTTCCATAACAGTGCTGTAATATTCAATGGACAATCGGAAAGGGTAACCCTACACTGCTTAGGGTAAAAATGTTAAATTTACCGTCAGACGCTGGCCATTCCGGCCCTCTGTGGCGGACGTCGCGATATTTTGCCGCTTTGTGTTTCCTTTGCATTGATTTCCTTACAAATAGCTGGGCGGGATATGGTGGGGTACAAGTCTTAAGATATATGTAGAAGTGATACGAGATTAGCTACATAATTTTGAATTTTTTTATTGCATTTTTTTATTTTATTTATAAAAACTATTATGTAAGTAGCAGCAGGTCCACCTACCCGAAACTGACAAATTTTACCAATCGAATATTAACCTTCCGGTGTTGTGATAAGGTTGAAAATCTATAAAAGAAATTTGACAAGTTGAGGTAAGTTCATGTGCTGGCGTCTGTATTATTTATAAAATCTTATAAGCTTTCACTAAAAGTTAACCTTAAATAATTGTTGACAGGTTATAAGGCTTCAAGTGCAACGTTCCTTTTCACACAAATTGTATAAATGTTATAAATAAATAGCTAATTTGTACTACTTATAAATTAATAAGAAAATAAGTTCATAACTAAAAATCTTTTCACTCATAACTCACACCGAACGTTGACAGTTCAAGATTTTTGCCCGAGTGGGTCTTTTTTACCCATTTTCCGTGCAATAAAGCCCCGTTGAATCCGACACGCATTTCAAGGGTTAGGTGAGTGGAAAAAATGTGAATTTAATTTGGTATCTGAGTGTTTTTTATCCAGTCTAGTTAATGATTTGAGATTTATAATCTGCACAAAATGGTAGAACCTTTTTTAATTTTACATAATTTAATGTTAAGAAATATTAGGTGTAATATTTTGGGTGTCGCTTCGTTTTTAATTTAATGTTTATTTATGAAAAGATACCTAAATCTCAATAAGTATGCTGTGTTATGATTACAAAAATAAAAAGTCGACAATAGTGTATAGTGTGTGTAGTAGTGTGACAATAATGTATGCATATAGATGCATTTCGATATTATCGATCATCGAGCGTGGCTAAATAACAGCCGCACAGGTTGTTCGATCATGAGGTTAAGCAACGCTTGGCGCGGCCAGTTCGTGGATGGGTTCTGGGTTCACCATGTCAAGATGGGGACCATCTTGTCATGGTGAGTTCCTCCGTGTTTCAGAAGACACGTTTAATTGGTGGGTCTCGGCTGTCATTTGTACATCTTTTCCTGTGTTACAGATAGCCAGAAGAAAAAAAAACAAGGCTTGTTAAAAGGCTAGGCAAATAATGATATTATGTAATTTAATTGTGTCATACAAATACAATATTGCCTTTTAATTATAGATAGTGGTTTCAAATTGTAAATGTAGTAAGTTTGTTTTTCTCAATAATGCCATTTATATTTGTAGGTAGGTACAGATGCAAAACATGTCCAACCATTTACCAAAACCTTTAATACGATTACATATTAATCCAAATGACCACTCAGTCCAACAATAGAACACTAACATTCAATTATCTTAATCACTAACACCCTATTAAATTATTCATTACATTTGTCACACCGGACGATGGCCGACAATTACGCCTTTCACCCTACTGTCCGGCACAAAAACATTGTTAGTTATACATTACGTATGCAGATTGAATTCTGTTATAGAATTGTTTAAATAAACTCGGTAATGGATTTTGATGCAATGAATGACCTCTTTAAATAGGTTGATTAAATTGGATTGGTCATTATTTAGATTGTGCATGTTAATATGGGTTTCAACGGGAGTCTTATGCGGGTCGAAGATGGATGCTTGGATTTACATAATTCTTTTGTGCGATTTGATTGTAGTTAATTTTTATTACTGCCTCGTTGATGTATGAAGTACATTCTTGACAAGTTTCATGAAAATCCGTAGAGCCGTTTGGCCGCGACGAAGTAACAATTATACACACAAAAATTTTCGCTTTTATAATATTAATGCGATACTCCTACTATAAGTACTTAAATATAATATTTTATCCTGCCAATAGAGATATTTATCAACTCTGAATCTAAGTAGCAAGCGGTGGTTTTGGGTTATTGATAATTATGTTCACTGCTTTGCTTTCAGTAAATACTATTTGATTTGCTAATAATTGCAGTTTAAAGATTCATAGAATAGTCACCGTTTTTTTTAAATTGGTTTTTGAACTTATTGGTTATTTAGGAATCCAGAAATACCAAATAACTGTTTTTTATGAGTATTTATATTTTCATTGCATATCATGTTTCAGTTTCACTCTAGCTTACCCTAGTCGATTGAAACGACTTTGATAGCTGAATTTCATCTGTTTTGCTTTACTACCTAAATGTATAATAGACAAGTATATTATAATAATCAACTGATTTACACTTAAGATAACCACAACACAATGCTATCTCCTAATAAGGTAACAACACCAGTTCCTATCTGCGATAAATTGACATCCGATTTGACATGTCAACATCGTAATTAGGGTCGCTGCACCTAATTCCGGCGTGTCAATTGACTGTTACGTGTGGGCCGAAGCTTAATTATACCCGGATTATTGTTACAGTAATTAGTGTAGTATTTGATCTTATTGATTTATCACTACATAGTATAAAACAAAGTCGCTTTCTCTGTCCCTATGTCCCTTTGTATGCTTAAATCTTTGAAACTACGCAACGGATTTTGATGCGGTTTTTTTTAATAGATAGAGTGGTAGAAGGTTTATATGCATAATAACATCCATTAGATAGTAGAGAAGTACTGTTATTTTTGAGGTTTCTGATGTGATGTCGTAAATAATTACATTTTTTCCGTGTTTTTATGTACAACGTTCACAGTTCTTCTGTATTAGTATCAGCATTGCACCTGTGCGAAGCCGGGGCGGGTCGCTAGTGTGTAATAAAATTGGAAGTTTGTGCTATAGGTTATTATGTTGGCATTTAATAAGTTGGATCTTCTTCCAATGTGGTGCATAGCATTTGATCTTCATAAATGGCAAATTAAAGGCAGAATATGAGAACCATTGTCGACAATTTACCAACCTTCTCAAATTTTTTATTTTTTTATTTTTTGATTCGAATGTGATTCTTCGACCAAGGTCTTTGATAGGTGTATGATACTAGCCTTGGTAAGAGAGAAACCTTGTTTGACAATTAAGCGAGAATGGAAAATATAAATAAAAAATCTTTTCGCGTACATGTTGTTTGAGCATTTGTAGAAGGTAATAAATAATTAATTATTAAATATATTTTTTATGTATATATTATTGTCTCATACTAGAATATGATTAATTATTAGATTAACGCTCAATCCTTCTCCGTGGGAGCGGAAGCCTGTGCCCAGCAGTGGGACAATAAAATGGCTGTGATGATGACTAGAATATGTATAAGACAAAACCGGTGGTACGTAGTTTAAAATAATCTTTGATAAAAATTTAAAATAAAAACAATATCATTTTCTGCTAAATATAAATATTTCTGATATTACATACGCAAGATATGTAAGCAAAATAATATTAATGATAAACATGTACGCTCCACCGAGTGTATCGAACTCACTCAAGGAAATGAGAAGAACTTTAATACTCGTCACAATTTACATGGCATCATTACGTAATGATTGATGACGTCACACTGGCAGCTCAATTTCGTGTAAACCGAATACAGGAGACTGACTTCGATTGTATTGTAGGGTGACCTTTCGTTTGCAATCTTTTAGTATTTCTTTTTGCAGAGATACATGAAAATAATGTCTCTTTAAAAAAAAGGGCTCTCTTAAATGGATATTATTGGATTTTCTTTACATTTTATTTTATATAATGTTTTTACGACTTTTTTCTTTCTTAACAATAAATATTTTTAAACGTGATTATAATGATTTTTTTTTAGTTCGTCATCATCTGCCTAGCCATTTCCCAAACTATGTTAGGGTCGGCTTCCAGGCTTAACCAGCAGCTGAGTACAAGTGTTTTACGTGTTTTAGTTATATAACAAAATGAAACACACACACACACATTAAAATAAACCAAATAAAATCCTTTCCATCTCATTGTCACCCTACACCTCAAAAAAATCCAGCAATATTCCATTATAAGTATTGCATTCCGTTCGCCCATAAATCAGAGCGAGTAGTGACATCCGTGTTTTTGACAAATGGCCCGCAGAAACAAGTGACGGCCAGGATAAATGGCGTGTAACTGGTGATCTCACCTCACGCGGATATGTGAGACTATGAGGCTTTTGTTTTTATTGGAATTAAGTACTAGTCTTGGAGTACTACTTCTTTTTTTGAATGTTGGATAAAGCGAAAATTTTAAAGTAAATTTGGAATGTTGTATAGGGAAGGACCGTTGTATGGTTTTATCTAGTTGTCATTACTAGGAGTTTTTTCCAGTTTCTCTCGCGTCCCCGGGGTAAACAGTGGGCGAGATATATTATTAGTGATTATTGTTGAGTATATTTTTTATTCTTAAATTTAAAAAATACTGTCACATAGTATAAAAAGAATACTAGTATACCCCAAAGTATACTAGAAGCAACCTGCAATTAATGAATGCATAATAAAAAAAAACCTAAATTCTATTCTTCACACATCCACACAACGTAATCTAGTACCTACAACTGATAAACTTATATACTTTTATTTTGTAAATATTTACATACGAGTATTATACATAGGAACACCCACACAAAATCAAATACCCATGTTCATGCAAAAAAATTTTTGACTTCTGCGGGAATCGAACCCGCGACCTCAGGCAGGTTCACTAACTACTACGCCATCTGGTCGTCATAAAACACAAACAAACATAAAACAAGAGAGAATCAAAAAAGGAATTTCAGCTTAGCCCCGTAGATTCCTATCTTAAACCAGTTGATCGATATAAATCAAACCAGTCTATAACTGGGCATTAGGGTATCGTCAATCATGGCTTCTCAATATCTTCTAATTGACAGTTCAAGTGGCCTCAGCTACCGAGACACGTAGACTCATCTAAGATATACCTTGTATACAGGATGTTATAATTTTGTACGAATATATTTGTGAAACGAATATCCTGATAGCGAATATAGAAAAAGAGGTTTAAATAGAGGAGCTGTGTGACCAATTTTTTAATTGTGTAAAAAGTATTTTTTTATTACCGAAGCTCAATAAAACGTAAACATTACTCAAACTAAAAACTCAAAATCATTTATTCAAAGTGAGCTGCAAAACAGCACTTTTTAAAGGTCAAAAATTACAAAAGACAGCTCCCAAAACTCCCACCCTTCACCACTTCATTTATGATTTTACTGTCTTAACATACAAAATTACAAAAGTATTTTTTTTTCATATTTTGAAAAATAATTGCTAGAGCTAATAGCATTTTCATCGTACCTAATTATTCTCACGCAAGTCAGATGATAAAATTTAAAACGATAAAATACTAGTTATGTCTAATAAGTTAAGTGTCACATCTGTCAATAATTTTACTACAGCTTTTGAAACGATAACACCATCATAAAATACATAGGTACGTCATAAAATAAATTCTAGAAACCACACGCTGTATATACCTGGTCCTCGCCCGGCTGTCATCGCCAGTGCCTCGTTAATCATAAGTCTAGCTCACCTCCGTGAACCTAGCACTTAGCATCGTGGTGCAATGTTATTAATTTCTATAAATAATAATCCTTCCTTGAAGTAGATAAATTTCCACTGGGATATTGGTTTTCTTGGAAATATGAAATATTAGCTTGCGCGTCGGATTTACTTCGCGCACCCGAAAAAAAAGTCTTATATATCTATATTAAGTCTTCATCGATAAATGGGCTATCTAACACTGAAATAATTTTTGAAATCGTTCTCTTAGTGCCTAAAATTAACACGTTCAAGCAAACAAAAAAAAGTTAAAGCTGAATTTATAAACTGAAATTTTAAATAATATTATGTTAGTATAGAATGCTACAGATATTTTAAATACACCTAATCTTTAGGTATCATCTATCAAAATTGTCAAAACAAGTAAATATGATGTTGAAATAAAAAAAAATGTTGTAACTGTTTAGTTGGTCGAAGACTTATGGACTAAAAACAGTTTTCATTTTGTCCATACACTTAATGTGCAATCATTAACAAAACTCAAATTTTACCACAAAAGATAATACAACTTCCCTGTAGATTTACAAAAGTACCTAAATAGCTTTTATACATACAACAGTAAGAGCTCCTATCTCTATATAACACGTACAAGGGAACCAATAACTATAGTTCTTCTTGTAAAAGTACCAAGTCACGAACATTGCACATTTACAAGCCGACAGCACTGCCGCTCAGCGGGGACCCATGATCTGGACATCAAATATGTAACTAAATGGTACTTAACAGTACAATTTAGTGCTGGTATTGATATTAACTCTTTGGGAGGTACTAGCGTGCTGGGTTTTCTATTTTACTGAGGTAGTTTTTTGAAAAGAAATGGTGTATTGGTATGTTTGCGAATAGTGTGTGTGTGAAACTTCATATATATTAAGGGCCTGTTTCACCACATACGAATTAGTTCCTGTTAGTTTATTTGGTAGAAAATTTCATACAAATTCTGTTCCATATTTGAGTTTATTCGGTAGATAGTGGTTTTTCGGACATCATGAAACTGGGCCTTAATTATGCCTATGTTACGGGTAAAACCCGAAGAGCGGCTACACCTAGTTTTAGCCGGTTAGAAGTAGGTGTAGCCACTCACTCTTGGTTGCACCTAGTACTAGCCGATTGTTTTCGGGTAAAACTAGATCTGTCCTTCATCGTGCCGGCTACAACTATGTAGGTCCAGCCATTCCCTGTTGTATAAAACTAGGTCTATCCGATATAATTCCGTATCTTAAACCTGTGGTGAATAACAGTCATGTAGTTATTATCTGTACTACCAACTTCTACATTATACCAACCCATAAAAAAATTAGCAATTCATCAATTGATCACATAATACCACAAGCCGCAGTGAATGGCAATCCTGTGCCGCAATAAAGCCGTAAATAACAATTGCACCAGATACATCGCTCGCGCGCGCTGTAAACCAAACCGATGATTAACTGATCGACGGTTAATAGCGGTCTTAGGGTTGTACGGTTTTTAAGAGTTTTACGAAAAACAGCATTACCCTTTTAAGCTAGAACAAAGAATTTATTCATAATGAGTCTATGTTGAGTATTTTAAAAACATCTTTCAGTGTTAGATAGCCTATTTTTATCCAGGTGTGCGCAGGACTCTATTGCTACCGTTGGAAAAAGGTAGTAATATTATGAAGCTGTTTGTGTGTATGTTTCCTTGAACGAGTAAAAGTTCAGGAACTACGTCCCCAATTAGAAAAAATATTTCAGTATCAAATAGTCCATTTATCGGTGTTGTAGGTTATATTTTATCCAGGTGCGAAAAGTGGTTATGGACGATACATTACTTAGTCAGAAAAATACTATTTAAATATTTATCAGCATTTTTTAAAGGACAGAAAACGGATCCGAAATTGGGTATAGAAAAAAACATGAATAATATAAGACTTCATTTTAATCTAACGGACAATTTAAATTGAACCTGTCATATTATCCAAAGAACGTTTGTCTGCAGATTCTATTTTGGGTTCAAATATTGCATTAATGTTTCTATTTAAAAGATTATTCAGTTGAAAAAATAAGACATTTAGGGTCGATTTCACCGGTTGCTGATAAGTTCCAGATAGTTTATCTGGCATATACTTTCATACAAATTCTGTTCCATTTTTAAATTTATTTGGTAGATAGTGCCTATTCGTAACCTGTGAAACTGGCCCTTAGTTTTTCCAAACGAATTTTGATACTAGAAAAAATACTCAATTTGACTCCAATTTGTCATGAAAAATATTTCTTATTAGTGACAACCCTATATCATAATCAAATTGCGTTGTGTATCGGCATCGCTTTACGACTGTAAAGGCGTTTAATCACGCCCAGCACGGCGATGTAATGAAAAGTTCATTTTGTCTGCAATATGCATATTTATGCACTTATACATTGACAAACCGTTATTTAGGCTTTGTTTATGGGTCGTGTATGTGATTTGTGAATACAATTTGTGAGTGACCGTTGTATTTGCTTATGATTTATATAGAGTAAATTGTGTTTTTGTTATCAGAATGTGATAAATATGATTGCGAAAGACACGAGTAATAACGAAAGTAATGTTATTGATGGTTGATTTGAATAATCTTTATGTATATGTGTCCAAAAAAAATATTGATGTATTGACCTACCTAGCCTGTTCCCAAACTATGTAGGGGACGGCTTCCAGTCCCTACGAGCAGTTGAGTACCAGTGTTTTATATAAAGCGATTACCTATTTGGCCTCCACAGCACAGTTACCCGGGAAACTCGATACCCCTCGGTAAGACTGGTAGTCAGAATGATTTCCAATGTTCAAATGACAGCTGGGACCCACCAATTTAACGTGCCATCCGGAACACGGAGGAATCCGGAACTCTTCATGTCAAAAAGTTCGTTCTTACCAACGAACGAACGCGTGAAATATAAATCCATAACTATAAAAAACATTCTTAAGGGTCGGTTCATATCTAACGGAATATACGTCGCGTATTATCGGTCGCGTAACACCAGAACTGACAAATGTATAGAAAAACGCTTGACCGTTCACACTCAACCGATGATACGTTAGTACAATTGATGATACATTCGGCGTATTTTACGTCAGATATGAACCGACCCTAATATTGAAAATAGTTAATAACAGTTTATAAAATATTTCCACAACCCCTTGAAAAGCGCACATAAGTAACAAAAATCCAATTTCGAAATTCATTACGATTTTAAACAATCAGATCAAAGCAGTAGTACCAACAAAAGAAGAAAAAAATCTTTGAGATCTGCCATTAATTACTGTCGACGCCAAAGGGGTTAAGCTGTTAACCCTTTCTTTGCGCTCGGGGTAAAAAATACCCCAAAGCAATTTTTATGCACTCGTAAACTTTTTAAAGTTATTGTTTCTTTTTGAGGAAAAGACTTTGAAATATTGATAATTATTAGCGTTTGATGTTTGGCGGGCGTCTGGTTTTTATTACGATTTCTGAAAGAAATTTTATTGATGTCATTGAAAGGGTTGATGTTCAAAGTGTTGATTAAATGCTTTTGTTGCTGGTACTGTCATTGACGTGTTTGATAAAATATTTTTTGAGTCGTTCAGGAAAATGTTTCATATTTTTTTAATACTGCTGAAATATACTACAAAAGCATCAGCCTTTCGAGTATGAGGGTGCGGATTCGATTTTAGGTCAGGCAAGTACCAATGTAACTTTTCTAAGTTGTAAGTACCTTAAAGGTGAAGGAAAACATCTCAAGGAAACTTGGACTATAAAGTCTGAAATCACCAACCCGCATTGAGCAAGTGTGGTGATTAACGCTCAATCCATCGCAACGCTGGATCCACGAATAATCGTGGGAGAGGAGGCCTGTGCCTAGCAGTGGGGCGATACAAAAGGCTGTGATGATGATGATGATACTACAAAAAAAAATCTCTTGTCACGAATATTTTTGGAAACAGATTAGCTACACAGATTTTTTAAATTAGTTTTCCATGCAGCGTTTCTTTGTAACTTTATAAAGATGCTTACAAGTTAAAGTTGAATTAAGTTGTGTACACACGGTCGTATTAAGGTTGTGTTGTCGGGAATGCCGTGGCACGTGATTAGATTTCGTTTTCTTTTCAGTCTTTTGTTTTAGTTTCACTAGAATATTCTTTTTTTTAGAAAATAGTTGTTGTCTGTCGATTACTATAGTACATGTGTATATACATACTGCACATCACATCACTATATCTATATCACTAGAACATTATGTTTTGTTTAATTTTAATTAAATGAAAATGATTAGCTTTGATAATAACAATAATGATAGCCATCAATCAATACGAGAGTAGTTTTTAATACAATATTGTGGCATATAAATGCCTTTATAAAAGCAATCCACAGCAGATCTATTCATCATAACAGCCTTTTTATCGTCCCACTGCTGGGCACAGGCCTCCTCTCACACGGAGAAGGATCGAGCGTTAATCACCACGCTTGCTCAAAGCGGGTTGGCAGCAGTTGTTAGCAGATCTATTAATAAAATAAAAATATCACAAACTATAATACTCATAACAGAAAAATAAAAAAGAAATACAAAACTGTCATGGCGGATATCAATAAACAAAGTACAGTCGCAACGAAAAAAAAATCCCAGTATTTTCATTTATACGTTTTGAAATCGTTCCATGGCAGACGGGTCGGTCATTGGACACGGACCGAATCGCCGCATTCCATTTTCAAAAGGAAATGCCGTTGACAGAAAACACTCCTTTGTTCTGTTCTGTCCGTTCAATTTTCAAATAGAATCGTGCACGTGAGATGTTTTAATTCTGCGCTCGAGTGTACATGTGGAATAATTGATGTTAATTTATTTAAGAGTCTGAATTGGAAACTGCACTTAGGGAGGGAAAATATTCATGTTCTTTTTCAGTTGAAGAGTAAATGGAAGTGAAGGGAAAAGGTTGTATTGTTTTTTATAAAAAATATAAAAAGTTTTATTAAACCCAGTTAAATAATCCTGATGATAGGTACAGATGCCAGCAGATCAGCCTACCCTAAAATCTATTCAAGAAATTTGACATTAAGGTAGGTTGATGCAGTTGCTCACGGTTTCTCCTGCGTTCCTGGGGAAAAGCTTGTCAGCTGTGAAATATTTTTTCAAATTAGTCAAGTAGTTTTAGAGCCTATTCAATAAAAAAAAAAAACAATCAAATCTTTCCTCTTTATAATTTTATTATTACTCATGAGTTGTCAGAAAACAGTACATCTGGTAAGTGACTGATAATTGGCGATTTAAAAAAAAAATTAAGACTGTTCAAACTCGTATTATCCTGAAAAGGAACACAGTAATTAATTTAGGTACCTGTACCTGTACGAAAAGTAACAAATCCAATCAAGAGAGCAGCATAATCCACGTAATACAGTGTTTCTTCCTTGTAACTAGATATTTTCATAACTTTTTCATTTTGTAATATTATGCAATTTCTTCTCAATTTACCTCTACGAGATGCTACGCTGCTACGAGCTTGCTACGGATATGCGCTACGTGAGTCAAATGTATAGTAGCATTAATTATCTGGTTGTGTACAGTAAGACAATACAGATTTAATAAATTGAAATATATTTGTTTCTTGTATTTAATCTGGATTTAATTGGATACATTTTTCAAATATGTTAAATTTAAGTTTTTAATCTAATGACGATTGTATTATGTAATAATTAAATGAAATTCTGTTTCTGTGTATTTCAAAAAATCTGTCCCGTTACACAAATTTTTGCGACCACTAGGTACTCATAGCGTTGCTTATGCGAGTAATGTTAGAAAATGAAATGGAATATTTTTGGACACCTACTTTATTTTACCGATGCCGTAAACATCAACCATGTATTATTATAATATTTTGATTTCCATCCAACCAAATCACGTGTATGACATATCGCTTTAACAAAATTGATATACCGCATCGCCCTTTCCCTTTATACCCCATTTTTATATTACCTACTAAAGGGACACAGAAATCAAAGGGCTATTTTGACATGTTGACAAATACGGGCCTGAAATAATATTTTAATGCCAATCTTTCAAGCAATTTTCTACTGTAAACCTAGCGACATAGAGTTGAGATTAAGTTACAGTAGTTATCTGTTAAAGGTTTTGATATTATCAAGGGATTTGAAGCGATTTGCTATCAAATCGAAAGTAGCCGGTTTTGTACGTATTATAAAAAGAGGTTTTTTGTATAAGAAGCTTATATGGGTTCTGATAGACTTGTGTGATTTGCTGACCTTTGTGAGGGACAGGCAAATTGTTTATTTTTGTCTAACATTATAGAGAACTTGGGAATATTTTGGAATGTTGTTTTAGAATACTTGACTTAACTTTGTTTGTTATCTGTATAATATAAATATTCTAACTCATTACTCTATAATATTATTATAAAGCTTAAGAGTTTGTTTGTTTGTTAGAACACGGTAATCTTAGGAACTACTGTAACAGAAGGTGAAAGAAGACGTTTCGAGGAAAGACCTCGAGCATCTATCATGAGAAAGCGTAACGATTAACGCTCAATACTTCTCTTTATAAGAAGAGACCTGTGTTTTGTAATGGTACAATGAAAAAGGCTCTGATGGGGATGAAAATTCGACTGCAAAAAAAACACATATCATATCCTTGTATAGCTGGTAAAATAAATTGAAAGAATACATATACCAATATCACAACTATACTTGTATCATGACACTACCCAGGTATTGAACCTGAAAACAATTTATCACACCCACGGCACCTTCCCGTTGTACCCTCGACACTAATGTTTTAAACATTTTCTCTGAGCTAGCTCAGATGTGGGGTTCTGTGGGAATATGAGAAATCGATCTCTTTAATAAATAAACAGACAACCAAATTTTCAGCTTTTTATGGATAATATATTCGTATTTATTAAATTAAATTACTATATTTATGTTATAGTATGGTCGTTGTATATTAATACCAGCTTTTGTGTGGATGTATGTGTGTGTGTATGTATAATCCGCCAAAAGTTTGAAGTTCAATTATGCGAATCTTTATAAGTAGAGCTGAAGCCGTAAAGAATAATATCTACAATGCCTGCAGTGTTTTACAAATATCGATTTATCTCAGTATAATAATAATCAAAGAGTATTTAACTGTATATATTTTTTTAATTCTACAAAATAAAAAGACGATTAAACGGAACCCAGAAGATAATAAAGTACATCAATAATGTATATCATAATAATATCGAGCAAACCAGTCGCGATCCCCTCTTTCATATAAACTACGCGTGTTTTTGACGGATGACTGAACGTGTGCTGATGTTTTTGTTTCTATAATAAGTCACCGAATAATTCAGTGTGTTTTATTTACCTTTTTAGTAATATAAATTAAAAGAAAAAACCATTTTTAAAAAGCTTTTATGGTCCGCCATATTGGATTTAGAATAACGTCAAATTATTATTTTTTAAGTCACTCTCAATAAGTCCTTTCATTTGATACCCATATTGTTGAAATTCATTAAAAATAACTGCTCCGCCATCTTGTTTGGCCCGACATATTGGATTTAGTATGAAGTCATATAACATATCTTGCATTGTCACCCAGACTGAACGTATATACAAAATTTCAGCTCAATCGGTTGAAGATATCCACTTCAAAATTGCGTTCAAAGAATCCACCGTAACATACATACACGGTAAGTTAAATAAAAGCTTTTAATAACTTAATACATTATTATTTACCTGTCCCGTTGTTTGTTTGCGATGGACTTCTAAAGTACTTAACCGATTTGAATTACATTTTCACACCGTATGCAGTTTGATCGAACTTGAAAGATAGGATAGCTTACATGTTGATTTCTAGTCGCAATATTATTGTATTGCAAATTTGTTTGTAAAATATAGGTATTATATTTGATAACATAAACCTTACTTACCTTAGTTACCCTTTGCAATCAAGTTCGCGGTAACATTTGGAACAATTCCACGGTTTATATGCGCCTCTTCTCTAGCTGTGTTGTGGTCGGCTTCCAGTCTAACCAGATGTAGCTGAGTTTTATATGAAGCGACTACCTGTTTGACCTCTTCAACTCTACCTTTTTTTACTTAAGTAACTCGATACCCTTGGTAATACTGGTTGTTAGGGTTTCTGGCTTCTAACTACTCGTAACGACGGTCCTTCTAACATGTAGAAATGACAGACAGGACCCACCAATTTAACGTGCCTTCCTAGACACGGGGTGACTCGTCAGGACAAGATGGATAGGTACATGAATCGACTGCACCAAGCATTGCGTAACCTTCGGAATGTTTTCCTTCACCTTTAGTCAGTCATTGGTGTCCAAGATTAACTTAGAAAGTACGTATAACTAATAAAAGTTACATTAGTACTTGTCTGACGTGGAATCGAAACCGCACCCTCATACTCGAAAGGCTGGTGCTTAAACCTCTAGGCCACCACGACTACACATTAACACGTACAAATACTTTATAATAGCTACCGACTAATGAACCAAATCAGTGGAACGGAATCTATTAGCGCGAGTCATTACAGAGTTTGCATAATATATAGATGATTGCATTATTGTCTGTCTATGTATAATGTACGGCTGATTAGCTTGTCAACGTAATTTGGTATCGATACGCGAGCTGTATAAATAGTTGTGATTAATTAGGGTCACTGATTAAGTGGATGGTAAGTAAATTGTTATACTAATTTAAGGTGTGGTGTTGATATCTGAAAATATTATTTGTGTTATCAGTAGAAGATGTTGTTTGTCTAGAACCTATAACTTATGTATTTACAAAGTAAGAAAGACGAAATAGTTATATATGATCGAAAAATCTGCGAGAGAAACAGGCGGTCTAAACTGAAAGTAAGAAATAAAATATATAGACTCACTTAGCATACGATATATAAATTTTAATACTTATAAATACCATAATATTAGAATATATTGTTTATTTTACGTAAAACTTATAATAAATGATAAATTTAGTTTAATTATAGGAATTAGAAAAAATAACACTCGTTGACCACGGAATCATAGAGAATATAATACAGTATAGAGTATAAAATGCACAGATCATGGAAAGGCTGAATAATTTAATATTAGTTCAACAATAAATATTGCATGCAAAATACGTACAACAAAATTAAATCATACATTTTCTATTTGCAAGTCTACAATTAAGGGAACAGGCGGTCATGTACGACTAATGAAATTCAAAATCAAGGCGATACAGAACAATTGCGCGTTGCAAACGATTTTATCCCAATCGCACCGAGTAAGGGAAGTCACAGAAAAACGTAACCGAATACAGATGAATTTGTTGTTGTATACGGGCCAATTTTACGTCTAACTAAATATTATCCTTCTTATATTTTATAGATGCGAAAGTAACTTTATATGTCGGGCTATCACGCCAAAACTGCTACAGCAATTTAAATTAAGTTTGGTAGTATAGTCTAGAGCCTAAAAAAGGACATGGGCTACTTTTTATCGGTAAGCATTTTACTCGTGCAGCGGAAAATCCATAATTTAGTATAAAAATGTTTTGTTACTGTTGGGGTTTAGGTGTATCAGTGAAACTTCACGAAAATGACAGTAAAATAGTATAATTACAGTAAAACTGAGTTTTTTTTCTTATTGAGGAGGGAAATTATTATTATCATCGTCAGGAGTGGATGTGGGAGGGAGTGCCAGACGTTTACTAACCAAGACCTACTGGACGAGGGCCGCGGTAACTCCTTCGAACAATCTTGTTGCCCTGGCAGACAAACAAAACGAATTTATGTAATGATATACTGTTTATGGTACTAGGTATTGAAATTCCAATATTTATTATTATAGTAGTTAACTCCTACATTACTAGTTAAATCGTTCCAAGATTAATTTTCCTTACAACTCCACGATACATGATTATTTTCCAACACATTTCATACTGAAATTGTTAAAGGTGCTGATCCCGAGGTAGGTATACGAGTATAGGGCAAGTAAATAGTCAATATATTGATATTTACATAGCAAGTCTTAAAATTTTTCCAAACCAAAATATATAACATATTGTATTCCATTTTATTCACTGAACTGAAACCCCGTATGTCCCGCACCAATCGTCTGCCAAATGCAAACAGACAGACTGCACAATCGTTTACATACTGTTTACAGAAATACGAACAAAACTCTCCGCGTCCTGTATTGTAGTGCATGTTGTATTCTATTAACTTGTACGTACATAATGCTATTGACGATATTTTGTATTTGTTTGTTTACAAAGATTTTTCCATTTAAATTAGTCTTTTGGTTATTTAGTCAGTTGGAGACAGTAGCACAGAAAGACTGTGTGAGTAATAATTTTTTTCCCAAGCAACATTGAACCTTATGCTTGAGAAATAAAGTAGAAATTATTTTTTTAAAAATGACAGTACATATATTGTGTTGCGTAAGGGTACTTATTAAGTCAATTCAATACAAACTATTTAATATATTTTAAGTTTCAGTTAACTCATATATACATATGTTAATGTAAATGTACTAAAATGAATTAATAAAAATAAACATGATTAATTAATAAAAGTGTTGAAATAATTGTTATCTTTTCTTTATTCGCAATTATTTTCGAAATAAATCATCACAACACCAATCATTACTGCCTACCCTACACATCTTAAATATACAAAATCCGAATGAGATATCATTAGTAGCAACATTAATACTCGCGCTAACGCCCCTCAGTTTCCGAGATGTGACGCATGAGACACACAAAAGGTGACAAATGAATGTTTAAGAAAGCACCCAGCCTTAAGATAGGGTGGTGATTATTTTTGTTGACTGTGTAACTTTGGGGGTAAATCAGAAAGTTTTAGCGAATAAATTATGTGCAGACGCCAAACTAACCGAAATTGTCCAATTCTCCCAATCATTCTCAAAATCAACTTTAAACCATATGCTTTAGTAATAAAATTGAAAATCTATTAAGGGAATTTGATAAACTATAGTAGCTTGATGTGCTGGCGTCTGTAATACATGATGGCATCCAGGTTTTCATTGTAGGCTACGGCGGCCGTTCTTTCTAAGATGATCAGCCAGCTGCGCAGGACATAATTTAGTGCAAAAGCATTTGCGCAGAAACAGGTGCACTCTCTATTCCCTCACTCGCGTCCGATGGGACGGCAATTCGACACCACCGGAGAGAGATCTGGCGCAGGAACGACATTTACGTGATCACATAATACATATAATATATGTTACACATACACAAACAGTAATCAGAAGTAGGTATATGTATATTTACCCAGTTTTTTTGTAAGATTTTTCTTAAATCTTCCGTGCCTATTTTTTGTTGAAAATCGAGTACTTATCTTTTAAATCTACATTTACCATTCTTTAGCAAATGCAGTCTTTGTCAATAACTTAGCGCAATAGAACTTTGTTCAAGCATTTTGACTCAAAAACAACATTTATGTTCCTCTCAATTCTTCCAATAATAATATTCAAATCCGTCTCCCTTAGGTGAACCTGTGTCTGAATTTCTAGACTCATTCGAATTCATAATTAATCAATGTGCCCTAAAACTTTGAGTTCACAATACACTTCGACAGTTTTGTTCAAGCTGTGCGCTTTACAAATGGAACTAATCACGTAAAAGCAGGTAAATCCGGGTGAAGTTAGTCGTCTGTGAAATATTGAGAAGTTCGAAAGAGGTTTTGAAGGTACTATTGTTATTATTAGAGGCAATATTTTAACGAGTTTTTAGTTTTTGTTTTAATAATAAAAATGGCGTCCAGACCGATTGCCGGTTACGGCGGCCGTTATTTTTAAGGAGATCAGCCAGCTAAGCAGAACATACATATCGTACTACACAAGCATTTTTGTACAAACACAGATGCAATCTCTGTTCCCTCGCTCTCATAGTCTGATGGGTTAGTAATCCGACACGACCGGAGAGAGATCAGACGCAGGACCGACATTTATGTCAACCACCAACTTCAAAACGTCGGGCTGCTTTATGAAAGTCTCTTAGAAATAAATGTACATATGTTATCTTAAACGATTTTATTGCAGCGCTGGTGAGACGATTTATACACTTTCCTCGCTGATTAGCCACTGCGCACTTCAGATAGAGATATATGAAAGTCTTTGGGGGAGACCTTTGCCCAGCACAGGGACAGTATAGGCTAACACAGACAGTGGTACAGTATAGGTTATGAAAAAAAATCTCAAACACCTATTAATGCTACTATTCGTAATACTCAATACTCAATTATTTATTGCATTCCATATGTTACATACATGGTAAAGATAACTTAAAAGATACAATATGTCGGGCACGCAACCATTTTAGGAGAGTGATAAATCATCGAGAACAAATAGTAAAACAAAAATTGAGAATTTCTTCGATAAAATCTCAATACACTTACATACAACTGTTTGACTGAAGTCGAACTATGAAATGCAAAGTGCCTGAGCAAGCGCCAATATTATTGAATGGTTCTATATTTTTAGAAACCGTATTCTCAAGATGCTGAGAGAAAATGCTGAGATTGATATTTGTAATGTATTTTCCTTAAAATAATATTGAAAGTGAATTGTCTTGTGAATTGGCAGAGATAGGAATCTGCGGTTCACATACTTGTGAGATATGCTATTGATTAGCTTGTGTTAAGGGTGCCAACACAACTGATATACTACATTACATACACCAATATATTTATGAATACATACAAGGTGTAAGGCAGTTACTAAACCACGAACTTAGCTTGTGAATATTCGACTAGAATTATGTTATTTTTAAAGTTTTTATAGCAATATAATACGGTTAATCTATACAACAGATAAAATTGCAGTGTTTGTTTGAAATATTAAAATGAACGCTTTTGACTAAGTGTATGTGGATGTATACATGGTACATTTACCAACATCATAATATTATAATATTTTAAAATTTTTCTCCGTCTGTCTGTTTGTTCCGGCTATTCTCTTTAATCGCTAGACCGATTTTGACGAGATTTTCACCTACAGATAACTTATATAACAAGAAGAAAATTAGAACTTTGAAAGAAGTCCCCTTTAGAGAAGACGCGTGAAACCGCGAGGAACAGCTAGTATCTAATAAATATTAATATCAACCCACAATTCTACACAAACAAACCTACAAAGGTATTACGGCGTACGTGCGCGTCCACCATTAAAGCTCGATAAAGGCCAGCAGTGTATGTATGACAATTCAATTTGTGCCCCAATAATATCGGCTTACACAGTAATGGACAAAGAAATCTGATGGTCGCGCGGCAACGTCACTTCAGCGTTCAGATTAGGGGATTTTTCGTATAAAAAGTACAGATTTTCAAATATATTTATTAAAAAGAAATAAAACAAAAGAATATTGTTGTAAATTTATCCGATTTTTTACACATTCGCGATCCAATAAAAATATTTTTTGGGGATTTAAAGAAACTATTCTTGCATTTTTGGAATCTGGGATACTATAACGAGGATAATATTTTGTAGAAATCAAAATAATATTAGAGGAGCTCGAGTCTAAATAAAAGCCGCACGAATCGATCGATCGTAAGGTTAAGCAATGCTTGACGCGGTTTGCCCGTGGATAGGTCCTTATGCCTTGTCTTGACGAGTTCCTCCGTGTTTCGGAAGGTACATTAAATTGGTGGGTCGTGGTTGTTATTTAAACATCTTTAACAGTCAAAAGTCAGACAACCAGTCTTATCGGGTTGTCTAGATCACTGGGTTGAGGACGTCAGATAGGTAGTCGCTCCATGTAAAACAAAGGTAAGCCAACCCCAACATAGTTCATACAAGTTCAGGCAGTATGATGATATGTAGCTAGAAGACTGTAGGATTTCTGTCTATCAAGTTTTATGAAACGTAATAAAGATCTCGTTTCAAGGAACTACTATATCCATATTCTACAGGTGTGGAAAATGATAGTTTGGAGCTTATACTGAGGCCATATAGGTAACTACTACTGACGCTCAAAGCATACTAGTAACTAGATAATATCATTGTGATTTTGAAATAAATGTACTACGTGATGAGTTCAGACACTTTGAAGTGAACTATGTTCAAGGAAATAAATGCCTTTGCATTTCCTCGAAAAGAATTTGAGCTCTTTAGCTCAAGTTCTTTTTAAAAGTTGTCTAGCTATATATATTTGATTTTCTTTAATCTATCGATATTATCATGCAGTGTAGCAATTTTAACTTTGTATACATTGTTTTTTTAAGCGACTACCCCATGCAAAGGAGGGTGTTGTCTAACGTGACCTCTGTAAGTTTTAATATCTACTATTCACTTGCAAAATACTTTTTTTGTCATTTCAGTCATTAGCGCCTAGTTTAATCTTTAGCTCCATAACTATAGAAAAGATAGATCTTCGAAGTAAATAAATAAATACTCTCCCAATTGGAACACTCACCAGGGGTCGCGCAAAATAACTACCGCTACAAGACGCACCAGAGCATAAAGCAGGGGTAACAAATTGTGGCCACCGATGGCAATCATAAAAAATATCTCTCATACGATTGACCAACACGCGATATTGTCGTGTTTTGCGTGATTTTTACGAATAAATAGAAGCCTTATAATTGGAAAACAGCGTTCGTGAAAGTATCAGTTGATAAGCGGGCATGTGACGCTGGACACACGATGCGTAGCGTTTATAGAGTTTCTTTACTAGTTTTCATAATCATATGAAAACTATATAAAGGTCTATAAACAGGCAATGAAAGAAAATAAAGTAGAATACAATAAAAAGGCGTTTTTATTTTAATTAGACGATCCCGTTGGTAACCACACCGGACTGCCGAGGTGAGGGTCCCAACTAAAATTCCCTGTACGGTCGACATTTGTGGTGGTCGACACCTTGGGGCTAACCGATCGTGTGTGAAAAGGTATTTCAATATTATATTATTATTTTAATATAAAGAGACATTTTCTGAAATATTTCTTGTTTATCGATTGCAGTTTTTTTTTATTAGAATTTATCCGAGTGGCTTCTAGGTAAACACGAATAATTTTGGAAATATCTAAGGCCGTTATAGGTGAGCCTAAATAAACTATGTACATAATAATATATATACTCAGCTGAATCCGGTTAGACTGGAAGCCGACCCCAACATAGTTGGGAAAAGGCTCGGGAGATGATGATAGGTGAGCCTAAACAACCATCTTTATGATTGCGTACACATCCCATCAACCATTATCCTTTAGTAATTACTTTCTAGTATAAAGCCGGAATCTCCCAAAACGCATAACTAACATATTGCCCATTAAAGGTTGGCGAAACCATTCTCAATTAAGCAGATTGAACGAAGTTAACAGCGCGCGTTAAACTCCGGTTAAGTAGTATATCGGACAGTTTATTGCTTGAGGTACTCCGGTTTGAGGGTATAATGCGATAGGGTTTTATTAACGGCTGTTATGTCTCGTTTTTAAAGCCGTATGCTTGATGTTTATTGCACGTGGTGCATTCTGTAGGTCGTTGGATTGTGGTACATACGCTAGCATGTCTACCTACGAAACTGACAAATTTTTCCAATCAATTTTGAATCATGATGGCATCCAGGCCGATTGTCGGCTAAGGCGGCCGTTCTCTTTTATGGAGATCAGCCAGCTGCGCAGGACATATTATAGTGCACAAGCATTCGCGCAGACACAGGTGCACTCTCTATTCCCTCACTCTCATAGTCCGATGGGACGGCAATCCGACACGACCGGAGAGAGATCAGGCGCAGGACCGACATTTACGTGCTCTCCGATGCACGGGTGAATCAATCACCAACATCCAGACTCCAGGCTGCTTTATGAAAGTCTCTCATAACCCACAAAGCGATTTCGGCCTGACCCGGGAATCGAACCCGAGACCCCGTGCACATCAGACTCGCCTTGCGACCACTAGACCAACGAGGCAGTCATATGCTTCGTCGTTAAAGGGAAATTTACAGCTTGTAGAAGATGCATTCTTGCTACAAATATCTAGATAACAAAAACATGATTTTACTTAATTTATTGCTGGAATATCGTAATTTCGTGTAATAACGAAATAAAACCCTTTTTTAATTTTTTTTTGTGTTATGATTTGATGATCTCCACTAAAACACTGGTACTCAGCCACATTCAATCAGAATAAAAGCCACAATATAGTGGAAAAAAGTCTACAAACAACACAGGTAACACAACATGTTCAGACTTGTTTAAGATTTTACCTTTATCTTACATCCCGTGTAAAGGTACACACACTGGGTTGTAAACACGAATTTAATAGCGAAAATATCTCAAGAATTTCTTAGAAATATATCCGAGGAAACGCGATGCATGTAGCACACGAGTATCAGTGGCGGTTCCTACCAGCTCCCGTCAGTAGTTTTGACAAATAGCGTGTCAAGTGTATTGCATCGGTGCAACCCGCTCGGTGTGTGAACTGTGATTTATCATTTTTAATATGATTGTTTTTTTTGTGGTGTTGGGTATCTGAGTAATGTTTGAGTATTGGTTGGAAAACAGTTATAATGATGCAATAGAATGCGTTAGTTATATATTTTTTTAATATTTATGTTATATTTAGGTATTTTGTTTTTCGTTGCGTGTGTACAGTCAGTGAAGTATTATCTTTAACAGAAATATGTGGAATTTTATCAATTTATAAAAATATCTGCTATCATACTTTTGGATGTTATACATAAGTAGGCATATAATGTAGAAGTATTTTGTAATATACATAGCATCGTTACAAACGATATAAAAATAAAATACATTACTAGTATTTAAAATTATTTCGAAATAGAATGTAAATATTGGTGAAATGAACAACAGTATAGACGCCAGCACATCAAGCTACTACAATCTGTCAAATATTCGTATTCAATGTTCAACTTTATCGCTGAAGCTGGACCATACCATGAAAATTTAACAGTTTCGGGTAACTTGATATGCTGTATGTTCAAAGTCTTAAGTACACTTCCATCAAAGAATATTTCCACATAATGACAAACCATTACTAATGTTACCCTATAAACTAAAACAGCAGAAGATAAGGGAGATATTTCGCGAAATATTATCGCATAAACTTCCATCAGACTAATATTTCTTGGTTGACTAATTACAGAATACTACTCTTAATAAACGTTAAAACTTGCCTGTTTTCATGACAAGATAAAACGCCTATGTCTGTTACGCCAAGAGAGTTATACTTACGTTACGTCACTACACACAGTTGCTCCGCGGACTGGTTCATGTATGTGTGTTTTGTTCGTATAGTAAAGCTTCTCATTGGATAAAAGGTTTATTTATGAGTAAAATTTTCAAAATATTGTGGTAATATTTTTTTTTTTTAAATATTAAATAGTAATTATTAATAGTAAAAATCTATTTGAAGCTCGCATCCTGAGCAGCTGAAGAGCTGTATCTACAAATTGTTATAAATTGGAAGCCCTGAAAAATAATATTTTTATAACCCATCTGCTAGTATGCCATTTAATTGACATATTATAATAGCCCTTTATAAAGATGACATGCAGGTATATGATACACCTAGATATGTATAAATTAATCCCTGTTTCCCTTGACCTGATTAAAATAAAATTTGGTTAACACGTAGACTAATGTCTGAGAAAGGACATAGGCTGCTTTTATACGGGTGCTGGAAGTAGTTCCCTCGAGCGGCGGTTGAAACGCGCGCAACATCTAGTACGAAATAAAGTAGCGTAACCTAAATATGTTTCAGCATTAACTTACAAGTTTACAACTCATCAGCGAACGATGACTGTTTAAATCTTCAAATGTTGTGTTAATGAGGACGGGCGGGGGTGGTGGGGGGAGGGCGATTAAAATTTCATCCCAACTTTACGTTTGGACTGTAATTACAAGATTAACGCTGCGATGTAATGGGCGCTATCACGAGTGATGTTGTTTATTTTCATGTAGATGGTGTCAGGTTTGCAATGTTTGTAGGTACACTGGTGTACAAAAAAGGGTCAGATTAAAATCTTGGTTACACTTAAGAGCAAAATATTTGGTCCCGATATGGGGTTGTGTCAATTAAAGGATTTGTTTATTCGAAAAAAAATATGAAATTATGTCTGTTTCCAGTTTTAAATAACAATTCAAAACCAATAAATATTTTTACCTCTTTCAATTTTGATGCTATTGGAATATTCAGAATTAACACAAACCCCCGAAGCAACGTATCTATGTACAACCTGCTACCCGCGACGGGTCCGCGTGGGTAAAAATGATAAACTTGTTCATTATCTTAATATGTTTTGTATCCTTTAACATCACGCTATTATAATAATGGCATCGTCGTTCTCTTTTTTATGGAGATCAGCAAGCTGCGCAGGACATATTATAGTGCACAAGCATTCGCGCAGACATGGATGCACTCTCTGTTCCTTCACTATCATAGTCCGATGGGACGGCAATCCGACACGACCAGAGAGAGAGATCAGGCGCGGGACCGACATTTACGTGCTCTCCGATGCACGGGTGAATCAATCACTAACTTCCAGACTCCAGGCTGGTTCATGAAAGTTTCTTAAAACCCACAAGGCAATTTTGGCCCGACCCGGGTATCGAACCCGAGACCCCGTGCATTACAGTCGCCTTGCGACTACTAGACCAACGAGGCAGTATAATAACTAAGCTATTTATGAAATAAAGGCCAGATATCAAAATACTGCTATTTGGTATTTCATAAAATAAGCGAGTGTAATCTCAAGAAAATCCCTATATATGTATGTAAATAATAAACTACAGAAACTCGGCTTATCAAACGTAACATACCATTTATATTAGCAATAACAACTGTACGTTCACTGATAACGTTAACGCGATAATAAACGTGCGTTTGTAGCGCATTTTATACGCGCCACGGATTAGCGTTGAAACGTTTACGCGCGCGTTAACTTAATGTCGCTCGTGACTTGTAAGTGCTAATGAGTTTCATGGTTTATTACCTATGTATCTGTTATGTATGGTGAATAATGATAAATGTCTTATTGGCACTTTTTTGGTAAATAAATATTATATATTCAGAAAGCGTGGCTAAGAAAAAGCCGCTAGGGTCGATCACGCAAGGGTGGGTTAAGGGTAGACAGATGCCAGAAAGTCTGATAATCAGTCTTACGAAGGGATTGTGCAGGTACTGGGTTGTGGGGGTCAGATAGGCAGTTGCTCCACGTAAAAGACTGATACTTTGCTGCTGTGTGCGTTCTGTAGCCCTTTTCTTTTCAACAATCCCGCCGACTCGTGGCTGCTATGTATGGGTTCGAAACCCAGTTTGGGTTAACAATTATTATATTAATTTAGGAAAAAAGAGATATTACATACTTTCCTATAGACTTTTTTCCGTTTATGTGTTAATATTGTTATAGTGAAGTATTTAATAAAAAAATATATATAATGTCGAACAAACCCCCACTTAAAAGATGAAATAAAAAATGAAAAGTACCATTTTTATCATCAAAATTATCGACCATTAACATTCCTCACAATAAAAGCAATTAACACACCGTAAAGCGGAGAACACACCGTTTCAAATGAAAAATAAAATGACACGATTTGATCACAAAGGAATTTTCCCTTTGATAATATCACGCGTCGACGCTTCGACGGACCTGCTTTGATATCGCTTCTATTAAAATTTAATAATAATTCGCCTATTCTCTTTGTTAAATGAATTGTTCTTTGGATTCTTGATGCATAGGATTAATTTACAAATTAGGATATTTATTTAAAAAATAATTATTATATTACCTACTTTTTTGTTCCGAATTTTATGCCATGTCTATGTTATTCGTCTATCATAAAAAAAATCCAAGCTATTTGGGGTCGGCTTCCAGTCTTAACCGGGTGCAGCTGAGGACCAGTGTTTTACGTGGAGCGACTGCCTGTCTGACCTCCTTAACCCTGGGTAACCCGATACCCTTAAAGTAAGACTTTTTGTCAGATTTTCTGACTTCTGACGACCCGTAACGACCACCGATTTAACATGCCTTCCGAAACACGGAGGACACACTCGTCATGACAAGATGGTCACCCATCCACGGACTGACCGCGCCAAGCGTTGTTTAAGCTTGTTATCGATCAACCATGCGCCTATAATTACTTAGCTGCGAGCTTCTCCATCGCTCACCATGCTTTCGTTAATATTGTGTAATAAAGAAAAATAAATTTTAATCCAACTTGCATTTTGACACATTATTTTATATATATATAAAAGAAATATTAATATACCAATCCCATACAATACCAAATCTCCACATTTGATTAGACATCCTAACAAATTGAAACCGTCGCCAATCCAAACGAAGCTAATACACAAAAAAATAATAATAGAGGGATAACATTACATCAAAGCATTTTATATTTGTCCAATATGCTTTAGATTCCTCTCAATAGAGTCCAAAGAAAATTAAATTGCCTCCCCTCCGTCCATTTTAAAGGTCTTCGCATGTCCGATATTTTCTCTTTATTTTTTTTCCTTTCTTTTAAAATATCACGTTACGTGTGTACGAGGCTTTATTTTTTGTCTTGTTATTTTTTTTTTGACGTAATAAGGGATACCTTAGAGTTTTAAGAGATATTTGGTTTCCCTATATGTTTGGATTTTGAGAGAAATTTTATTATGTGAGTGCAAGTAACAAGCTGTTTAAAGCCTGGGGTGGTTTTGTTATTGATATAGGTCGTAATGATATGTGTTTAAGTGCTTTTGTTTTGATAGGATTTTAAGAAGATTTTTATAAATAGTGTCTGGTACGCGGTTTAGAATCGCTTGTATTAGGAATAAAATCCCCGTTAAAAAAATATAAAATAAAATACATATATAAAAAAGTTAGACAGACATTTGACACTAAAAATAATTTTGGATATTTTTTTTTTAAACACGTGTCCAACGTATGTCTAACTTTTTTGTAGTAAGGTCAATATTGTCTAAAAAAATGGATTGAAGAAAGCTTCAAGGAATTCATAATTTATAATACGGCAACCCGCATTGAGCAGGCGTGGCGATTAACGTTTAATCCTTCTCTATATGAGAAGAGACCTGTGCCCAGCAGTGGGACGATAAAAAGGCTGATTACGATGATGGTACTCGTGTTTATGTAGAAGACTTACTATCTCCTTGTTACATTCCTGTCACAGACAAGACAAATAATAATATTCAAACATTCAATTAGAAATGGCTAAATTATTCCTAAGATATCCTCTCAACATACACCTAAAACAACAGCCATATCAGGTCAAAACAAAAGTTAGAGGCAATACCGTCTAAAGCCCTTCACATTTCAAAACCAATTCACTCACGGGCATACAAATGAACAATACTCGTATTTCGTGGCTCAACACTACCTTACTCCACCAACTTACATTTGCAGCTAACCAAAAATTTGACAACTCGTATATCAATACAATAAGGTTGGTATTTGAATGTGTTGTAGTTTTGTAAGTGAGTGGGTTGATTTGGTATTTCAACAATTAACTGGAATTCTAACTTCTATTTGCAAATGGATTGGATTGCCTTGAAGCGCAATGGATGGCAATTGTTCTTGTGCGTCTGATTGTGAATGTTTACAGTTATTTGACAATAGGTGGAGACACTTGGTACTCTATTTGTGTGAAGAGTAGTGTCGTATGCACGCTTAAATATTAAACTGTTTTTGATCAATTTCATCAATATTCATAGCCCATTTCTCCAAAGCCAAGTTCTCGGTTAAATAAAAGCCTAGATATAATCTGACATCAGTACCTACATAGTGCTTATGAGGTAATAGTAGTATGGGTGCAGCTGGAGGGAGTGTCAGACTTTTATTGACTATTATAAATCCCACTTTTGTTCCTTCTGGAGGTCTTTTTGTGCCAGGGTCGTTGTAACTCTCGCTAACAACCCACAGCCCCAGCAGGATATCAATGTCTTCTCAGTTAAACATATTGAACCACATAACAAGTAATTGGCGTACCTAGTAATTGACGGCATGTCCAAATAATAATCTTCACCATATTTTTGCAAAACATAAAAAAAAACATTTAACACACAGTTCAAAAGAAAATATCCAGACGAATAATAAAACTAAGAAAACAAAAACAAAAATAATAAAAAAATAAACACTTCAAAACAAAAACAATATCGCGGACAGTGAGAGAAATAATGCTATCAGCAAGTCCCATGTAAAGAAACTATGGCGTTCAGAGCCGGATATTGCGTCAGTAACTACTTAATATAGGAGATAAAAGTAACAACTACTATTGTCTCTTTCGAGAGCTTTAGGTACATTGATCTTGTAAGGAAGGAGGAATTTGGATGCGGCATTGTGTAAGCACGTCGCCTCCAATCTGTATTTTAGGAAATCAACGGCCTATGTTCAGCTGTGGCTTTATTATACCTTAGATGTTGAAGGTGGTTTATTTTAACAATATTTGAACAGTGCGATAGTACCATATTATGGAACATCTCAAGTAAAACTTTTATATAGAAAGAAAAACTATTTATTTGCTACAAAAAACTACTTACACAAAATTAAGACGAGGGAGAGAATATGCATCACATTCTAGAACTTGGTGTAATAAATTTAATTTTAGTTAAATTACACTCTGTAATATGCCACCTTCATTTATTTTTGACTCCGCCATTTTTTCTTACTACATTAAACACTAGATAATAAGTGTTGATTTTGTTCAATTTTCCTCGTTATTTCGCAGGGAGCGTATAATAATGTCGTCACAGTCACACACTGGGTATAATATGTATTTAAATTAAAGATAAACAAAAGAGTTTTGTTTTTATTTCATATTCGGTAGTATTAGCTACGAGCTACGCAGGTTACTACGGCGTAGCTGCTACGCAGGCTACGGAACTACGGCTCTAGTAAATTTTAATAACTTTATTGCTGTTACATTTACATCCAATAAAAATCAATTCCCCTGATTGATTGTTGTGTCATTGTTTAAAGACGGAAGGAGTCCACACGTGACCAAAGGGCTGGCCAATACCTTGGCCAACGAATCAGCATTGTCATTCAATGTGGCAACGCTTTTGATGCGGATGAATTTTTTGATGCATTATTAAGTTTTTTCTTTGTATACTCGTAATTGTTAAGTTTGTTAAGATATGTAAATACTTATCAATTTTCCAAAAATTGTGAAGACGGAACATAAAAGTGAAAGAATCACTACTTATTATCAAATCCACATTTAAAACATTCTTATTTTAAATACTATCCCATACCACATCTTTCAATAAATATTATTACGGCATAAACTACACCACGATACACGAGTAATTTGCAAGGAAATATTCTACAGTAATTATGCTAAGTGCAGCAGGAGATGGCAACAAAAACCCGTGATTAATAGCATCAGGAACTATCGGTCTAGACGGTAATCATTCTACTAGGTATATAACACTATACTTAACAAGACTACTATACTAAAGTGATTCAGCATGATTTTAGATTGAAGAGTTCTTAATGGACCTGTTTGGGTAAAAAGGCTTTGTTTTGTAATAAAGGCGAGGTGACTTAATGAAATGAGAGGTTAGAAACCACATATAATTTTGTTGTTTTTTTTTTATAAGTGACTTGTTTTTTTATGTTTTTTTCTTTCGGAACGGGAATATGAAAGTATGTTGAATTTGATGCCATATCAAAGTTGATTGAGAAAATTTGACAGTTTCGGGTAGCTTGATGTGTTGGCGTCTGTACATACATATGTTGGCAGTGCAAAAAAATATATTTAATGTAATAAAGATAAGCTGTGGAAAAGTTTAGTGTTAGTATAATGGTCACCATACCGGACTGCAGAGGGTTTGATTCCCGGTACGGTTAATTTTTGTGTGATCAGCATGTCATAATATGTATTTATGAATTTAATTTGATAGCTTATTTGTAGTTTATCAGTTATGCTAGCTCCCATAACAGAAGCTTGCATTGGAGCTATTATCTACTTGTGAGACAAGAATTTGCCATTTTTGGTAGAGTTATTTCAGTTTTTAAATACACATGGATTCAAGTTACACTTAATAATATAATGATGAATACATAAATCCAATAAAACTCATACAGGAGATCCTGTTAAATAAAAAACTACCTTCAATTTTAAAACCATTTATTTACCTTATAATAAGTATTAAAAGCCTTTGAAATAAAATTCGTCTATACATCAGTTATGAAATGAGTCGAAAATATTCCTAAATCTGTATTGTTAAACCAATGTGCATCCGATCCGTCAAACTCTGACCTCAAAGGGAGAAATTTCAAGTAAATCTTTAGTTAAACTTTATTTTATCCTTTATTAAATATTGAAACTTCTTTGAACAAATAACACTGGTTTTCAAGTTTTTGTTGTCCCAAATGTGAAATATAATTTCTTGTAGATTATTTGATACTGAAGCGAAGTCCAGAACACAGAGTGGAAAGGATCGGAATTTGGAGATATACCAATATTAAAGTTATTTATTTTTATAAACATATACAATACTATATTACAATATATCTTAAAATACGATAAATAAATATAACATAATAAATATAAACTAATACTGATAATGTACACGAAGTGTCGACGTCTTATGTCGCTAGCACGTAGCTGGTACTAAAATTAAAGTTGTAGTAAGAAGATATGTATAGCAAAACGAATCCTAATCCATTTTTCAAGAACAGATCTCTGTCATCCATCTTACTACTATCCAATCCCTTCTCATTAATATCGTCTTTTAGTGTAATCAATCCATCTCTTTCTTAGTCTACCTTTGCATCTAATCTCCATACATATTCTTTGTTTCATTGTAGCATGCGTTTCACACCTTGTCATCACAAAAATCGTATCATAAGCAAATCGTGTTATCTTCGCGGGTAAATCCTAAGCCTCTCAAGTAAGAGTATGCGTGAGGTTCGATTCCAGATACATTTCCAAGTTTTTTGTATGAGCCCAGCAGTGGGACGATATCAAGGCTGATGATGAAAATATTTTTAATTAATTTTCTGACTTTATTTTTAGATTTATTTTCTGGATTGTAATCTCCATGGACTCATTACTACGGGTATACTGACCACTATCTATTATCCATTATCCATATAAATGTGTGAAGTTAATGACAACAATAACATAAGTGACACACATGTTGATAAGCTCCAGAGGTAGCATCATGTTAATCGGAACGATCCGCCATATTGTGAACTTGAATGTGCGTATGTGTGTGTACTGTAGAAATATATCTATATCCTCCTTGAGTGACGGTTCTGAAAATTATGAAATTTTAATGTGTGTGTTATTTTTTATGTATACTCGTATATGTTATATTTATATAGTGGGATATAATATAGTGAGACACCTTTTTCACACACGGTCGGTTAGCCCCATGGTAAGCTATTGATTTGCTTGAGTTATGGGTGCTAACGTAACTGATAAACTACATATACTTTAAACATATATATTTATAAATACATATAACACCCAGACCACAGCCAACAATCATGTTCATCACACAAACGTCGACCATGCCGGGAATCGCATGCCGGGAGTTGCATTGGCGGTCGTATTTTTATAAAAAAATTACATCTCCAAACTTTCAGTAAGTAGTAAAGATTTTATTCATGTAATGTAACTTATAACCTAGCAATGATTGCACTTTGGATTTACCTCAATGATTACGATATTCACTCTGCACTCAAGTTATACTTACACTCTTAAAATCAAGTATAATTTCAGCTCAGTCTTTTCAATAAACAGAAAGCAACACATAAAATAAGTTATTGAAATATATATTGTATTTACTTACCATCAATTAATTTATGCATGAGAAACAACCTTATCTTTTCCACTTCCACGGAATAGTACTCGACTATAACGAAAGGAGTAAACAATAACAGCGCTATTTGTACCACGTGTATAATGACATAGCCCAGAGATTCCACTGGTTCCTAGAACAAAAGAACAAGAATGTTTTTTTTTTTTAATTTTTAACATCATCATCAGCCTCTTCATCGTCCCAATGCTGGGCACAGGCGTCCTCTCACACAAAGAAGGATTGAGCGTTTCAGCTCAATGCCGGTTAGTGATTTCAGACTTTATAGTCCAGGTTTCCTCGAGATGTTTTCCTTCACCTTTAATCAGTCATTGGTGTCCAAGACATATTTGAGAAGCTGGTGCTTCAACCACTGAGCAACCAGGACTTTAATCTTTAACAACTTTGTTTTTTTATTACTTTGTAAATAAGTTTTTATTTTTTCTCTTGCTAATAAAACAGTTTTATGTCTTTAAAATACAAAAGTTCATAAATTAAGTGTATTGTAGTATTGCAGTACTTACGCGACCTTCTATGGCTGTTAATATGTGGTAGACATTAGTTATTAGTTTTGGTACACTGCCAGCTACACTCAGAAATAGCTGAAAAACAAATAAGTAGCACGAATAAATAATCTTTTTATTAATAATATAAAATGTTTAATGAAGTTGATACATATGGAGAGGGCTCATTTAACGAAGTAATGAAAATAAAATGAAAAAAAAAATTGACTGCCGAAAAAGCATTGTGGTTTTTCCTTATATCGAGCATATAACATCAAGCTACTTCAATCTGTCAAATGTACTTGATAGATTTTCAACTTTGTCGCTGAAGGATATGGTTCAAAGTAAATTGATAATATTTGTCAATTTCTTTAGCTTCATGTGCTGGGGTCTGTACTAAAATAAACGAAATCAAACATACCGATGCATGCAATTCAGGTGAAATAACATCGACCATATCAGCAACATGTCTATACACAAACAAACAGAACTTCAACTTATTCTCTTTTATACTTTTATTATTCCTAACGTATAAATAATAATTACACTCCGGAGACTCTTCTAGTCTTATTCGAAGGAGTTTCAATCGATACCTAACAGCATCAAACATTACGCATCGCCAAACACGATTAAAATCGAGTCCGATTAACGAGAACTGTCTTATCATATACAGAGCTAAATTATCATAACAGGGATATATATAACAATACATTACAGTATAAGTAATTCTTAAAGCCCAAGTTATAATCGATAAACCGATTATTTTAAAAACACTATGGATATGACGGCGTTTATTAATTCTTAAATAGGTATCGATTTCTTTTAACATTTTGAAGAAATGTTCTGTGCGGCTTCGAGACACCAGAATGACCAACACTGAGGCAGTGTATTCGAATAGTGACCACAATTGGGAGATATCTTTCGGACAACATTCAACAGAAGAATATATGACCACTAAAACAAGGGTACAGCAATAAAATTTTGCTATTAACGTATAGGAAAAACTGTTTTTGATATTTAAATCGTAACCACATATTAAAAGAATGATCATGATTGGGTGATACAAGCGGAATAGTTGCAATGCATTTTGAGTTTTGCAATCGACTTTGTTTGACATTATCGAGTTGTGGTTTAATTAATTTTTGGTTGTCGACCGGGTTTCACAAAGCCACGTCGGCACCGTTATTTGGCTGTGGTTCGTTTGTTAACTCGTATTTGGTAGAAACGGACAGAGGTTAACTAATCGGGAGGCCGGTGAATGATTTTGATTTGGATACTAGTGGTTCGAAGTGTATTTTTTTCTGTGATATTATTTTTTAAGCTACTCGGTTTTCATCTGTCATGATATCGTATTGGTTAAAGCACCAGCCTCACATGTATGAGCGAGCGGGTTCGCTTCCAGATCAGGCAAGTACCAATGAAACTTTCCTTAGTTATATGTACTTTCAAGTGTATCTTGGACAGTAATGACTGCTGATAAAATGTGAAAGAAAATATCTCAAGAAAACCTGGACTAAGTATAAACGAACCCGAATTGATTGACGCATTGAGCGCTAATCCCGCTGTGGGTGCATCTGGAGGGATTGTCAGACTTTTACTGACTAAAATCCACATTTTTTTTTTGAAGCCCTTGGTGTGCTAGGTCCTTGGTAACTCTTGCAAGCAATCATTCAGCCCCGGCAGTAACCAATGGAGATACACTCATATTTCTTTTCTCAATGGATATGTAGCTATTGCCGTCACAAAGCATTCTTTCATTGAAAAAGCTTTTCGAGTCCTAAAATTATGATTACAAATATTAGTAAAATTAATAAAAATAGTTCCTAACATTGTTTAGAACCTAATACTTAAACAGAAACAGAACTCCATCAAAACGTCAAAGCTTATCGGGTTTTAGTTAAAATGCCGTCAACAAAGACTAGCACATTACTATAGCTGGGCTATAACAAAGCTATATTTAACGACAAAGGACTAGCCTGTCTGTCAGTGGAGACACGGCTTTAGTTCACAGTGTGAGGCTTAGAGTATAATAAGGTTTTGTTTAGTTGAAAAGTGATAGAAAAGATTATGCCTTTTTACGTATTGTTATAAAGTTTATTTATTTTTGTTGTACTTTAAAGAATGCATGGGATTTTAATTAGTTTAGATAATATATTTTAGCTGCTGAGAATTTTGAGTTATTTCTCTATTGCTTTAGTTTAAATTCGATTGGCCCGAAATAATTTTAATGATAATTTATTTATAGGCCCCGGCTGTCATTGGACATCCTTGGCAGTCGTTACGGGCAGTCAGAAGCCAGTAAATCTGACGCCAGTCTAACCAAGGGGTATTGGGTTGCCCGGGTAACTGGGTTGAATAGATCAGACAGGCAGGTCGCTCCTTGTAAAACACTGGTAGGTACTCAACCGAATCCGGTTAGACTGGAAGCCGACCTCAACATAGTTGAAAAGGGGATGATTCTCGGGAGATGATATTTATATGAAATATAACCCCGTGTTTACGAAAGCATGATAAATTGGTGTGTCCTGGCTATCATTTGTTCACATAAGGCAGCTGTTACAAGTTCTCACAAGCCAGAAAATCTGACAACCAATATTTCCAAGTGGTATCAGGTTGCCTAAGAAACTGGGTTGAGGCAGTCAGATAGGCAGTCGCTCCATGTAAAACACTGATCCCCAGCTGCAACTAATGAGACTGGAAGCCGGCCCCAACATGGAAAAAGACTATGTAGACGATGACTCAAAGATAGAACATACATATGTATATATAGAACTTCTTACAATGAAGCCCGATTTCTGATACCCCAATACAAATCACAATAAACAAACAATAGAAAAACGACTAGTAAGGAGAAAGCTTCGTCGATAAAAAGTAAACTAAATTGTTTAGGAGCTGCCATCAGTGGACGGCCGGCAATCAACATGCTCTTACACTATTAAGTTGTTATAGCTTCTAGGATCTGTGTTGCAATGTGCGAAATATTTGGATGTGTTATTTAAAGTGATACTGTACGTCTTTAGAATTAAATAAATGATTTCTTTTTGGGTCCATGTATTGGGTATACGATATTGGTATTCGATTTATTGGATTCAAAGAAATAACGATAAAATAATATAAAAAGAAAAAACGTATGATTTTCTTTTTGTATTGGTGTTTGTCCGAATTGTGAACATAAATTATTATCATTGCCATAAAATGCAAAAATAATAAAAAAAATACAAAGCAGAAATATAATCGAATTAAAAATAACATTAATTAGAACAACAAGAGTATGGTTAACGTGCATACGCCAGCACATCAGGCTACCCGAAACTATGAAATTCTCTCAATCAACTTTGAACTATATGCTTGAGCGATAAAATTGAAAATCTATTAAGGAAAATTCTACTAGCTTGATGTCAATAGCAACCAACTTCACACAAGCAAATCTACTCGACGAGGACTTTCTTTTAACGTATTATGATAAATAATAAATGATAATATTTATTTTGCAAATAGGTTGAAATCAACACTTTTACACGTCAACACATTTTTATAAAAAACGAGATGAGGCCGGCATTTCCTAACTAACTACCTTGAGAAGAAACGCCGAAACAAACTCAAGGGTCACAGTCTCTTTTAGAGTCCAGACATAAAAATCCTAGAATGCCGCATCCACATAATATAGATGTTACATTCAGGTTACAGCCCCTCTCCCCGATTGTCGTTAAGTCGAATGATTGAGAACTTACGCTTTCGACTTCATTGCTTTCAATTTGTCTAATGTACAGGTTGATGTTACTTTGTGTCTTGAGCTGTGAAACGTGATTTGTTGGTTAATGGATTTAATTACTTTTTTTTTAGTATCAGCCTTTAAAATAATATCACCCTTTGGTTTTGCAGACGTGTTGGTGTTTTGGAGATTGTCTTTTGTTTTGACGTTCGAAAGGTGCTGATTTATCTGCTTACTTTAAAAAATGAGTTCGAAAATTATAGTTTTAATCATAACATAGGGAAAATAGAGGATACATTAAATATATAGCTTTTGGTTCAACAGGAAAAAAAAACTTGTCACAAATGTCAATGTCACAAATTTTGGTATGCATAGTTGTTATAATAAAAAAAATAATGCGTGTAATTTTTTTTTTTCCTTTTAAGATAACTTAAAACGTAAAATTTATAGAAGCATAAATATCCGTGTTTAGTTTAAATTTTAACTTCAACCATAATAGGGAAAATGAAGGCTTCATTATATGCTTATTTGCATCAGCTTGGAACCTTGGCCTTGCTGAAGATTAGTTTACTAACTTATGCACCGAGTTTCTTATTTAATGAACTTAGTTTGTTTTTAAAATTAACAAGTTAATAAAAGTACCTACCGCGTTCTAATAAGAAATCTTGCTTTATCCTCATGTTTATCATATAATTTTCAGGTATGAAAACAATAAAAAGTACAGACGCCAGCACATCAAGCTACTTCAATCTGTCAAATTTCCTTAATAGATTTTCAACTTAATCGCTAAACCATATAGTTTAAAGTTGATTGGGAAAATTTTACTGTTTCAGCTTGATGTGCTGACGTCTATACATTTTAATAATTATATTTAAACGTGAAAAAAGGTCCTACAGTTTCTCAAAACTCCAAAATCAAAATTACCCTAATACTGAGTAAAACTAAAACTAAATTTAGTCTCGCTAAAACATCACTCTGTATACAATCTAAAGCTAGTCGTCAGGTTGTCGCGTTGCGTTTCGCTTGTAAATAATAATGTCGAGTATTTTCACCCTACACGTCGCCAACTAAACGAGTGGTTAGTGATGGAGGCAGTAACCAGTAGTGACTGATAAATTAGTTTGTAGAACTGACTAATGGCGATTTGTTCTAAGTAATCAATGTGTACTCTTTACTATTGTGTTCTTTTAAAACTCTTACATGTATTGAAAAACTTAACAGCTAAACAAATAAATAAATAAATAGGACAAATTAAGAAACGTGCATTAAAAAGAAACTGACTTCACAAAACACTTAAAAGAAAAAAAAACTTTTGTCATGGCTCTCGAAGTCCGTGTCTCAAGGCTGTTATTTAGTTTGCCATCGACTTCTAGAGCTACGTTTGTAGCTCTAGAAAATTATAAAAAAAATATAATGTTTCGTGTCATTTAGTATAAAGAAATTATTTTTATATATATTTTTTTTTATATCGGTCCGGGATTCGAGACATCTAGTAACAATGACAAAAAAGTACAGACGAGTTTGAAAATTTATTCTTGTCGCTGTCAGCGGGGATCAAAAAGAACAAAATAACGAGGCTGGGATCGTGCCCACCTTATATGGAAATACTAACTCATTGGCCAGCACTTTGATCACGTGTGGACTCTTAACATTTACAGTCATTTAGATTTTCCAAATGAGAAAATATGTATGATTGACTTGAATTATATTTTTATGAACTATTTGGGAAGACTCCGTATACCAAATAATAATTTTCTTTCATCAACTGAAATATTATGTTATAAGCCGCATTAAACCATAGTTCAAACTTAAAAATAGAACTCAAAAACTATGGTACCTCTAAAAATTTTCGTAAAAACTCCATCGTAACTCCACGTAATCTCTAAACTTTAAAGTTAAACCGTCTGTCAAAGGCACAGAGGGATAACAGTTCTTGCCTTTTTTGTTTATAATTGAACGCTTTGTGCTGAAGTTCTGTCTGCTTTGCTGTCAATGGTTCGTGGTGCTTTGGGATACACTTGGAGCTGAATTTAGGATGGATAAGGTTCTTCAAAATCTTCCTTGCTTAGTCGTCATCATTACCAAACAATTTGATTTAGCCGTCATCATCAGACCATTTTATTAACGATAACCCGTTGGCGCAATGGTAATTACGCCGGACTGACTAGTTGAGGGCTCCGGGTTCGTTTCTCGGTACGGTCGACATTTGTGTGATGAGCATGCGTGTTGTGGTCGGGGTGTCAGTGTCAGTTGCGTTGGCACCCATCATCATCATCATCATCACAGCCTTTTTATCGTCCCACTGCTGGGCACAGGCCTCCTCTCCCACGGAGAAGGATTGAGCGTTACCACCCATAACACAAGCTAATCAATAGCTTACCATAGGGCTAATCGACCGTGTGTAAAAGGGTGTTCCACTATATGTATGTTTCTTATATTTGAGGTACGGGACGTAGCGATGACTTCACATCTTCACAAACTAAAAAAAAAACCTGCCACGGCAAATCTCAACGATTGATTAGAAAGACTGTAAAAAATTGTAGTTGGGAGAGTGTTCCATGGAAAACTTGCTTATCTAGCTAACAGGCCCCCAACTGCATTTTTTTAATATTTTATTAAATAAGAGAATATATCATAAAGACTTTAAAGTCAAAAATTATCTGGAATTTTTATTGCATAACTATGCATAGGTACTAGAGGTGGCACTCTACTTGAAGGATTCTGCCACAAAACTCTTCTCCTTACGCTTGTATCTTTTCTACAAGTATGATAATGGAATACACTCATCTCATTTTAAAACCATAATTGTCTAAAATGCCTTCTTCACCCATTCCGACATTCGCATAATCCCCACTTCTATCTCAAGTAGAAAATTGTTCCGAACAACTTTCATTGTTCGCTGACCGCTTGAATTTTTTACTATTAAACCCACTGAGAGCAAACGCAAAGGGCCGGTAATACCGAACGTCGGTATTACCGCGGTAATTTTGCGGCGGATCTACCGGTAAAATGTGAATGGCTTTAAGCTTTTTGGTAACAAATAGGGATTGTCTGAAGTGGTTCAGAATAGTTGGTGAATTTTATTTGGAAGTGCACTTTAAAAATGATTTCACTGACTTTTTGGAAAGTGCAGTTGCTGTGGAAGTGATCCGGGTTTTTACTAGCGGCCTGAATTTTTGTCCTTTAATGGATATTAGTCGAATACATTTTAAGAAATGTAAGAATTTCATTTCTAAGGGTTGTCAGGTGGTATCGAGGAAGCATTGAATCATCACTATCACTCTGTTATTTTTATTCTGTAGATAATAATTGCATCTAGACAGATTGGTGGCTAAGAGAGATCTGTCTGAGATCAGCCAGCTGCGCAGGACGTATTGTAGTATACGCACATTTGCGCAAACACAGATTCGCTCTCTTCTATTCTCTCCTTCACTCTCATAGTCCGATGGGACGGCAGTCCGACACGATTGGAGATGGACGTAGCGTAGTAGATAGTGTATCAATCACCAACTTCCAAACTTCGGGCTGCGTTATAAAATAATCTTCAAACCCATAAAGCGATTACCGCCCGACCCGAGAATCGAAGACGACACTCCGAGCACAGCAGTCACGCTATGCGACTACTAGACCAACGAGGCAGTAAAGTAGAATAAATACGTAGTCACTGATCATGGCACGTAATCACTGTTCATTCTTCTACATCTATATATTTATATCTATAAAAAACATGACTACCCACTGACCAGATAAATCCACGCCAATTATTTCTACCTTACCGTTGCCATAGCAACTCAATTAGACGACCAGACAAAAGACTGATGTCCATATAATGATCGCTATTATCTGTCCACTTGTGTTGCTATTATTTCACTACACAAAGCTGTAGCGATATATACTTGAGGGTACTCGTATTACCCTCCAATACTGTTTGGTAATAGACAATATACAGTAGGTATTATGCTAGGGTACAGATGCCAGCACAACAAGCTACCCGAAACTGAAAATTTTTTCCAGTCAACTTTGAACTTTATGCTTCAGCGATAAGGTTGAAAATCCATTAAGGAAATTTGACAGATTGTTGTAACCTGATGTGCTGGCGTCTGTTCATCAAGTTACTCGAAACTGACAAATTCTTCCAATCTACTTTGAACCATATTCTTCAGCGCTGAAGTTAAAAATCTATTAAGAAAATTTGGCAGATTGTAGTAGAATGCTTAGCTTTTTTCCAAAAATATCTTTTGCTAATTTTTAATAGACAATCAACTTTAAACTTCAGCAATAAAGTCGAAATTCTATTGCGGACATTTGACAGTTTGACAGTTGGTAGCTTGATGTGCTGGCGTCTGTATATCAACGGGACATTCAACCACCAATGCATCAATGCCTGCCCTATAAAGGCCCAACAAAAGCTAAAGGTACCATCATTACGACACCATAATTTAAAAAGGGTGTCTACAAACATCCGACTAAGATGGATGCTGCGGAAGAGGAAATGGTCCCGAATCGCTTGTGTATCTACCCTCTTAACATTCATTTTTCACTCTCTGTATAGTGTTAGTTGTAAATAGTGAGGCGTTTGTACTAATGGTGGATTAAGTGATCTCTCTATGGGTCAGTGGTAATTATTCTTTTGATTTTTGGGGGGAGAAAGAAAATATTGGGCGTGTCACCGGCAAACACACACATACACACACGCAAACACCTACATCATCATCTCCCGAGCCTTTTCCCAACTATATTGGTGTCGACTTCCAGTCTAACCGGATTTAGCTGAGTACCAGTGTTTTACAAGGAGCGATTGTCTATATGACCTCCTCAACCCAGTTACCCGGGCAACTCAATACACGCAATCATCATCATCTCCCGAGCCTTTTCCCAATTATGTTGGAGTCGGCTTCCAGTCTAACCGGATTTGGCTGAGCTCCTCAACCTAGTTACCCGGGCAACCCAATACACGCAAACACCCACATATTAATTACGATAATAGAAGCGAATAAAATTAATGTTCATGCTCAAAGCTTTATAATATGATCCTCATTCCTCAACATAACGTGCACCTTCCATGATAGCTGGTTTCCACATACATACATACTTAAGTTTTTCATAATTCAAAGACACGTCTACAGTAAAATATCCATCCATCAAAACTTATTTCACTTTCACTAATGACGCACACTAAACGAATCTTAATAAGTAATATTAAAATCAGTTTACACAAAAAACAAATGTTTATTGTTCTGTCTGTCACAATACAGACAAGAGGGGTGAAGATGTCCTTTGGTTAATGAACCGATAGTGAATGAGCTGAGCACAACCCGTATAGTGATTTTCGATACAGATTCATAGTTTCTTTCTGTAAGTTGAACTAAGAATAGTTACAGCTTTGAATTCTTCTGTGTTTACCAGATAGGTAAATCAAATTTATGTTTTTATATCTAGAAAACATAATTATAAAATTTTGTAGAATTTTGTTGCTTATATTAAATTTTTCATTTGTCATGGTAGGGTGTTTTAGTTTTTTTTTTTTAATATTTATCTTCTTTCTAAGTAGCCATAGTATTGGATCTTTCTGTAAAGATGATGTTTAAATGAATATACATATATGTAACATGTGAAAATATAAGTTTTTTTAAATCTTTTTATTTTATGAGGCTTGAGCACTACTGTGCCAAGTCAGCCTTGTAAGGTCACACAAAGTTGTTTAACATGCTAGTGTATGTTAGATTCTAATATTATACACTTCTAGAAGGATTTAAAAAATGTTCCATTAAAACAAAACCATTCTTTGACATCACTAGCCTGTACAATACACACAACTTACCATACTTATACCCAATACCGTCAATCGCAAAATCTGCGATAAGAACCAGTAATTAGCAGTGCGACTGACAAATGACGATCTCGAAGGGTGTTCGCTAAATAATTATACTTAAATCCGAGGCCGTAAATCAGAAGCCACTTAGTACACAATTAGCATAGAACAAGAGGAGATAAATCATTGGATGTTGTTGGTACGATTCTGGTTAAAAAGAATTGAGTCTTATTTGGCGCAATTAAGGTTGAGAATTCTATGCATGGCAATTATTTTTTTATTTATTTGAGGTAACTGAGATCCATACCTATTTTTCTGCGGTGTCAGTTTCCACAAGAGTAGACCATCTTACCTATTTGCTATTAGCACGCAAGATGCCCAAGATGCTAAGGCGACTTCCAAGCAGCTGAATGATGAAACATGTGTCTTTTTGCGCCAAATAGCTGCAAGACCGTCTGTATATAAGACAATATATTTTCAGATTTAAATACTCTGTCCTGTTAAGCAGTAAACAGCCTCCTAGGCTGAACTGCGAGTTGCCAGTATCATAAAAAAATACCAATCTAAATTTATATTATAAAGCTGATGAGGTTGTTTCTTTTTGTACGGTTAGTAGAGTAGTTCCCACGGGACACAGGCGAAGCCGCTCGCGGTAACTTGTAGTATTATAATTGTTGCTGAAGCTTCGCCATAAATCAGATGAGGTACTTAGCACTTGATTAGCATACGACAAGAGGGTTTAAATCATTGTAACACGCCCTTTCAGTGTGGGGGCTTGTATCGGAATTGTATACCGATATAGCTAAATGATGTGATTAATGGTTGCACATAATGTATTAACGATTATTAGATAATAAAATAAGATAATTAGAACAAAAAATATGTCTTTGGGACTAGCTTCCTTACTTTCTAAATGTATCTTACACACCAATGACTGATTAAAGGTGAAGAAAAACATTTGGAGCTAAAATTGGACTGTGAAGTCTAAAATCACCAACCCGCATTTAATAAGAGTGTTGATTAGCGCTCAATCTGATCTGTGAAACAAGCAGTGGGAAAATAAAAAGGCTGATGATGATGATAATAAAAGTCCAGGACTTATTTGTGGTTGTGGGACTGTTTGAAGCAGTTACTGCTGTCCTGGCACACAAAGACCTCCAGAAGAAACAAAACTGGGTTATAGTCCCACAGCTGGCGGGGTGATGATTTCCCATTCAAAAAATATAGAGATCTTATTACTTATGCATAAAATAGTTAATAACATCGATTGTGTGGTTCTATTATACTTATGACTCAACTCGGCTGGCATGTTCTAAAACACTGGTACTTCCCCGTATCCGTTGGGACTGGAACCCCAAATTAATTGGGAAAAGCCTAGGCAGATGTTATTCGAGAAGACTGACACTGTATCATGCTAAACCTGATACCTTCCATATCTCTTTCAGACATACTATCATTTCAGACATCTATTTTACTTAACACATTTAAAACTTTGATTTTATTCTTAGAACTTATCTCATAAATCCCAACTTAAGTCATTTAAGTTAGTACGTGTACAACGCTAATAAAAACATGCATTATAAAATTTTGAAGTTTTATTTTCAGGGGATACTCGTCAAGAAGCTTACAGACAGATACAGTTAGCTATTAAGAATATTCTAGAAATATGTAGTAATAACTCACTCCAGAGGAGCTCGTGGCTAAGTAACAACCGCACGGGACAATCGATCATAAGGTTAAGAAACGCTTGGCGTCGGTCCGTGGATGGGAAACCATCTTGTCATGATAAGCTTCGTGTTTCGGAAGGCACTTGTCATTTGTATTTCTTTGGCAGTCGTTACGGGTTTGCCAGAAGAAAGAAAGTCTGACAAACCAGTTTTACAAAGGGGTACCAGGTTGCCCAGGTAACTGGGCAAAGGCAGTCGCTCCACCTAAAACACTAATACTCAGCTGCATCTGGTTAAGACTGGAAGCCGACCTTAACACAGCTTGGGAAAAGGCTAGGCAGATGAATACTACGTGCAGACTGATAATCACGATTATCAGTAATATGTGTTAGTCAACTAGCGAGTAAAATGACGTATTGATTGTAGCAGGGATATTTTTAATTGCAATATATTTCCTCATGTCTGGTACTGGCTGCTGTGTTGTGAGCAATCGTCCGTTTTACTGCCCTTTGTCTTCTTAAATCGTAGTGAGACAACTGAGATATTCGATGTAAAGTCATTGAATTAGATACTAAACTTCATAAAAGAATGTTGTCCATCACATTTGTAAAAAAACAATGAGTAAATTTTCATTATGCTTTACACTAATTTAGGATTATATGATAAAGGAGGTTCAGGTTTATTTGTATTAGGTACTACCTATACAAACCGGGCCTTTAGTGCACACATAGTATTCAAAAATATAAAAGATTAGCTGACCCGACAGACGTTGTCCTGTTTTGTTCTCTTTCATAAGTACCTTCGATCCTGGCAATAATAACAAACAATCCAAAAATCAAAGTGAAATCGTTCCAGCCGTTCACGGGTGATGGCGTTACCAAGGGAATTAGGAATTCGTTTTTAGATTATGTAGTTATAAGGTTTGAAGTTTTAACCATGACAAGAAAAATCACTTATTAATAGTAACATTATAATTAAATAGAGTAAACACAACTTACTTTTCTTCTATAGCACGTCTACTAGGGCCGCGGTATCTTTTTCAAACAGCCCCGCATCCGCAGTCTCTAAGTTTAACATTTTAATAACATGTATGGTATCCAAAGCGATGTCCTTAACGAGAATACTATAAGTGTCGGTATCAGATTCCCGTGGCTCGTAAATGTGTGTCGACAAACATTCGTCTGAGCGTAATGTGTTGGAAAGAGGACCTTATTTAGAGCTATGCTGAGATTTGTGATCACAACCTAATTAACGTGTAGAACTTTTCACGTACTTTCACAAAACTTCTAACATTTTATTTCACGAGTAGTAGACTCGTTTATTATCATTCAACATTTTTTTTAATAATGTGAACTTCAGTTTTTTTCACTTCGCAAGCAGTGGGCTGGCTTATTCTTTGGTCGTAGAATCAGCATTGCCATACAAGGTGGCAATGCGGCCAGTCTTCTTGGCACATTATCGGGTGACAGCAATGTGGCGAAAAAAATATGTTTTTTACTATATTGTTAAATTAGTTTTAAGTATTTTATAGGTGTTATATATCATGTATGTAGTTATAACTTTGTATTGTTTGTAAATGTAACTTCAAGTTAAACTTACATGGCATAACTTTTTTTGCCACGTAGCAAAACTTGTTTGGTGATATAGTAAATCATCAGTATCCCCATATATAGAAATTTTTGGAAGTCATAACACATTCTATTGTCCAAATATATAGATTTTTGAAAACATTTGTTTCACGTATATAGAAATAGAAAACTTTAATACATTATGAACCTGTATTTGAATTAAACAAATTTAATTAATTGATGAAGATTCAACAATTTTTATTGATCAGTCTTGCTACCTTACAGAACAAATCGAAACCGAATTTCTATACAAAAAAAAAACAACTGCATTTACCTTCAATTATAATGAAAAGTGACCACAGAATAAATGTATGTCTATACGTACTACATAATACGAACAACGAGGGGTTACTTAGTAATAGTACACATATTATCTATGTATGTGCAAATATGTACACTATCGAATGAGTTGGGCGCTATCGGTGAGACAATTATTTTCTACTGGACCGTGCCAGGCCTCTGTCGACTCGCATCATTGTTGTCCAATACTGGTTTTATGTGAGAATGAGACAAGCAAGAAATACCTTTTCAAAAAATTTATGTTTAAACTTACTGCCTCTGTTGGTCTAGTAGTTGCATAGCGCGACTGCCGTGCAAGGATGGGGCCGTAATCGCTTTGTGGGTTTTAGGAGACTTTCAAAAAGTAAGTAGCCCAGAGTCTAGAAGTTGATTAAGTACATCCATGCATCGGAGAGCACGTAAAGTCATTCCTGCGCCTGATCTCTCTCCGGTCGTGCTAGATTGCCGTCGATTGAAATAATGAGAGAATAGAGAGTTTATCTGTAATATGTGCTGTGCAGCTGGATGATTTCCTTAGGGAAAACGGTCGCTTTGGCCAGAAATCGGTCTGGACGCCATCATCATAATTATATTGATGTCGTCATGATCATCGGTCTGCACGCCTCTAGTCATTCACAATGTAGTTGTTCCTCTGCCTAGCTCTTTTTTAATTTTAATGGGAAATGATCTAATGATCCGCTGTGGGCGCAGCTGGAGAGAGTATCAGATTTTTACTGATTAAAACCTTCATTTGATTCTTCTGTAGATCTTTTTGTGCCAGGGGCGCCGTAACTCTTGCAAACAGACCCGGCAAGATGATGAGAACATCTGATAAACCATGAATACACAACAAAGTACTCCTAGCCTTATCAATACAGAATTTCGCTGAATCATTCTCACATAAGCTCAATCCGCAAAGCCAGCTAAATGCAAATCACTGATAATCCATTAGTGTTCCCGTATTGTGCGTCGCCAGTACAACAGTGTACGTAAGTGTACCGTTACACTGTAGTGCATGCAATATGACCGCCCGGGAGTCAGTAATTGGAAAATAATTTATTTGTATTTTAGGATAAGCTGGTGTTACAAAGTTGAGTAGTATTTGAATAATCTTGGTACTTCAATTGGCTGTTATATGGTAATGTGGTGGCATTATTATGCGTTTTTTTTCCGTTTTTTTTTTGTACTGAAAGTCAACAAGCTTAACAAGTTCTATTTATTTTGTAAATATGGATTTAGTAATGTTTGTTTGTACTTTTTTCTCTAGTTATTACTGTTATACTGTAAAAATTAAAAACTATAAATTATTTTTCATATTTTTCGAATTTGAATAAAGAGCACGTGTTTGACCTTTTTTTGATAAATGTAGGAAAATCAGCCATATTGATCAATTAAATTATAATTATTTTTGTAATCACTTAAGTTATTTCTTAGTCACTCTCTGTACCATAAGGATTTCACATCGTTAATTTACCTCATTTTTTTTTAATTTTATAGTAGTCAAACACCGTTTGCACTACCCTAGTGTGTAACACGAAAATATCGCGATTTAATTAATTAAAATAAAACTACATTACCAAATGAAATCGGGCCTCGTTATCTGAAACCCGCTGAACATGATGACAGTGGAACTATACAGTTTTTAATTAAACCCATTTGTTGCAGACGTGTGTTAAGCGTATACTAATTAGATTGAAGCGAATACTGTTTGGTTGGCTGAAAAATTCTTATGTTACGATGTGTAAGCGCTGCAGCGGGGGAGCGGGCGTTTCTTTCTTGTTTTTTTTTTTTGTCATAAAAAAATATAATACCGATTAGTTACTACAATTTAATTCAACATTATCTAAGTTATATTTCATTATCATCTGCCTAGCTTTTACCTTAACTATGTTGGGGTTGATGTTTAGTGAGAACCAGGACCCATCAATTTAACGTGCCTTCCAAGTCACGGAGGAGCTCGTCATGACTAGATGCACTCTCATTCAGAGACCGACCGCGCCAAGCGTTGCTTAACTTTATGATCGATCGATACGTAGCTCCTTTAAGTTTTCTTTACAGATATTTTTAGAATACATACCTAATATAATATACATTAATTAAATCGAGAAAAATAAATGTAAATATGGCGGGGGCATGGCAGTACCGGCCAAGTCGAGTGCGATATATAAATATTTGCGTCATTTTTTTTTCAAAGGAGCCAAATTTTGTTTTGCACATTGTTTTAAGCGCTGTAGCGGCTTAAAGCCATCCCGCACAAGTAACCCAATAGTTTCATACTATCAATTAAAATAGGGGAACAACGGCTGGTAATGAAACTGTAATCACGTTAGCTAGTCATCAGGGAATGATTGCTAGCTGATGACTTGGTGGAACGCTGCGAATAATCTTTTTAGAGGCAACTGTAGGGGTAATGGATATGTGCTAGCATTAATTTTTTTTGATTGGGTCTTGAATGCCAGTGTTTTGAATTGATAGCGAGAAATTATTATTTAGTGTGGATATTAGAAAAATGTGCCTTTAAGGTGTGAAAAGCTCTAACAATATTTTTGTAATTTAGGATTTTATTTTCGTTGTTTTTTTTTTGTTCCTGTGTGCTGCTATGAGGCATATAAGGTGTCTCTAGAGCAATCTCACAAATGACTTTTAAGCTAATTATTTTTCTTTCTTAAAATAAATATCAAACTCAAACTCAAAATCATTTATTCAAATTTGGCTGTAAAACAGCACTTTTTGAACGTCAAATATAACAAAAGGCAGCCCACAAAACGCACCCACTTCCTATGTGTTTTTGCTGGGAAGAAGAAGTGAAACTCCCCAGCAAGTATCTTATATTGGAGTGTAGGTACAGACGCCAGCACATCAAGCTACTACAATCTGTTAAATTACCCTAATCGCTGAAGCATATTACGGTTCAAAGCTGATTGGGAAATTTTGACAGTTTCGAGTACCTTGATGTGCTGGCGTCTGTACAATTACTTTGCCCGTATAATATACCATAAAACTTTTTTTATTTCCAAAACGATCATAATATTAATTTTCCAAAATCTATACTTACAAACAATACTAACGACATAATGATTTTAAAATTACCATTGAGGAAGCAATAACTTATTTTTCACCCTTAATTTTACACTGATACTTTATTATAAAGTTGTTAAACAAAATTGAACCTTATTTTCAGCACGATAAGGTTCATGAGTTTTGTTTCAATTTGCTATAATGACTTTATTTCGTGTTAACTTCAAGTGTGAATTAATGATTGGTTATCGAGTCTGAGTTATTATTGGTGTTTTAAATTAAGTTTTTGATTGCTATAATAGTTAGTAAGCTTTTTTTTTTAGGGGGATATTTTATTAATACTTCTGTCACGTATACACGGCAGCATATGAAGCTACTACAATCTGTCAAATTTCCTAAATATATTTTCAACTTTATTGCTGAAGCATAATGGTTTAAAGTTGATTGGGAAAATTTTACAGTTTCGGGTAGCTTGATGTGCTGGCATCTGTAAAGGCTTCAAATTTATTAAGTAAGTACTATGTATCCGCGTGATATGTGATTCAAATATATAGTAAAAAATATGTTTCTCATAAAAAATATTTACGTTTCACTATTTTTACAAGGATTCCAATTTATATATATACCTATATATTTTTTAATTTAAACATCACCTTAAATTTTCTCAACTTAGATCCATATTTTCATGATATTAAAGTGTATGAAAAAATCTGTACCATAGCAACAATTTTACGAATAGATAAATACCAACCGAAGATTTTGCATCAAGCACCACTTATCTCAGAGAACAAAATCGGGACAGATGTACAAAAGATCGGAGACGTCTTCAACTGTCATCACAGCCTTTCTAAGAAGGAAGGCTCTAATAATAAATCTTAGAAGACCTGCAAGTGGTTGAAACAAGCGGCCGCGTTATTGAGGCAAATTGTGAAGAGAAGTGACACAGATCTATGTGAACTGGAAGGAATTCTGTATCCGTGTACCTATGATAGTCGGACGCTGTCGTGTTTCCAAAAGTAGGTTTCAAGTAAATAGCACCTTACATGCTGATACTTTCTAGTTATGTATCTTAAGCCAATTATTGAAAAGGTTATATTTTAAGTAATTTCAGAGTACACCCAAAAAAGATTCAAAACACACAGTCAAAGTATACCCAATAAATGTACCTAATACAAAACACAAAATAACAGTTGTTGTGATTTAAATGTTTGTTGGTTGCTTTTAGTGCTTTATCTATTTCCATAGGACTGTTCAGTGTATTAGATTATTGCTGTCACAAAATTTTCGTAGACGATATGCGTGTCTACGAAAAATTATGAGTTCTCTATAAAGATATTAACATTTTCGTTTCAAATTTTCAATATTCATAACTTCATAACGATTTAGCCAACTTGTGCCTTGCAATATCATTCGCCATTCGTAGTCTAATTTAGTTATTGAATAGACTTTTCTAAGATTCTGAACTCTCCATATTACGAGTAGCCATAAAAGAGTCACGGAAATTATATTTTTTTATAACTAGCATATCCAGTCACACTCTATATCTACAACGGACACCCAGTAAACGTCTCGTAAGAAGGCTACGCAATAATCTTCGGAATGCAACCCCCGGGCGGTAATACAGTCGCCACCCCAAGCTTGCTTTACAAGCATAAGGCGGTTAAATATAGTGGAAGAAGGACGTGACTTTATGGAGTTTTTTTTTTATAAATTTCGAACTTGTCATTCGTGACGTACTAGAAAGATAGTATGTATGTATTTTACATGTATGTCACAGGCTTCATTATACATACTTATCTTACGTCAATAATTGAGTAGGTTATTAGTTTCTTTTAATTTTTACTTCATCAGAACTTCAACAGAAGGAATCTAGTGGGTTTTTATCAGTAAAAGCCTGACACTGCCTCCTACTGCACACACAGCGGGGAGAGGAGATACTATTATTATTATGATTTATTGAAAATCAACAAATTACCCCCTCTCGCTATAGGTGCAGCTGGAGAAATTGTAACACTCTTACTGGCTCAAAGCCACTATGTCCCTTCTGGAGGTCTCTGTATGCCAGGACCACGGTAATTTATGCGAACAAACCGCAGCCCCGGCAGTAGAGGGATGGTTCATTATATCATTTCGCATCTAAAAGAAATGCCATTAAGAACGGTTGAACACTCGAAAAAAAAACATTTGAACAACTAATTAAAACATCACCCAAAAAAAAAAATACAAAAGCCAACGAAAAAGTCACGTACGTCTATCTTTCCCCACCCCCCTTAAGAAAGCCGAAAGCAGAGAATTCATTAGGTCGTTCGGTCCCACTTGAAGGCACTTGCACTTTTGATTGAGGAAATAAAATGCCCGGAGACATCGGCTAATTCAAGAGGCTGGAGACCAAATTGCCACGATTGTTCTCTGACAAGTGACACTAATGTTTTGGTAGCTTTATTTATGTGTTTAATACTGTTAACATACGATCTCTTTTTGTTGAATTTTGGTTTTGTTCTGTTTTTTTTTTATGGTAGATATGTTTTTTGCGCACGTAAAATTACTAGGTCCTGGTTGTCCTTTGAACGTCTTTGGCAGTTGTTATGTGTAGTTAAAAACCAGAAAGACGTACAACCAGACTTACCAAGGTGTAACAGGTTGACCAGGTTGCTGGGTTGAGAAGATCAGTCGCTCCATGTAAAACTCTGGTACTCAGCTGCGTCCAAAAAAGTTGAGAAAAGGCTAGGCAGATGACGATGTCTGCTGCACTGCATAGTATAAGGATGTAAAATCAACACATTATTTTCTGACCAAAATACTTAACTCTCTCTTAATTCTCACACCAATAATGAAAAAACAAATGAGAAATTATTTACTTTCAATAAATTATCCAAAGGCTAATAATACTACTTAGAATATTTTATTGGGTCAAGCATTGTTCTCAAAGAAACAAAACACGGCTTGTTCCGTTCTGGTAAGTTCTGTCTTATTATTGAAGAACCAACGCAACTGTGATATAGCTACGACTCTAGCATCGACACTAAAGGTAATAAAGATTAAAATTAATGACGTCACCCTTAAACTCCGCCCAAACATTAATAGTTTTCAATTTGCAAATGATATTCAGGCTATTATTCTCCAGGCCATCAACATGAGAGCGCTCATAAATGGAGCTTCGTAAGGAATCACCTGCTTTGAATAAACGATCGATTTCTCGTACATGCATCGTAAAGTACAAAATCCTCGCTCGAAGTACAAACACAGGGGTACTGAGACGAGCAACAGATGCTGCGAGGGAAATGTGGCGTATACCTTTATTATTATAATACTCGATTGACTTTGAACAGTATAATTGTTATCAAAATGAAATTTTTAACGAAGTATATTTAAAATGGTTATTATCTGCTAATGTACTCAAAAAAATATGGAATTCAGATACCTACATAGATTTTTAGCCACTTTAATAGAACATTATTTGAACCTCCAAGCATTATACAAAATATCACACATTATGACCTAATGATAAGCATCCATCTCTTCTAAAACTGGTTATTAAAAAAAGTTTTTAAAAAGAGATTAATCTGACACAACACAAAAAGACAAACTACAATGATTTAATCACTAACAAATTTTTACCACAGTGTCAAATAATACACACCAAACATCACAAGCAATCCAAAAATACTCCAGAACTTACACAGATCGACACAGTGTTCATAGATGGAAAACCCCATAAACCTGCCATACGGGATCAAAGGAAAGCATAAAGGAGAGATGTGAAGCAATAGCCATAAAAGATTTTATTGTGCCACGGCGAGCATGTGATGTATTACGATGAATGTAAAATATTCACGGTTCCGATGGATTATGAGACAATAGGTAATGATTTTGGATATGTCCTCGATCGGAATGGAAGATGGTGTCTGTTTGAACTGATTGGTTGTGGTAGCTTCGTGATGGATACTATGAGCTCGTGGATAAGTGACAGCCGCTCGCGTCAATCGAGCATAAGGTTAAGCAACGCTTGGTAGGGTCTGACAACCAGTCTTAATAAGGAGTATGAGATTGAGTACCAAGCTGCATCTAGATTGGAAGCTGGTCCTAACACACTTGGTAAAAACCTAAACAGATTATGTTTCATTATTTTATACTATATCAAATTAATATTTTAACTAGAAACTTCCAATATCAATATAGTAGATGTTTTGATTAATTTTGATTAGTGACACTGATTTTTTAATTCCTGCACTTTTAAAAGCACTAAATAAGACTAATTAAAATCCGAATTCACTTGACAAAAACGCAGTACACAATCACAGGGCATTATTAATGGTCCTAATTTACTCCGCCCAACACCGGTTCTATAAAAAGGTTCTAAACTAACGTACGTAGAACAAATCTAGGACTATTTTTTGCAACTTATGTATTCACCACATCTTACCTATCAAAATCACAGCCACATTCATCAACATTCATCGCCACACACAATCCCACAGCACTTCAAAGACCTAAGCCTAAACTTTCTAAATTGGTCACAACGATAATCACCCTTATTACCTACACAATAACGTCCTATACGCAAAGACCAGTATAACTTGACCCCTCTGTACGGTGAATTTGTTCGGACTCTCATAAATATTGACCAACGTAAAGGGTTCTGGCCATTGTGGCCACAAGGTTCATTTAAGAGGTCGGTTGGCTGGTCATCGTGTTTAGATCTTGGGGTAAGGTTTGCATAATTCAGGGACAGATGTTCTTGAGTTTTCTTTGAAGATATATTTCCTTGTTTGTGGGTAGTTTTCTAAGGGTGTTAGTGTTTTGTTATTTTGTTCCTTTTGTGTTCCGATTTCTGATTATATCCCAAAAGCAATATAAGTCTTTACTTGTCAAATGTAATTTTATTTTGCAAGTTATTCATAAATCTCCTGTTCTTCAAGGGGATGCTTACATAATATTCTTCTTTACCAACAATATAATTTACCTTATACAAACTTAGGAACATCGTCCTAAAAAATAATATCTACTTATCATCATCATCTTCTTGCTATTATTCCAATTTTTATTTTGGGTCAGAGTTGCATATTTTGCTTCTATCTGCCGTCATCTCACAAGTAACATTCTTTCTAGTCATATCGGACTTTCACTAAATCAACATATCATTTCTTTGGACGTCCTACAATAATACGATGTCTACTTATTTTTTTTTCCGTCAATTTTTTCAAATAACATCATTTCGACGTCAACAAAGAAAAAAGCACCCAAGTAATTTCGATCAGGTTAAAAAAATTACAAGCAATCAGCAAAAAAATCACCATATTACGAGGCACCACTCACCCTAATCAGACCTAATAGGGCAGTAGAAAAAACATCGGGGCCATTAATATGTTTAGTCACATTTGTCCGTCTGTCGGTCCAATAAATAAGACGAGAGGTATGGCCAGCCAATCTTGTCTGTGACCTATCTTGACGCATCACCGTAGATCGATGGAGACGGGGATGCGGAAGGGTATAGAGTTGCTGATACCTCTTCTGCTAGCCGAAAGAGTATAGAATTCTTTTAATATTTAGTAAGTGTATACTGTTAGTGTGTGTTATTTTAGACATTAAGTATCTGTGAGTTTGTAAATGTCTGTGTTTTGTGCACAGACGCCGGCACATCAAGCTACTAAAATCTGTCAAATCTATTTAATAGATTTTTAAGTTTTTCTCTGAAGCATATGGATCAAAATTGACTGGGAAAAAAATACAGTTTCAGGAATCTTGATGTGCTGTCGTCTGTACAGTTGAATAAGAGGTTGTCCAAAAATAATATCATGACCTTATAAAGGTTTCTTGGCAATTAAGCCTTAGAACACCAAACTGTAGAAATAAGCTAGTATTTACCTGTTTAATAGTTATATCATTATAATCATATTACCTAATACTTGTTAGATTTGTTGCAAAAAAAATAATTTTGATGACTCATCCTCTTTATAAAAATAATGCCATGAAAATGGTAACATCAGCTCTATAGAATCGTGCTGATGTAAAACATTCATCGAAACTGTTCAGCATCATTACTCTTTGCCCTCGTTGTCTTTATTTCACTTTATTTCACCGACAGCGAGACTTTTTCAGAAGACTTTATTTGTAATCTTTTTTTTCTTTGTTTTTATCTTTCAAGATTTTGTTTTTCGTACTTGTTAAAAATAGCTGGATTTACTAAAGCTCGTATTCAGTGATTATACTATATCGCCATTTTTAAATATTATTTTCTTAGTAGAATCTAAAAATTTGAGATGATGTTAATTGAAGCTAGATAAGTATTTAGTTTCATTTTTAATTCAATGTAATTATTTAGCTAAATGTTTTAGTATACCAAAAACTTAATTAGAAGATTAGATTTAGGCGTCACAGATAAATTATTCAAAAGGTTAAGCAAGTGTGGTTGTTTCGTGGATGGGTGACCATTTTGTCATGACGAGTTCCTCTGTGTTTCAGAGAGGACATTAACATAGTGAGACAACCTGTCATTTGAACATTTTTCTACGGAGAGTCAGAAGCCAGAAAGCTTCTTCTTCCAATGGGTATCAGATAGCCAAGATAACTGGGTTGAGGAAGTCAGATAGGAGGTCACTCCATGTAGAACACTGGTACTCAGCTGCAATTATAGTTTGGAAAAGTTTTATAAAGATAAATATGAACCTTCTCTACTTGGGAGTAAGCGCACATACTTATAACGATTATATAACATGATGATAAAATACCTTTGTCTGAAACAAACGTAAAAACTAAACAGGAATAAAACATTATCTTAATTTTCTCCCGTTCCAGCTACGAATGCATTCAGCGTGCACTCCAGTGCACAGCTAAATATAAAACTCGCTGAGAATTGTTAATTTCGAGGAACTGAATGTTTTTGATTATGTCTTTCGGATTAGTCTTGGGACACAGTGGGGTCTGGGCTTGTCTTACGAACATTAATTTTATTAACACTAGCTTCTGTCAGCGGTTCTCCCGATTCCTGAGAGAACTTCTTAAAGAAAGAAGGAAAAGAAAAAAAAATTTTTATGACAAAATAAACACAACAGAAATAACACAAATTAATAGTAAAATAAAAGTAGACACCAAAAATAAGACAGATAAAATTTAAAAAATAAGTAAAATAAAATAGGCTCAATATTAAAAAATAAAGTACCCGGATAAAAAGTAACGTATATGTAATTGTGATGTATAAGTTATATTATTAGCAAGTTTCAAGAAAATCCCTTCAACCGTTTTGGCGTGAAGATTAACAAACATACACACATACTCACAAACCTTTGCATTTATAAATTGGAAATAGGAAGTAGGAAAGATGGCAAGTAGGATAAAAAGTGATGTTAATTTCTCTAGTAAAGAAAAAAAAAACATTTAGAAATGTAAAAATAGCATCCCACCATCATCGGAAAAATAGTCCAAGCTCCCTAGGTTAGGGCCCCACACAAAAAACCTACTGACGATGCGTGCCGTGTCCAATACATAGCTTTTTGCCAACGAAATAGAAACAAGTTTTTTTTTTTTATCTGGTTAGTGTTTATTAATCGATAAAACGTATTTACATTAATTATTATTAAATATATACACGCTTATAAAAAACTTACGACTAATATAATAAAATAAAACTAATAAATAGCGTCAAAAAACTCATCCTCATCGTTGCCACCCGGTAGTGTACCCAAAAGGCTGGCAGCATTGCCACGCTGGATGAACGAATGAAGAAAACAAGAATCTATATTAATGGAACTAATTAAACATATTTTTTTAAATAAGGAATCCTGAATGTGTTACCAACTCTCAAACATTCCTAAAAGCATACAAACCGTAAAAACCTCGAGATACAGCAAGTATAAAATATTTTAATTATATTTTATTACTACTAAAACTGTGTAAATGAAAAACCGGTTTCGTTGCTTTATGAAATCGTAAAAAACTTGTCTTTGCTCCCAATGGGCGAGATTTGCAGTTTTCATGGTGTTGCCATTGTTGAAATTTCATTATAGAGTTTTTATTTCGGAGTACCATCTCGATTTATATTGTTTCTTTTGGTTCTTTTAATGGTTATGATTAGAGACCGGATAATATGCAACATAAAAAGCTTGAAATATGCATGCAAATATGCATGAAAAATGCCTAAAATATGCACGAAAACTGACAGAATATGCAACATTAAATGAGTTTTTTTTGTTTTGTAAATATTATTCCTTTAGATTTAAGTATTTTGTTAGTAAATACTTGTCTTATTTATGTTTTACTTTATTATGTATGTATCTTTTTAATTTATTGTTATTTGATAAAATAAAAAGACTATTAAGTTTTATATTTTTTATTAAAAAATCGAGAGCACGAGCGTGTCAACAATCAAAGTAATAATGACATGCATAAGGGCCAGGCCACAACAGTGCGTTGCGGCGTCGCATCGCAAAAACAACATTGCACAGCTATGTGACAGCACTTATGATGCGACGCCGCAACGCACTGTTGTGGCCTGGCCCTAATAGGTGGGAGTAGCGCGGTAGGCGAGCGCGCGGCGGCGCGATCATTTGTCTCTTTCATTTTTTGAGTACCTACCAAAACAAAATACGCGCGGCTGCCGAGTGCGCTACGCTCGAAAAATACCTACCTGCTGTAAATTATAGCAATAATATGCATCATCACTAGATATTAGTAAAAATATGCTATTAGCCTTGAAAATCGCTTAAATATGCAAATGCATATGCAAATATGCAAATGCATATTATCCGGTCTCTAGTTATGATAATTAAGGAGTTATTTTGATATCTGTTTCGTTTTTAATTAGCTTTTGTTATTATTACGTGTTTTATGAGCGTTTTCAGCGTATTTAGCGTGTAAGTAACGGACGCTATTTATTCATATAAGGAAGAATCTATGGTTATTTACATCTATTTTAACAAAACAAATGCTTGCTCTTATAAGCATCAAGCTCCCGTATGCGGTTTCACGTAAAAACTACGCTGCACAACCGAATAAAAACTAGCACATATCGTTACTCAATAAATTGGCTATCTAACTAGAATATATTTTTTTCAAATCGATCTCGCAGTTCCTGAGAAACAAAAAAAAACCCTTTAGCTTTATAATAATAATATTATTTTAGTTTTTCAAATTTATAACCACAAATACCACTCTAAACATTTGTTACATCCTCATAAAATTTATATAACAAAAAGGAATGCAGATTTCTAAGTAACAATTTATAAAAATTATCTCCTAGCGTAGTTGCATAGTGTTAGTTTGCAAGCTAAATTAAGTTACGAAACAAAATGAGTACTTTACTCCAGGGATCGGCTGACAGAAAAGTAATTATGTCTAATCTCCGGAGCTGCCCGTTTTACTACTAATTAAATGTGTCAGACTACATTATTTTATCTGAAGATAGTTAAATTTCTGTAATCGTATATGTTTTATGTTAAAATTTTCACAAAGGATGTATTTATATGTTGTTTTTTTAACAAAAAATACTGAAAACTATAATGAAATAAATATTTTAGACTCCTAATTCAACAAACTTAATATTTTTGCTTGATGTTGATAACGGCAATAAGAGGAAATTTTTACGGGACCAAATGGTAAGTATACTGCATCGAACAAAACAGAATTACACTAATCGGACTAGAAACCTTGGTGTAATCGGTGTTCATACAAAAAAATACCGGCCGAATTGAGAACCTCCTCCTTTTTTTTGAAGTCGGATAAAAATCCAAATAACTCAAGCTCCAATCTCCAAATTCAAAACTGAGATTTACAATAGTTCGCACAAACATTCTTATTTCAAACAAGATATCCACCATCCCCTCCCCAAGGAGGATGTCATTCATCATCCACGACGCGCACTTAATTGGAAACATCCTGCAACGAATTTACATTCTGAATTTAAATTCGAAATTCAGTTTTCGAATCGTTTCATTTGCGTAACAATGGCTGCGTCTTTGGCATGGAAGATGGATTAGTCCAAGTAAACAGGTCGGTTAGTGATAGCTTTCTAATTTGGTACTGTTTGTCTGTATTGTAATAGACATGACGAATGAAAAAAATTCATACGTCAATATAGTCAGTCTTTTATTTTAGTCTAAAATAAAATATGGGACGCGTATTTTTTCGTTTCTCCCACAAACTAACCATAACCAACATACAACACGTTGAAATGTTGTATTACGTCACTTTTAGGCACGAATTTTACTTAAACGTGACGTCATAAGCCCCCACTCCGGACGTTTAATGCATTATATTTTTGTATTTTTTAGGTTTTAATAAAACAGAGAAATACGGGTCCGATATGTTTTGCTACTTTACAAGACGGAGTTATTAGAATCATTATTTTTATCCCTGTCGTCAAGTCTATTAGGCATAATAAAATATCGTGTTATTCTAAAAACCTTCAGAATGAGTTAAAACCGCTTATAAATAATATTTTGTTATTCCGACTTTTCGAACACTTCGCTGAGTCCTTTCAAGTCGTTAGATTTTGGACACAGTATTATTGGAATATTGGACATAATATCATGATTTTTTTTGCTGAACTTAAAAGAAAGTGCGCTTTAGCAAGAAGAAAGTAGTAACCAACCAAGTTTCACCAATGCTAGGAATCTTTTTATCATTACAAAAAGAAAAACACATTTTATTTTGCAATGTGCCAAAGAAACAAAACTCCGAAATAACCCTTTAAAAGTCTAACCAACCGCAAATCCTTCAAAGGCAACATTAATGTATACATCTACCCTCTAAGAGGTACAATTAACAATAATAATTAGAGCTGCCTGATGCACTCTCTATACTAATTTCACACCTGGATTATCCCTTTAAGGTAAAGGATGGGAAGTGCATTTTTAATTTACCCCTTAATATAAGTGATGGCAAGATTTGTAGTCTGTTTGTAATTGATTTTGCATCTCATTTGTGGTGGATACGATGGGGTAGATGTTAGGTGATTTGTTTGATCTTAAGACAAAAGTATTGAACCTGAATAAGGTACTATAGAAACATTATTTATACTAATACATATTATAAAGCAGAAGAGTTTGCTTGTTTGGTTGAATGCGCTAATCTTAGGAACTATTCGTTCATCAATTTGAAAAATTGTCTCTGTGTTAGCGAGTAAGGTTACTTTTTTCCCGTGTGCGCGGATCTGTTCCTACGAGACGCGGCTGAAACCGCTGGCGGAAGCTAGTCTTCTATATTTAAAGACAATGCGTCCAGGTACCGCTATTGGGATCGGTTCTATAAGAAAATCACTTCATAAATATTTGAATTTTGGTATAGGTTCCTTCCAATAAATATTGGAAGGAGCTGACTGGCGACTCTTAACCTTTTGACCGCTACGTCAAAAAAAGAAAGACTTGCCCTCAGCGCCAAGCTGAGATATCATCCATAAATACCTACAATATAGTAAAATAAAGTTCAGAATTGTATCGTTTAAAACGGATTATAAATTTTGAACTTAAAAAGTCTGTCATGAAGTCGTGACCGTGGCGTGCTGGGCACTTTTTGGCTTGTCTTTTATACGTGACTGTGGCGGTCAAAAGGCTAATGTCAATATTAAAAACTATCTACTTACCTACTTTTTTATACTTCCAAATTTAAACGCCAGTCGATTATTAAACTAACAGACCTCAGTTTTCCTAGTACCTATCTTCATTTAGTACACAAAGGTTTTCCACCCATTATTACCATGTCGTCTTAATAAACTGTCTGGTCGTCTGAAGGCAGGTCTACAGCCGTATTAATGCACCTTTCAAATGGCGTCACTGTACTGTTCTATTTGTAAAATGTTTTGCAGGCGTGGCAGAGTTTAGCGTTTGTAAATAAAGCTGCTGCAGCGGTTGCAAGCGGATTTCGCAATATCAAATTGCATCCTTGTTTTTTTACATACTAGTTTAGAGAAATATACCATAAATGTCTGCCAATAATTTATATTTTCATCTTAAATTAACCAGGCATATTTTCGTCGGCATCTCTTACTACGGCAACGAACGTAAAGTTCAAAACACTATACGATATTTCAAGCGTTTCCATCGCTTCACAATATGCGAATAAAAGCTTTACTCGATGCAGCGATTGCATTCATCACCTGTAAAGTGTAGGGTGACAAGTATTTTGGAAAAAGAAATAAAATTCTTATATAAACAGCTATTACTTCTTGACTTGAAAGATATCGAATTCCAATGTGATTAAATGGTTAAACAGTGTTTATACCATGTAGTCTTGATCTATTCATAATTAAAAAAAAAAACAGACAGTAGATAAAAAGTTTAATAAGAGACAGTAGTGGTGTCCTATTAGTAAGAAAGGCGACCACGGAGCAAACGTATCGCCTGATGGTGCTCGATTATCATCGCTCATCGACAACCACAACACTCCAAGAGTTTCAACTGTTTTACGAGTGTTCCTAATTTCCCGTCAAACCATGGTCACCGTACCCGATGACGGACGGACGGATACAACAAAACTAATGCCTGCATCATAACGAATGACGTCACAGTGTGGGAATTTAAACGCGATTTATACAGTTTAGTGGGAGCGCCGCAAACACGCCCGGCTTTTGTTATGCCCCAGAAATAATTGTTATTAAAGTCATAAGCGACTAAAAGGTTTGTTATTATGAAGGTCTGTGGCGTGCAAAAGTATTAATAAAAAAGATTAAAATGATACTTGTGAAATTGCAGTTCTTATAACATTATGCACCTACAGAAGTAGTATGCATATTTTATGATGCCACAGGCAAAATAAAACAACTCTTTAATAATAATTAAATTAGAAGAATACCCCAATTTTGTTAAAACGTTCATCTAGGAAATTATATAGGTAGAACAAAAATGAAAAATTATTTTGGTTAAATGAATGAGTAAGCAAAGTTCGTGTTTCGGAAGGCACGTAAAATTGGTAGATCCCGACTATCGGGTAGTCAGAAGCCAGAAAGTCTGACAAACGGTTTTACCAAGGGTATCGGGCGGCCAGGTAACTAGATTGAGGAGGTCAGATAGGCAGTCGATCCATATAAAACATTGGTATTTAAGTGAATCCAGCTAGACTGGAAGCCAACTCCAATAGCTTGGGAAAAGGCTAGGCAAGATCATCGATCTTTGTAGAAAAGCTATTTTCAGCACTTAAGACCTACAGACAGACATGTGTTGCTGCGAGTTTGTTGCGTAACTTCTTCCCAGCGAAAACACATAGAAAGTAACTTTTGACCTTTACTACCTATTTTGCAGCTAAGTTTGAGTTCCTTTTAATAATATTTTGAGAAGGCAAGGCACAATCTTATGGCTTATGGCTTATGTTCCATCTAAATTCATAAGACACAACCAAATGTTTCTACTATCTATTCAATATAATATACAAAGATGCCGTTTGCAGATTACATTGCCATAACACCCGAACGTATATTATTCAAATTTGGATGATAAGGATCTCATTTATACACTCACATTTATGGATCATAAGCAGACGCCCTTCGGAATTCAATCAAGATTGGATACATTGATTCGAGATGGATCTTAACCTAATATTTATACACTACTGCGAAATGTACAAACGCCAGTACATCAAGTTACCCGAAAATGACAAATTTCCCAATCAAATTTGAAGCATATGTTTCGGCGATAAAGTTGAAAATCTATTAAGAAAATTTGGCAAATTTGTAGTTGCTTGATGTGCTGGCGCTGGTCCCACTTTAAGAGTGTGATACATGACTTCGAAAAGTGTAACACCGAATGGCATGTCGTAAGTTTACGAGTAAAAACTTGACAAAGAATGCACGCTACCTCGAAAAATTTGACAACAAATGCACGCTACCTCAAAAGATGTAATGCCGTAGCCATGCGATCTCGAATAACTAAACCCTTAACAAATCATCTTAAATAGTATTTACTTATTCATGTAAGAATCAACTAAATAGAAGAAAAATAAACCAAATCGGACATAAAAACTTAGCACAGACCACATGACGGCAATGTGGATGAATATTTTTGTTCAGTTATTTTTCCAGTTATTTAAGTAGGTATATAGTTGAAATGTAATAATGTACGTAACCTTAGAGTGGGATATCACCACAACTAGAGTTGCCACATTAGGTGCCCCTATACTAGTTCCCCTAGTAGCAGATTACTAAAGAGGCAGTCTCGTGTCGGAAGTGATCGTAAAACTTTACGAACTGACGCCCTCTATCGGTGACAATCATCTTCCAATACAGAGTAGGTGGTCACAGAGAGTTTCTTTTGCAATAATATTTAAAACTAGCTTCCGCCAGCGGTTTCACCCGCTTTCTGAGGGAAGTACTTTCCATACCCGGATAAAAAGTAGCCTATATGTTATTCTGATGTATAAGCTATATTGTGGTAAAGTTTCATTCAAATCCATTCAGTAGTTTTTACGTGAAAGAGTAACAAACATCCATACATCCATACTTACAAACTTTCGCCTTTATAATAGTAGCAAGATAGAATATATTTTTTTTAATTTTCATTTCTTTTTAAATTGCATACTACTGCTTATTTTACGGAATTAATAAAAAGTAAAAAATATGTCTGTGAAACTACATAAAATGTTTGATGCAGTTCAATTGAAAATATAATTTTCTTGGCAGGTTTGCAATTAATCAAGTATTTCCTAAGAATAAAATAATGATTCAACGATTTATCTATTAGATTTTTTATTTAATACTTACTATTTTTTTATTTAATAATAGTAGACAAATATTTATATTTAATAATCATATATGATCTTTTTTGGTTATTATAACATTAAAAAATAACCTACAATAAAAATGTTTCCTAATATTCTCTGTCTCTCACACTACTCTGTGGCATCAGGGCAGAGATTTCAATAAACGACATCGGTGTTCTGATTGCAACGTTTGAAGACGTTCTACATATCCTCGTTAACTGTGACAGACTGACAGCACTATATCCTACTATTATATATATACATGTATGTGTATTTATTGGCAAGTGTAAGTAAGATTGTTCTAGGTTCAGTATTGGAAATAGCAAGATTGGGTTTAATTGAGTCTTTAACAAGTTTCGTTGTATTTTACCGTTAGTCAATATTATTGAGTGTTAAAGCCACATATTTTGGGGCATACATATTCCTCACACATTCTCACAACGTCATCTAGTCCCAAACTAAGCAGAGCCTGTACTGTAGGTACTAGACAACTAATAAACGTACTTATATACTTTCCTTTTTTGTTATATGTTTGACTTATGCTGGAATCGAACTCGCTACCTCCGGATCCTAAGCTCCGCCAGGCAGATTCACTTACTACTACGCCATTTGGTCGTCCAAATCCTTATTAAACGCAGATTTGTATGTCAACTGTGATCTGAGGAACTAGGTATAGGAACTTTAATGTTATACAGCAATTTTGAGGCACACTTCTATAGATAGTTAAAAAAGGTATTTAAGATGTCACCTAAATGTTGACGGGTAACCCTTTACCCACGTACTTTATGAAATATTCGCAGTTAATGAGACGTTAACTTAAAATCCTTCCACGAGACTAACAGCTCGTGAAAGGGTAAGATTAATTACTGACATTTTTGTTTTTAGATGCCAAAAATTTTAAGGTCATTTTGAAGTAAGAAAAAATTAATTAATTTAAAGTAAAGAAATATAATTTGCATTATTTTTTTGGATAAAAGAACAATATGATGATTTCCCTCACTGTTCTAATGTTTTGGAGCCTCATATTATATTACATTAAAGTAACAAAAAAATGTCTTATAATAAAAATATCGGTTGTTTTGTTTGTTTTAAGTAGTTTTTATTATATGTAGACAAGTTTTTACTATTTCATGAGGGTTTTTATATTTATTTAAAGAATGAGTTTGGGTAATAAAAAAAAAGTAAGATATAATATTTTACTTTCAAGCATCTTCAGCTTTCAATAATTTAAAAAAACACTCGTAAATATCCATTGAACATCAAAATACATAATTTTCACATTTATTAGTATTCGTCCAATGCTAATAAAGTACCGATTCGAGATTTATATTAAAATTCAAAGGGAAAAAGCTTTTGAATGAAGATTTTCATAGGATACATTAAAATCTGTTTCCACCGATTCAGTTTTAGGGTGTGGTACAAGTCATAAGTGGAATAAAACGTGATTTTGTATTAGGTATTTTAATGTAAAAGAGTTTCTATAGATGCAAACTTATTTCTATTAAAATTTTTTTTTCTTTAGGCTATACGGACAATACCTACTGCTGGGCAAAGACCCATCACTTCGTTTGTACACCTCCCCGTCTTTTGACTTCCCATCAATCATGGTAGTAGGACTCAGGGTCGTCCCGCCATCTTTTCCGAGGCCAACCACGTTTGCAGTGGTAATCTTATATTTGTGTAAACAATGTACATATATGTATTTTGATTTGCTTACATTATCTTAGTTTGTTTTTGATAAATACAATATTTTCTGGAAACCATACCTATGTGTATGCTACATTTTATATCAAGAGCTATGATTTTTCATCAATGTTTATTTTATCGTAAAGTTATTATTAGAACTATAAATTATCATTTTGCTGTTGAGGTAGGTAATTTTGTAATAAATATTTCTCATAGTGAAAAAAACTGGGCCGATTAAATAGACTTTACCAATTACTACCACTAAACATATATTTTTTTTAAATCGCTTTTCTGTTTCAACTTGCACCACCCCTACTGTCCGTTGGGACAGCAATAACAAGTCTATAAACCGTTTTTACTGCCTTTGTTCAACTAAATCTATGTCGGTTTTGACTTTTTAAACAATGACCATGTTTTTGTATGGGAACGAAGATAATTCTTGAGATGTTTTTGAATGGGAAAATGGCGATTTAAAAGAAAATTCTAAAGCTCGGTTTTTATTGTTAAAATGGCTTCCTTTGGCCATTTTGGGGATATTGTTTTCTTTTTAGTACATGTGCTGACAGTAATACTTCCTTAGTAGAAATACTTTCGTTTTGGAAGACTGGTCAATTGGTAATTCTGTCTTATCTTTGAATCTACTTAAATTATAAAAAATAAATCTCTAAAAAAATTTCTCTCTTAGGTCATTTCAGATTTCTGTGATAGGAAGTGAAAAAAGGGTAACATTATTTTGGAATAAGGATTATTCAATATTCGTAGCAAAGATACTTTATTAACGTAAATCTTATATCTTGACGAGTACCTCCATGTTTCTTCCTCGTTTCCCAAGGGTTGTCGTGTTGCCCAGGTATGCAGCTATGTAAAAAATACTGGCACTCAGCTGCATTCGGTTAGACGGCACATGAAGATGAAGAAGAAATACAAGTTCAAAGATCTTTATGACGATATGTGAGAATCTTGTGAATGAACTCACAGAATTAGGACAAGTCAGTCATATAGGCCAGTTACTCCATGGCACAAATTGAATAATTGTTCTATAACGTGTCACTCTCCAGACTTGCTGACATTAAGAAATTATTCAATTATTTGCACGTAAGATTATCGCCCACACGACGGGCTCACAGCTCATTATTATAGTGCTAAGAATATTTTAGACTGGGTCATTTGTTGGTTATATTGCTGGATGAGATGAAAATAACTCATCAGTGATTAAGGTATAGTCTATAATATTATAGTATCCAATGTTCGAGAAGGTTGTTACTAATTATTACTATAGAATCTAGCCTATAGAATTTTTCAATCGACGATTATAATTCAATTTATAAAGATCAATCGAGGAGACTGGCTTAAAATTGTATTTATATTTGTCGCGATTACTTACATAATCATTTTTGTTGTCTTATTAATTTTATTAATTGGCCTTGATTTAGCCTCTCTACCTACCATGAAAGCTTCAAACAATATGACTGATGAAAGGCGGTAAAGAACATTAAAATAGCCACACTGTTGTCCTGTCTAGTCGTTTATAATCCAACATAACAACCTACTAACTTCATTCACAAAATTTAATCTAAAATTCCACTTTAGTCCGAAACATCATTTGAACATGACACCTTTTCTCATCCTTCTCGTTATAACCCTGGTGAATTGCGAAGGTATTGGTAATGGTACCAAGTGTGATAGTTTCCAGGCCAATTTTAATTTGAAGGATGTTATAGGAGAATGGCATGTGGTAGCTATTATACCTGAGAAATTGTTTCCTGAGAAACAGGTTACGTGCTATAAAGTGGAGATTAGCGAAACTGATGGGGTAAGAATATCTTGGTTTATTCTTTAGAATTCTTCAGTGCTAGTACTTTCTATACGTTGTATGGAGCTAGTAACTTTTTATTTAGGTACTTATGTATTTTTTACTGTATAGAATTGGTTGAAAGTTTGTCCCAAGAATATTTATTTCTGTTGATAACACATAGGAAGTGGGGCGAAAATTTTTAGGAGGTGCCTTTCCGTAAAAACCTTCAAAAATTACTGATTTTAGCCTACTTTGATTTTTTTTATTTTTTTCTTAGAACATTTCTTTTTATAACTATATATCTGAATTCGATTTTTTGGAATAAAAGCTCACATTTTAATTACTAAAACTATAATTAAAAAGTAATTAGAAAAAAAAATAGAAAAGTCCTAAAAATATTGTTTATCGCTTCATATTACAAAACAAAATTCTTAACCGTATTTATGTGTTCGCTATAAAATCACAGACCCTTAAAAAAATTTCACTTAGTTCAAAACTTGAATGACAATGACACTAAAACAAATTTATTTTTACAGGCCAGTTTAAGATGGCTAATAAATAAAACAGTGGAGTCCCCAAAGAATCTGCTGCCTAAAGACACAAATGGCTTCATCGTACGCCAGCGGTACCACACAGAGAACCCCTTCGATGTCTGGTCCAAGTCCATAGAAGGAGTGAACGGATGCTTCCAGCAAGTCATCTCACTAGACATCGGCAAGAATGATATACGTGAGTTCATGATTAACTTCTATAGATATGTCATATTCGATTGTGGTTCAAACCTGTGCCAGCAGTAATACTGCCAGGGCTGTGTCTGTTGGAGGTGCGGGTTGTTCGCAAGAGTTACCGTGGCCCTGGCACGGGATACCACGGGACCCACAATAAAGAATCACAGAAAAAACAGTATATATCTATAAGTTAAATTGAACTGTCATTGAACATCCTTGGCAGTCGTTACGGGTAGTCAGAAGCCAGTAAGTCTGACGCCAGTCTAACCAAGGGGTATTGGGTTGCCCAGGTAACTGGGTTGAGGAGGTCAGATAGGCAGTCGCTCCTTGTAAAACACTGGTACTCAGCCGAAACCGGTTAGACTGGAAGCCGACCCCAACATAGTTGGGAAAAGGCTCGGGAGATGATGATGATCTATAAGTTAAATGGGAAGATATTTCTTTTGATCGGGATATTTTCAAATGAATAGGTCCAGCTGTGGGTGCAGCTTAAGCTTAAAGACTTTGTTTCTTCTGGAGGTCTGTGCCCGGGTCGAAGGATTACCTGCTCTAAAAAAGGACACAGTGAACAAGCATGATCTTCACACAAATTACCATACCGGGAATCGAACACGGCACACTCAGTTCCGCAGTCAGCATAGTGACCATACCGCCAACCAGATCGTCGCATTAGTAACTTTGGTTAACTTCTGTTTTACTTGACAGACAAAGCCTTAAGACACGACGCGATGATGCAGCTCCATCTCCTGCAAGTGGAAGGTTCGCAGCCGTTTCTGATGCAAATGCTTTGGGGAAGAATGATTGCGGTTGTCATCTATCGGCAAAAACAGGTAAAGAGCATGGAAAACAGCTAAAGCAGTTGTCAGAATGGCCTCCCACTTAGAGCACTCTGGAGACTAAACTGTTGGCCAACTTTAATTACATTAATGCCTGATCTTCATAATATCGTTATGGGTCTTATCTTAACTACTTTTGAGTAAAATTGAAACATCCTTTAGAAATATTTTTCTTACAAAAAAAGTAGGTCCATTTATGTTTTTATATTTATATTTTCAAGTATTTATATTGCAGGTTCGCTTTGATACACTTCAGGATGTTAATGGCTTTTGGTTTTCAGGGGGTGACTCAAGATGAACTGAAACCTGTGTTCGAACTTATAACCAAGTTACGTGGACCTCAGAGATTACCGAAGATATGCGAAAGTCCTTTACGAGATATTCTGTTTTAGTTTTTATTTAAGTAGGTACGGTATATGTTATCTATACTCGGATCAATATTATAAAGTTGAAGAGTTTGTTTGCTTAAAGTGCTAACCTAAGGAATTACTCGACCGATTTTAAAAATTATTTCATGTGTGTTAGATAGAACATTTATCGAGGATGTGGGTGAAACCGTTGACGAAAGCTAGCCATTATAAAATTTTATCAGCTACAGTTATAAATAAATTTATTGTTACGTGTATAAAAGATTATACCTTGAGAATCGCTGAGCTTTTATAAACACGAATTGATGATTTTTAAAGTAAAGATATTTGTAATGTCGTCAAATTATGTGTATTTTCTAAACTTATAGACAACTTTACCACAAAATAATAATAAAAATAATGCACAACGTTATTGCTTATCAATTTAAAACCCAATGAATCTTCGTTTTAAGTTATTTGCTCGTCCGATGTCCGACCACTAACAAATGGATGTTGATCACGCTACCTTGCTGCAGCGCTATATTGTAAGGAAACGCCAATAAAGCAAAAATAAACTAACGTTATGACTGCAAAGAGTATGAGAAATATTAGCAGAAGCGACACGTATGGTCAGTAGATTCATATTCTGTCTAGAGATTTCATTCATTTGACCAACATTGCCATTTGCCAAAATTGATTTTCAGTTATTTATTAACCTAAATTTAAATAATAATAATAATTTAATAATTAATTAAATTTAGCCACAGATTATACGTGTTCCGGAACGCGTACTAAATTGGTGGGTCCCGGCTGTCTTTTGAACATCCTTGATGGTCAGAAGCCAGAGAGTCTTGGTAAGAATTAACTGGTTTGACGAGGTCAGATAGGCAGTTGCTCCACGTATAATACCAGTATCATAGTTGCATCCTGTTAGACTGGAAGCCGACCCAAAGATAGCTTGGTAAAAGGCTTTTTTTGTAGGAAATCATTAATTGACTCCCTCCAATTCCCTGCGCGAAGCTCAAGACCGAACGCGATGGCGGAGCACTGTGGATGCCCTCTGCCCCATCTAGGGGACATAGGACTACAAGAAGAAGAAGAATTCCCTCCTGCTGAAGGTGCAGCTGGAGGGAGTGTCAGACTCTTACTGACTAAAACCCACTATCTTCCTTCTGGAGGTCTCTGTGTGTCAGGGCCACGGTATCTCTTACGAACAACCCGCAGCCCAGGCAGAAGCTAGGTAAAAGACTAGGCTGACGATTGCCTACGTAAAAATAAAACAAGAACAGATTTTAATTATGCATGATAGCTACCTATTACTGCTCCTAGCTACCTATTATAGCGTATCTCCTCTACGTCATTATCAGAATCTATGTACCGTTGTTCGTATCATAGGTTCGTGACATTGCCTTATTAACTGATTTTCTTTATTGCGGGTGTTTCAAAGATAATTCTTTTCAGTAACGTCACATTTTGTATGTGGCGTGAACGTAATGTGGTCTATTTTGTCATTATTGTGCTTCGAAATTATTAGAAATGGGTAAGAAAGGAATTTCGTAGTAATCTATATTGATATCATTAAGCTGAAGAGTTTGTTCATTTTAACGACTGAAACTACTATTCCGATATGAAAAAAAAGTTTCATTGTTAGTGTTAGATAGACCATTGATCGAGGAAAGAGGTGTGTAAAGTAGTTTATATCAGACGCGAGTGAAACGATAGATAGAAGCTAGTTGTTAATATTTTGAATGGACCGTGTTATTGTAGTTAATTTGCATTAATTTTGATAATTGAATGCAACATGTTTCCAATTAGTTAAGAAAGAGTAAACCCAAAATGATAACAGCCGCCAGCACATCAAGCTACCTGAAACTCTCAAATTTTACCAATCATCTTGAACTTGAACCTGAACTATGTTTCAGTGACAAAGTTGAAAATCAATTATGAAAGTTTTACAGACTGTAGTAGCTTGATGTGCTGGCGTCTGAACATAATATTTGAGCCTATTGCGCAATAAAGATACAACTTATTGGAAAGTAGTTGTTAAAAATTATTGAAACCGTTATTTTAAAAACAACATTCAGTCCTAAAAAAGACACAATATGACAGTATTTTGATTTATTAACCCCTTCTTTCTTCAGCTATACAGAACAAAGCGTGGGTGCACTGCACACAAATATATTCATGACATATTCACACACACACACACACAAATAGCATCAGGTGTCGGGCGCAGGCTTGTGATTGATTCGCACTGGACAACCATTCAACTTCTACAAATGCACTAAATGGGTTCTGTATACAGGCTGTTCTTTCTTTAAAATAGGGACTGTTTTTGACATTTGATTTTACTGAGTGGTTGCTATCTTCTGCTGAATTTATTAAGATTGTATCTGGATGGTAAATAGGAGATGTCTTATCTATGCATACTCGGGTTCGATTCGCGGATCGGGATTAAATCGCTTTGTGGGTTTTGAGCAACTTTCATATAGCAGCCCAGAGTCAGGAAGTTGGTGATTGATACACCCGTACCTACATGAGAGAGCACGTAAGTTCGTGAATATCGGTCCTGCGCCTGATCTTTTTCTGGTCGTGTCGGATCGCCATCCCATCGGACTATGAGAGAGAGTTAATAGAGAATGCACCTGTGTCTACGCAAATGCTTGTGCACTATAATATATGTCCTGCGAAGCTGGCTGCTCTCCTTAGAGAGACCCGCCGACCGACGTAGCCCACAATGGGTCTGGACGCTATAATTATATCTGAGCGAGTGTTAGTCAAAACGTGTTTTGTTTTTCATATTATTTATTTAAAGGTTTACTACATTTCAAATTCTTATAGATCCTTCACCACTTATACCAACTTATAACACAATCATAAATTTTACCTCACTTTACCCACAGGAAAATGCTCAAGAAAATTCCTCACATAGAAATCAAAACCTTACCCCCTGTATGACAGGCATGACAAGCCGACTCTGTACAAAGGGTGTTCCACTTGGCTCGTTTTATATCTATTGTTTATGCGCGACAGGGGACTGGCTTGATGGAATACATGCTTTGATGACGGTCGCCGAAGTATAAATAAAAAAAAAGGTTTTATTATAAATGGCACGAGTTTTGGATACAGCCTGTATTTATTGGGTAATATTTAAATGATTTATTTAGAATTTATATTTAGTTATTTTACACACAACAGTTTATGTATAGACTCCAGCACATCAAGCTACTTCAATCCGTCAAATTTCCTTAATAGATTTTGAACCTTTCCGCTGAAGTATATGATTCAAAGTCGATTGAGAAAATTTGACAGGTTCGGGTAGCTACCCGAACATCAACATACCCGAGCTATTGAGCATATTCTATCGCCAGAGTCGCCATTACCTTTTTTTTAATATTTTTACTTTTTTTGCTATGTTACTTGATGTCGTGTACTACAGAATTAAAGAGAGAATTGGAGAGTGTACATGTCGTTCATGCGCCTGATCTATCTTCGCTGGAATGGGATTGCTATCCCTCCGGGCGAGGAGAGTTAGGGAATAGAAAGTGCATAATGTGTCTGAGCAAATTATTATGTCCTGTGCAACTGGCTTGATTTCCTTAAACAGAACAGCCGCCATGACTAACAAACCGACACCATACATCAAGAAGGTTAACCTAACAAATGCAATTAACAAAATGTTCAGAAGCTATTCCTATAAAGTGGAACAGCCATAATCCCATAGCCATAGTTACACAAAATCCAATCAAACATTTTGATAGTCCCTGACCGGAATATCAAAAACTTTTAATAGCTCTTTAAGTCAAAATCTCATCTTTGCACTACCGCGTGACGTAATTACCTAAGTCTTTTAGCAATAAAATAGAGCATAAAGACCATTTTATAATAGGGTCGTAAACTAGGATAAGGGCGATGGTTTCAAGCGCTTTTTTCTACTTTTACGATTCCGCTTTTCTGAATCGCTGGAGGCTGATTTGTGCACCTGTGTTTTATTGTTCTTGCAGTGTTATTTGGCACAAGAAGAAACGAGCCTGCAGTTAGATAAGAATTTACTATGTTATTCTTAAGAGCTGCATATGTCGGAAGCAGTATCCGCTAGACTGACAAGTTCTATCGTTTTCCTTTGTAATTCAATTGATGCTGCTCCATCTTCCAACACGGTTAGTCTCATTAGCGGCCATTGACAGGTGATGATTAGTCATAACTTTTAATTGCCTATAAAAAATAAAGACGTGTCATTTATTCAAAGCGGGCTGACATAAAACTGAAGTTAATTTCTTAATTTTTTCGCCACTTCGTACATGTATGTGTCATCGTTGGAAAGAAGAAATGGTGGAACGAACAGAAAAATATAATTTTAAAGTAAATATCCCCAAAAATACAAACAATACAAAATATTAATAAAAAATATAAATATCACCACCCTCTTTTAGTCAATTATCTACATCAAAACGCGTGGTTCAAACTACAGTCTAATTACAGCGGTCAGCTTCACAGAATTCTTTTCGAACGGGATCGGACGATCCCGGACGTGTCCGCACGATTTTTCACTAACCGGACCGTGCGGGATTATTGAAAGTCGTTCATCCGATTAATTAGTCGCCGGGCCGGCTTTCATTATATTGATTGTTCTTGATATATGTAGGTACGTAGGTGAGGAATGATTATTGTAAGTGAGTAGACTATAGGTATATTTTAGATTTCGCCATTTTGGTTTTTATATAAAGCTAATGAGTGTGTTGTTTGTTTGCGCTAGAAAAAATAGAGGCTTGTGGCTAAGTAACAGCCAAATGGGTCGATCTATAATAGGGCAAGCAACATTTGGTGCCATCGGGCCGTGGATAGGTGAACTTGCTAGTGACAAGTTCCTCCATATTTTAGAAGGCACGTAAACTTGGCGGGTCCTGGATGTCATTTAAAAATCTTTGGTAGGGTTACGGATAGACTTAGCAAGGTGTATCGGGGTATTGGATTGCCCGAGTAACTGGCAGATAGGTCAGATATGTTAAATAAAGTAATTTTATGTGTCTCTGTAAACTCATTCAAATATTTTAGAAAATAACATTAACATTTGATTTGAAAAAAAAAAAAAAACGTTTGGAATTACACAATTACATCAACGTTTACTTAAAGACATATCGCAAATGATAGCATCAAACTTGTTTATCTGATTTAATCGAAGTTCTAATAACAAAATAAACATTCTATATTCGAATTTACTGCACCTCTTCTTCTAAATAAAGACTTTCTAATTCTCTCAATCCAAGTAGATAATAAGATAAGCTAATCTCTCTGAATTATAACTACATTCAATTCCATTCTAACGTACAAACCCGACTGAAACGATTCTGTTTTCTTTCTTTCAGACCATTAACGACTCCACATACCTGGGAACTTAAAATAAATAGTTAAAACATTTTGTCTCATTGTCTCTACTTGCCTCCGATTCAGCAATGAAGCGTGATAGTAAAATTTAATGTACACTAACCTAATGCTATAAAAACAAGTTAATCTCAATACACGGATCGAGGTTATTATGAATAGGGATGTGGGCTGTCGATATCGATGGATTAATTTTGTTTGGTACTACTGATAAAATTGTGTAAATGCTTTAAAGTTTAATTTGATCATCAGCGCAAATACCAAAACCAAATAACTTGACACTTATATCATCACTTATATCATGCCCACAGCACACGGCTGCTGTTTTAATAATTTTTCGTAGATGTTAAAGGCCACTGATTATTTGATCTTTTTTTCGATTTTAAGATACAGTTGTAAGAGTCCACCCTTGACCACAGTCAGTGCCGCATTCGGCCGAAATGCTGTAAGAAATAGAAATAGGAGCATTTTATAAAAATACTACTTTCGACTTTAGACTCGTGTATTGCATATTTAAGATACTTATTTTGCCTCCAAATAATACACTCTACTTTTTTACACGGTCTTATTTTGTGATCGTCTCAATACTTTGATCGATCGAGTATTGGTCAAACAATGTTTTTATCGACATGCCTTACAGCATCGGCATTCTCTTAATCCCAACATTGTTTGGAAATAAAAATCGTAAATGAAGCCATTTGTGCACCGAGACGGTCCCCGAACGGAATTAAATACGTTTCAGGACTACCCTCGTTTATCGTTCTTTTATTTCAGGTGGTAATGTTATTTATTTATTTGTAGCTAAGGGTATGCGTCCATGAAAGTCAATTTACGGGCAACTACTTTATGTGTTACACAGACCTACATAGTTATTTATGTTTATTTATTGCTGTATTTTGTCAATTACATAGGTTACTTTTCTTCGTATCTCATTAACTGCGTACAGACAATCAATAAAATTTCTGTTCTGCTTAATTGATGTTCAACTTTATACCTGAAGGATAATATTATGGTTCAAAGTTGATTGGGAAAATTTGCCAGTTTCGGGTAGCTTGATGTGCTGACGTCTTTCCATAGACATCTTGTTGTATTTTATCAATATTTTATCGTGTTTTTTAACCGACTTCCAAAAAAAGGAGGAGGTTCTCAATTCGGCCGGTATGTCTTTTTTTATTTTTTTTATTTTTATTTTTTATGTATGTACACCGATTACTCCGAGGTTTCTAGTCCGATTTGTGTAATTCTCTTTTTTGTTCGATGCAGTATACTTGCCATTTGGTCCCATAAAAATTTCATCCAATTTGGTTCAGTACTTTTTATTTTATGAGCATTTGTTTGCTTTATGTGGATGATGTGTATGTGGATGATGTTATAAAAGGCCGGTTAATGAGAATAAGGTATGGAGTGTATAAATGGATGACGAAACAGATTTTGGACCTGATACTAAAAAGATAAAAATAATTTTTTTTTACAAAAAAATAAAACCGACTTCAAAAACACTGAAAAGTAAAAAAAAAAGCTTTTAAGTACATCGCTCTAGAAGTCGGTGTCCAAATAAATACAGTATTACAGTTGCAACTTCTTGACACCGACTTCTAGAGCGATTTACTTAAAAGCTTTTTTTTTTCACTTTTCAGTGTTTTTGAAGTCGGTTTTATTTTTTTGTAAAAAATTTTTTACTTACTTATAGAAAAAAAATCTTAAGATGCCATGATGCTGAGTGTAAGAACTGTTCACTATTAACAAATAACTATTTCTTTATATTTTCTGTATTATTTATATTTTTAGTCGAGAATAAAATGTATTTTTTTTAATCATTGTTAAAAAACTTAACTTTAAAAAAAATAAATACTTGTATGTATATAACATAATAGAAGCAATAAGTAAATTTTCCAGGACACACCTTTTCAATACACATAAAATTGACCCCTTACGGCCCCAAAATCTAATAACCGAATATTTTCTCAGAGTGACCCATGAAAAAAGGAATAAACTCAATAAGTTGCGGCGCTGAAGGGAAATAACAGTAATATGGTTTGTAGCCAAGGGTTAATGGACAGGAAACAATCTGAACCGTAACAGTCTCGGTTTAGAACCAAATCTAGTTTAACTGTAATTTTATTTAACCGTTGTTTAGGAAAGTTTATGGAGAAACGTTATTTTAACTGGGAGCGCTGTGAATAGGTTGTAAGATTAATGGCGATTTTAGTATAAACATAATTCTCTATAATACATATAATGTACACATGCATATATATTTTTTCGAACACCACCAAGTTCCAGTGTCCAGGGTAATTTCCAAAAGTTCCTAAAACCCATAAAACGAATCCGGGACCTTACAAGGCTGTCGCATTTGCGACCACGGCGACCATATCGATGTACGGTGATGGACGCCAACGTCGCCGGGAAGCGGTGGATGCGCATAGTTAAGACCGCTCGAAGTGGCGGACCTTGGGGATCTTCGTCCAGCAGTCGAAGAAAGATGTCCTCTTTTGACAGTTTCTATACTCCATAATAAGTTGTTTGAAAGACTTAAGAGATGCCTCCAGGGTATCAGGGTATGATACCCTACTGAAATTTCTTAACGAAATAAGATCTCAAATATTACAAAATACATTAACTACATACATTACGTATTCTTATTCCATTACCAGATTAAAACAACATTCTATTTACAAAATGAAAATAACCGTAACCATTCTTACATAAAAAACAAAAAAAAATACAATAAAGTCCCCGGAGTATTATCAAAGATTACCTTTTGAAAGGTACGTCAAAGTCGCGCATCTCATTAATGTACCTTTTGACGATTTCCCTCTGTGAGGCTGATCATTTCGTGACAAAGATACTCCCTGAGGTCTTTCAGTTTTGTATGTAATTGTTTATGCGGGCGGCGAACGTCAAAAGGAAGTATGATGGCTATGGTGCTGTGAAATACAGAACAGTATTTTGAGGTAAATAAAGAGTGTCTTTATATTGTATTTTTTTTTGTTTGATATGGCAAAAAATCAAATGATCCTTACTGCTGTGTTTGTAGTGCGAGGGGATGTCAGACTTTTACTGACTAAAATCTACTATGTTCTTTCTGGTTCCTGATTCTTCGTGTGCCAGGCCAGTGGTAACTCCTGCAAACAACCCACAGCCCAATATTATCCTGCGACGTAGTTTTCACTATACCATGCATGACAGATCCAAGTATTGCGAGCCTAGGTCTCACAACACAGGGAATCCTAGTGTGGGATCTAGTGCCTCAACCAAAATTGTAACATATGCATATTTTTTTCACCAATAAATATTTTTTCATTCATTTTTTCATTGCAAATACATGTAGCAACGTACTCATTTGAATTTGACAATTAATTATACTTTTTTTTATTAATTAATACAAATATACAATCTTCCAAATGTATTAAATACAACTTACTTTAGAGACATGCATATTTTGTAGTTCTTTATAAGCAATCAGTGATTGATGATAGATACGGTGTTTATATAAAAAAATATCTTAAACATTTTTGGTCACCCTACTCTGCGCTCCATTGATCAGGCCGCCAAAGACTTGCCGCTGTAAAAGGCATCCGGCGGCGACTGTTTCCGCGCGCACGCACCTTTAATGAACTAAAAACACAAGCTTAGGTTCTTTACACACGAAATATAAAAAGTCGAAAAAAATATTAGAAGCTAACTCCTGCTAGAATACTCACCCGACGTAACTTCTCTACTACTGGTCTACTGCCCAGTACATCATCTCCCGAGCCTTTTCCCAACTATGTTGGGGTCGGCTTCCAATCTAACCGGTTTCGGCTGAGTACCAGTGTTTTACAAGGAGCGACTGCCTATCTGACCTCATCAACCCAGTCACCTGGGCAACCCAATACCCCTTGGTCAGACTGGCGTCAGACTTACGGGCTTTTCTGACTACCCGTAACGACTGCCAAGGATGTTCAATGACACCCGGGACCTACAGTTTAACGTGCCATCCGAAACACAGTCATTGGTGTCCAAGATATACTTAGAAAGTACATACAAACTTAGAAAAGTAGCATTGGTACTTGCCCGACCTGGAATCGAACCCACGCCCTCACACTTGAGAGGTTGGCTCTTTAACCACTAGGCCACCACGACTTGTCTACTACAGACTGCCCAGTGCACCTTGGATACATTGGTTATATAAAATAAAATGACGAGTCATCATTATTCTTATATTACGTCTTTTTACACCAAAGCATTTCGCCAATTTCCCAGCTAACAATCAATAAACTCAGTGGTTAAGTAACCTGCCGCCAAACCAGTAAGAGCTGGTTCACACGTGAACGCACCCGTAATTTCATGACGAGATGCCCACGAATTGTATTAAGGACTTACTTACCCTTTGCCAAGACCTCTGCAGCTAAGCAGCACCTTAAGTTGTTAATGTTAAGATCGATTTTTGTTTGAGCGCTTGCGAAGAAAAAGTTGGTTACAGATTTTCGCGGTTATATTTTTACAACTTTTATTTGCGTGTTGTATAGTCATTATGTGGTAGTATTAAGTTCGGTTTTGGCTTGGCTGATTTCAGTGGAGGTTTGGTATAAGAGAATCTTTTAGGATATTGAATGTTGGAGTATAAGCGAGGGAAATTTAGTCGTATTTACGGGTAACGACTTACCTTGTTACGATTTGTGTGCCGTGTTATGTAGGATTTGAGGGATTATTTTTTTGTCGCCATGGTAAATAATAAATAATAATAAAATGGGTTGGTAGGTATTACTTATAACGTGAAATGTTGAATAATTATACTTGTAAATGTGGTACAAGGATATACACTAGTTCTGCCGGGGTTGAAGGTTGTTCGAAAGAGTTGACCTGACCTGCAGAAGGAACATAGTGGGTTTTAGTCAGTAAGAATCTGACACTCTCTCCAGCTGCACACATAGCGGAAAAAAATAGTATGTATAGACTATTAGAAATTAATCTTCATAATTCGCTAAACGCGAAATTTTACATAGCTTGATTAATTATTAATGTTTGCGAAAGTTGTCATTAATATAGCTTATGTATATACCAGATTAACGTACCTATAGGTAACTTTTTATCCGTGCGCAGAAAGCAGTTTATATTAATTACTTTTATTATCTTACCAACAGTAAATTATAACCTTTTTTTTATTCCAATACATTTATTCTATCGACTATTCACACTGGCCACTTCAAATTCAAACTGAGAACGAGCTTATTCCAAAAATAATCAAGATTCTAATTTTAAAATTCCAGTTTACACTTATTTTCCTCAGTCTCAGGTGCAAGACGACAAGATGGCTCCAGAAATTGTCCTCAAATAATAAAATAATGAAATGAGATAATTTCAGCTTTGGACCCATCTGGGTTTGAGTTTAAAAGCTACCGTGATGATGCCCTTAATTTGAATAGCTTGTTAAAATTCATTGTCAACATTGTTCTATTATTTTTTATGGCCCCAGTGTAATTGAGAACGATTGTGTGGTAGATAAAGGTTGTATGTAATGGTTGTTATGAATTCACGGATCGATAAGATAAACCAAAATAGGTTTTAATATTGGGTTAATTGTTTTTTCGTAAGACTAGCCCATAATCTCAATTCAATGTATTTTTTTTTAATGTTAGTGTTAAAAGTGTTAATGTGCCTTAATAATAAATAAATAATTATGAATATTAATCATCTTTATTTGCATACCATAATGTCAATAACCATCATTATCTTCAGCCTTTTTATCGTCCCAATGCTTGGCCTCCTCTCACATGGAGAAAGATTGAATGTCAATAATACAGTCTGAAATAATAAGGGCCAGTTTCACAGGTTACGGATAGCCACTATCTACCAGATAAATACAAAAATGGAACAGAATTTGTATGAAATTATCTGCCAGATAAACTATCTGGAACTTGCAATACTTGTAGCTTACAATTATGGACCCCGTAGGGCACAGCGAAAATGAAACATTTTTACAAAAAAACGCAAATTCAGGATGTTAAAATTGTTTATGATTATAAAAATATTTATAATTTTTAATCTGTCATCTATACAATATGACAATTTTAACCAACTTTAAAAGTAGCTGCGGTGTTGTATGTTATATATTTTGTGTATTGATTTCACGAAATGATCCGTTCATTCAATTTGATATGGTGAAATTGCAAACGTATTGAGTAGCCTCTAATTAAGGAATCATATTTTTCTACTCATAATTCGAGATAACGATACATCCAATTAAAAATGATGGCAATATTCCTTCAATTAATTAACATTATTATTTAAAATCGCTCAAACGTTACCCTTATTCCATCCCTTCGCGAGGGAAAGCATGCTGTAGGGTGAAAATAGGTCATGCGGACACTGCCTTTAATCTGTTTAATTAACATGGAAAAAAAAGGTTCGATTTCACCCCTACGGGGATGGCTAATGATGTGTTAATCTTGGGTAAGATGGGTATGTGGGTGGTGAAAAAAAAATTGCATCGCTATTTTATACGTACAGTTGCCAGCACATCAAGCTACTTGCAATGTGTTTCACAAATTTCCTGAACCGATTTTCAACTTTATCGCTGCAGCATGTGGTTCAAAGTTAGGGTCGACTGATCATTAGGTTAAGCAACGCTTGGCCCGGTCGGTCCGCAGATAGGTGATCATCTTGTCATGACGATTTCCTCTGTGTTTCGGAAGGCACGTTCAGTTGCTGAGTTCCAGCTAGTAGTCAGCTTGAGTAATCAGAAGCCAGAAAGTCTGACAACCAGTCTTACCAAGGGGTATCGGGTTGCCCAGGTAGCTGGGTTGTGGTGTACAGTCGCTCCACGTAAAACACTGGTACTCTCAGCTGCATCCGGCGAAGACTGGAAGGTGACCCCAACATAGTTTAGGAAAAGGCTAGGCACAAGATAAAATACATTTGTCTGCCTCTTAAATAACAACAGCAAATATTTCAACATTACCTTTCTCCAACAAGCAAACTAAATTGACTCACTTATAATCCAAAAGATCAAAAAGCTTACGTACAGACGCCAGCACATCAAGCTACCGAAATTATAAAATTTTCCAACAATCAACTTTCTACCATATGCTTTAGCGATAAAGTCGAAAATCTATCACAAATTGTACTAGCTTGATGTACGTAACAAATTCACCGCAACCCCATTATTATTTGACAAATAAACGAAAAACCATATAAGCGTAACAATAACAAATTTTTGTATTCGCCGAATTTGTATATTTCTGGGTATAAAAGGGATCTTCAAATCTCGGTTCGCATCACTGGGTATATGACAAATTGCCTGTCGCAACCCTACCAGGTAATGTATGATTTATTGTTGCAATTCAATGCTCTTTTTGTGGTAGCTAAAGGAGTTTTGGATTATGCTTCTTAGCTCTGGTGGAACGTCATTTAATTTTTAATAATATGATGATAATATCGGGAGGTATTTCACACGTGGTTGGTTAGGCCTATAGTAAGCTATTGATTAACTTGTGTAATGAATTCTAACACAACTGATAGGGAAGGTTCATATCTGACGGAACATGCGTTGCGTATTATCGGTTGCGTAACGCCAGAACAGACAAATCTATAGAAAAACACTTGACCGTTCACACTCAACCGATGATACGTTAGTGCGACTGATGATACGCTCGGCGTATTTTACGTCAGATATGAACCTTCCCAACTTTATAAAATATTTTATATTTAAGGGCCAAGAACAACTTTATTCTTCTTAAGAATTGCATGTTTACCGAAATAAATGATTATGATTATCTATAGTTCACTTACTGAGAAATACACTAAAATTAAGATGATGAACATAAGCAATGCCTTCACACAAAATATGTTGACCTATAACAACGCCATTTAACTCTCAACTTAAATGCCTACATACATAAGTTTGAAATGAAAGTACTTAATTGATTAATAAAAAAAAAAAAATTACAAAAAAATAAAACCGACTTCAAAAACACTGAAAAGTGAAAAAAAAAAGCTTTTAAGTGCATCGCTCTAGAAGTCGGTGTCAAGAAGTTGCAACTGTAATACTGTATTTATTTGGACACCGACTTCTAGACGGTCGATTATAACATCATCCACATACACATCATCCACATAAATCAAACAAATGCTTATAAAATAAAAAGTACTTAACCAAATTGGAGGAAATTTTTATGGGACCAAATGGCAATTGGCAAATATACTGCTACGAACAAATTACACTAATCGGACTAGAAACCTCGGAGTAATCGGTGTACATACATAAAATAAAAACATACCGGCCGAAATGAGAACCTCTTCCTTTTTTTGGAAGTCGGTTAAAGAGTCAAATAGGACATGATGAATTGCGAATCATAAAAATCGTTCAAGACTGTCAATAAATTGCAATCGACTGCACTGAGACATGGCAAAATAAAAACACACATGAATAAAAACTCCGCCATCATTTTCCTTCCACCATAATAATACTCGATTATGTTTACGCCATGATTTGATTAAACCCCCCATAATACACCATACCAGTCTTCCTTACTCTGATCTACTAGAAATAGTTGCGTTTAAATGGATTTGGGATAAAACGGATTTTGGGGTAAATACGGAATTTGGGGACACACCGTATTATGATATTAGGGGGTGCATATTTTTTTGGTTATATTTAATTATTGTAATGTAATGTGTCATCTTATTGATCGATATTTAAGTAGGAATCGGTTTTATAGGGATGTGGAATGCATCTGTCTGTGGATTTTATTTGATTGATTATAATATTTAAAGATTTTTTGGGTTAAAGTGGATAGTTTGACCGTCTGGTCAAGTGATAAATACCTATGTATATTTTGTTTCACAATGTCTGAATAGCCACTATCTACAGAATAAATTCAAAAATTAACCAGAATTCGTATAAAATTATCTAGCAAATAAAATAACTGGAGCTTATTCGTAGGTGGTAAAACAGGCCTTAAATCTATGTATTGTAAGTTAAACTGACCTGAGGAGGTCATATAATCAGTCAGTTTCAGGTCAAAGATATGCAGAAGCATCCTGGTAGACTGGCCCAGATTTTATCACTATCGGGAATTGGTTAGATACAGTTAGATACCAGATGATAGTGTCATTGTTACTCTTATGATTTATTCAGTAGTATTTAACTAACTTGGCTTACCAATAAGTAATTGAACGAGTAACCCCATTTTGTAGAGGTGGGATTTAAACCCGCGACCCCAAGCACATTTAATCGGACCCTTGGTTTTTAGCGGGTAGGTCATTTATGACGATAGAGTTCATGCTTTTTCTCATAGATGGCGCTATGTGTTCACAAAAAATAATTGGCGATGTTACAAAAATTGAATAGCTTTTAATATCATTTTAATTTATGTAAAGTTAAATGAAATAGATGCCAGCAATAAATATTGTTCTTTAAGTACTTATAAACATCTACAAGACTAAAAAAATCATAATCGTCTACCTAGACTTTAACCAAGCTATGTTGGGGTCGGTTTGTTTTCATCTGAGTAACAGTGTTTTATTGTTTTAGTGTTTATCTGAGCTCCTCAATCCAGTTACCTAGCCAACCACGAAGGGGGGGGGGGGGGCATTTCATTATTTCCCACGAAAAAAGAAATACATGCCTTAAATGCCTCAGTACAGGAACGAACCCACGGTATATAACTATTCTTTTAATAACAATACAATACCACAGTCTCTGCTCATCCCCAGTAGTAAGAATGGCGCCAGCTGTCCAGCTATATCTCGATAAACCCTCAGCTTCGAGGTATTTGTAGGAACCTAGTTACAGTGACATCTACAGGCCGTGTTTTTTTGGATCAAAAATAATGCGAGTGAAAAACTCGCATCGATAATTTGTATTAATAGTGTTTTTTTTTTGTATAAAATTTGAATTATTATAACTAATAGAGTCCGTGAAAACACATATGGGTGTCTATTTATCATGTATCGTCTTTTCAAGGCTGGGTTAGAGCAGATGCCAGCACATCAAACTATCTCAATCTTTCAAATTTCTTTAATAAATTTCCAACCTCATCACAATACAAAAAGGTTAATATTCGATTGGTCAAATTTAATAGATTCGGGTAGGTTGACCTGCTGGCGTCTGAACCATTCTTTTTATCATTAATTTATCTTAATTATCTACCACATAATAAATGAGAATCTAGACAATAAATTATTTTTGCTCGAAATAATAGACATTTCCCAGTACAACACGTAAGCCTGTTCAAAACACATGAGCTAGAGAATTAGCAGAATTTTATTTTCAGAAAAACATCAGCCTGTATCAGAACAATAAGTATGAATGTTGCATGACGCTCCTCGATATTATTTACCGCCCCCACTCATAAACCTGTCGCCGATGAAGACAAACGGCTGTGGTCAGTCGCATTTTTTTGCTTGACCCTACTTGTGACCACGCGTTTTAGTGGAAAACATGTAAGTACGGTCAGCAATATTAGTGGGAAGTTATTAGATTATTGATGATTTTATTGGTTAGTGTATGGTATTGATGTATTTAAACCATATATTTTGCTACATATAGATTAAAAATATACATTAAATTCAGCACGAGAAAATATTTAAGTCAAGGGGTTAAGGGTGACTATTGCTGTAAAAAATAAATTGTTATAAATAATTACGGTGATCATTATTGTATGTACTGAACCTTGATGATATAAGTATTTTTAAGAGTTTCCTAGAAATTTTAAATTAGATCATGCAGTATCGGAACTGGTGGCACGGCAGTGGCCCCACCAAGTCGTTTTTTAAATATTTTCCAAAACAAATTAATGACATAATACTTGATTACATTTTGATAACACATTTTATCCTAGTAAGTTTGCGTATATGTTCCAATGAATCTACAAGAATATAAAAATAAAACTCCATAGAAGTTAACCCATACCTTAACAAATAAATGTTTCTATCCTTGAAATTAAACTTAGTGATGCCAGTTCAAACACACATCTTAACTAAGCCTTTTCAAAAGTAAACCCACCACCCAGCAATCTACAAAATCATCAGATCTAAATGCAAATCTGCGTACCAATCAAAAATGAAGATTGAAAATAAATGTAATCCGCGTGAAGCAACTTTGCGCACGCGCCGAACTTGTTGTTACATGTCATATGCAAATACGACGATTTATATAAATATGCGGAACTGGATTATATGGGATTGGAATTTGAATTTTAATTCAGATAAGTGTCTTTACACTGTTGAATTTAAGACAGGAATATTTTAGTTTTGCAAACTGATATTTAGTTTTTTTTTGCAAATTTACAGACGCCAGCACATCAACCTACCTCAATCTCTCAAATTTATATAATAGATTTTCAACCCTATCATAATACCGGAAGGTTAATATTCGATTGGTAAAATTTGATAGATTCGGGTAGGTTGACTTGTTGGCGTCTGTATCTACTATATAACACTTTATCCAGATGAGAAAACCTTTTGAATGAAACTTCAGACCCACACAAGGTTATGGGACACAAATCTATCTATATACCTAAGCAAAGAGAAAAAAAAAACCTAAAATTATACTAAAACCTTTGACCTAAATTATAAGAAAATTTATTTGCTAATATTGCTTATAATTATAATACTAGCCTTTAAATCCTCTAAGGCTGCCTTTCAAAAGATACAAACATTTCCCTTCCCAAAAGATACAAAAATGATAATTTCCACCAAGAAGCCCATCTGTCTCAATTCTGAGACAAGTTGAAGTGTCCCAAATGATACTTGAGCAGACCACTCATCCTCTACAACCATAGATATGTGTATGTATAGAGGAGGGTGGGATATAATGGATCATACAAATCTGTTACAAATTTTTGGACACATTACGTAAGATATTTTTTGATTGATCATGATCGTTTTGAATTTATAGGGTAATTTTTGAAGTTAAATGAAAGTTTAATGTCGATTTTACAATAATAATATTTTTGCCAACTAGGACTGGGTCAAAAGTAAAGTTGTATAATAAAATTTATTAAGTTATACAAGTAAGATTGTAGATAGCAAAATTAACAGAATAATTGTTTCCAAAACAGTTTTAAAAAATTACATATGACAAAAGTATTTACATTTATCTATAGAGCAATAGCCAGTCTTGGAGTCATTGAAAGCTTAAAGATAGAAGACTTGAAGAAAGACACTTAGATATCTCGTTAAAGAACCTCAATTATTATTAAGGCTATCTATTACATATTACATCTATTCTTATAGAGAATAAGCATTGCTATTCAACGTAGCAATGCGACAAGCCTCTTGGGCACGCTCACAGTAGACAGCGATGGATTTTTTTTTTGATGCCTTTTATTTTTATTTATTTCAATAATACAATACTTAATTTATTGTTGACGACCAGATGGCATAGTGGGTAGGGAATCTGCTTGCCAAGCTGTAGGTCACGGGTTCGATTCCCGTGTTAGTCAAACATTTGTGTGCATGAACATAGGTGTTTGATTTAGTCAGGGTTTTTCTATGTATAATATGTATATATTTATAAAAGAAAATAATATACCCATAGTACAAACTCTGCTTAGTTTGAGACTAGATGATGTGTGAATGTATGAGGAACATTATATGATATTATGTAAAATACAATATTTCATACATACATTATGTTGACAGAGATAAATCTACGTCATGGATTGAATACAGATTAATTTCCAGGCTTCAATTTCAAAACAAAATTCATGTTTTATTTTTAACAATCCACCATACCCATAAAAAGAAGAGAGCATCTATTATTGCCATCCCGTCTCGTATAACATATCCGACCCTTATTACATTGTATCGTATTGCTAAAACAAAATAGAGTACAAGACACCGTTTTTAAAACAACCGATGATTTTTTTATAATATAATTGCTAATTTGCCTCATCTCTGCGTTCTCTTATTCCCTGTTGGTAATTAATCTTGGGCACACCAAATGCGAAGCGATCTTTTTAAAGGAGTATTTATTTATGTACCGACATATAGTTTAGTTTTGCAGTATTTACAGAATTGTTACAAGAAATATTGACAGATATTAAAAATTGCTTATTTTAAATACTTTTGAACTGAATATTTATAATCACCAGCTTTTCAAATATGAGTAAGCGGGTTCGATTCCAGGTCAGGCAAGTACCAATGTAACTTTTCTAAGTTATATGTACTTTCTAAGTATATCGTGTACAATGACTGATTAAAGGTGAAGGAAAACATCTCGAGGAAACATGAACTTATAAAGTCTGAAATCACCAACCCGCATTGAGCAAGCGTGGTGATTAACGCTTAATCTCTCTCAGTGTGAGAGGAGGCCTGTGGCCAGCAGAGGGACGATAAAAAAGGCTGATGATGACGATGATGAATATTTATTTCTATCTGACCCGATAGACGTTGTCCCGTTTTTTCTTTCATAAGTAATTTCTTAATTTCTCTTATAATAACAAGCGCAACAAAAATAAAACATAAGTGAAATCGATCCAGTCATTCGTGACCAAGGAAATTAGGGATTCATTTTTATATAAATAAAGATAAACTCATTTATTTATCGCGACGCATGACAATCATTTTCATCGTGCCCTATCATAGAAATCTGTTGCCGAAAAAAGCAAAAATCGCTCGAACATTCCTTCAATAGCTTTTAATGGCGTTCAATCTTTACATCATCCCATTTAAAAATTATTCAGGATTATCTCTCGCTACCTGATGAATTATTATTATTTTTTCCTTCCTTATTTTGTTCCGAATCTGCTCTAATTATTTCCCCTTGAGTAAACAAAGGGACTTGGAAATGCTTTAGAGTGCTGTCCTTAAATAAAATGGTTACTTTATGATTATTTACATTTTTATTATTGAACAATTTTAGAATTATAATCTATAGATGGTTATTGTTCTTGGTAAGTAGGTCGTTAGTTTTCATAATCTGAAAAAAGTACCTCGAGTTAGCCGTAAAATTGCTTCTTATTTAGTTGTATATCCTGATTTAACACCGGGCTCTACAGCTCAATTATATTTTTAGCACTGGTATCTGTCATAAATATTACTAAGTCTTTCACCTATTTTTACCAAGACGAAGATAAAATATTTTATACGTACTTTTCGTGTTCTTAAAATTCTAGATTTCAACTTTGTGTCTGCCAAATATTAATTTCCTCTTTTGTAAAATCCTAAGCTTTAAAGATGTCATCTCTTTTTATTTTTGTAGAGTCCCGAAACTGACAAATTTTACCAATCAACTTCGAACCATATGCTTCAACAATTCAGTTGAAAATCTATTAAAAAAAATGACAGATAGCTTGATGTGCTGTACTATCAATACTTACATATTCTTATCCGTAAGCATGACTGATACAACAAACTCCAGAATCGACGTTTAAAAAACACATCATTCATATCGAATTCAAACCGTATCTTCGGAACGGACACAATTTGACACTGATGTATCACTTACCCCGGACTCTGCTTACCCCTAGGGTCGCGGCAATCCGCCGACATCTTCACAATTACTTGCCTTTACACCCGCACTCAATATTGTTATACACAATAGCTGAAGAAATGGGAGTTTGTTATACTGGATGTGGCAATTTAAAGATTGACATGGGAAAAAATATGTAGGGTGGTATCTTTCCTTCCTGTGCTTGTGTAAGTGGGCGGGAGGGCGGTATTGCATGTGCATCCTGCACCCATTGCTAGTTTTTTGTCTTGCGGAATTAAAACTAGATATTCTTTTCTAACATTAATTGTAATGGATTTCCGCAAAGTAACGCCTGATTCAATAAGTTAAAAATATGTTCATTTTTTAAATGCTACAAAAAGTTTGAATTTGCACATCATTTTAGACTAATATTGGGATTTTTATTTTACGAGAGAATACCACCAAAATAAAATTATTAGTTAGGGCAGTTCTAATTGTTTTTAATACAAGTAAGCCCAGCCATTCAGCCTTTTGTAAAATACTGTTTGGTGAAAGGTCTCTAAGAGCCAAAAAAGGATACAGCAGAAAATTTAAATAAAGTAAAAATTCCCTAGAGTACATATGGAATTCCGAATTTGCTTGAAAAATACTTTATTTACTTCTTATTACTGCAGCTAAGTCTTCAGTGGTATCTACGCATTTTACGATTTCCATTGAACTTACATCTTCGTTGATATAACAAAAAAGGGACCCTCTGTTCGCCGATTTATCGTGTGTTGATTCAATCATAGATTCCTTTTTAAAGTTTTATGTTTGGAAACCAATTCGGGATTAAGATGGCAGACGCTATTTATTTTTAGTGGTATTGCTTCTGCCAGATAAGTTTTGCTATGATTTATGATGTCACAACGTGAAATTACGTTATATATCTTAGTTTATACTCGTAACACTAAAATTTAATACGTCCTTTCCTTTCTTTCCTGTTGAAGGATGGATACTCCTTGTGGGCTGGCCACATAAGATACTAGAAAATAATAATCTGACACATGGAGTGGTTAATTGTTAATTTGTATGATTGTCAATACCAAATGAAAAGTCTGTGACGTTAGTACAATATCCAATATATTTACATTATAACACTTTTAACCAACTGCGACTCTCTTATTTCCAATTCTTCCTTATAATATTGTTCTCATTCAAATTCTACTGTAGCCCTTTATAGATCAAGACTTATAACTTTATCATTAACAATAACATCATCTTTACCTTTAATCTTGACTTAAGCAAACAATCTCATCAGACCCGAACAATACGCTACCGTCGTCTTGTTTTGACAAATTTCAACGTTGCCAACTAACTGTTCCATTAGTACAATTAATTATTTACCATCTTGGATCGCAATTTGTCCTTTGACCGTCTAGTGCTTGAAATATTGTTAATCTTAGTAAGAGGTCTTGTCGATGCCACCTCGGATTTATAGTTTGACATTACCTTTCAAATAGTTTGGCTGTTAATGGGGATTTTGATGTAACGGTTGGAATGACAAATATTGTAAATGGGTGTTTGGAAGTTTGGTGGAATTTGAGATTTTGGTGTGAGAAGGTTTTGTTTGATGTTGGATTATTCAAAACTGATACATTCCGTTGTCAGTGAAGCATAGCAAATGGATAAATCTTAAGATGAATGGACTCTGAATTAACAAGAAGCTATTATGTATGAAATAAAAACGTAAAATATTCTTCTGATCAAATAAAATCAACATACAATAAATTCATAATTTAAATAATATCAAAATATTCAAGACGGCAAACCGTACCATCGACAAACACAGCCAATCCCTTTTATCTAGCAATTTGATATCAGCCACATAATCCCGTCTGCCACAAACAATGCTCCGGAATACATTAGCTTGAAGTCAACAACGACTGTGACTCTTCTGTCCCCTTTGAGGTATCGCTATACTGAATTAAGCTTCGGTACAATGGTTCCCTACAATAGTTTTGTCTTGAACGATGAATTGCCTTTTGTATAAGGCAACTTGGTTTGTTACGATTTGGAATAATTTGATATTGTCGTCTGAGTAATTGGTACGAATATTTTTTCTTTAATTTTGGTTTGTTCTTTTGTGATTAAGTTTAAATGAAAATCTGCTTGGTGGCGATTATGTGTATTCAATGAGAATAATTCACAAAGTTATGATCGAAGACATGGTAAAGTAGAGATACTTTGCTACAGTCATTTTCACGGAAGATCAACGATCAAATAGGCTGAAAGAATATAGGAAGAGGCAAAACTTCAAGATTCCTACAATACTAAGCCAAATGTAGTGTAAAACGCGAGGAAAACATCACAAGACAATTTTGTATACAAGTATTTTATTTACCATTTCCAGCCAGTAACATCGCAATAATGATACAGTTGGAACATTTAGCGATACAATAAAATCCAAAATATAGCGTAGAGTCATTTCAATAAATATCCAGCACTCATTGACGTACAAACTGCCTGTTTTGAATTTCACTAGCTTTTGAAAATGAGAGCCGAAGCACTTAGACACGGATGGCTACATGAGAGACACACAGTTCAATTTGAATGATGAATAACTTTATTATTGCTGATCGGAATTCAAAAGTATTGAAATAAAATCTATAGTCGTTGAGGACTATTCGAATGATATGAAAAAGTTGAAATTCAATCAAAGTAAAAAATAAATTCGCAGCTCTTCATACCAAACTGAATGGCGATGTCATAAAAATTGCCAGTAATTTTTAAATCAAAACTATTTTATTTTTTACTTTCACATGAAACCTCCCGTACATGTGTGTTTGCATAGGACAATGAATCCAAAATAACCCTACATTTGTTGAAGATGACAATTTTGGAAAAGACGATGAATACAAAAAATATCAGATATTATAGACATTAGGACTAATATTTATTTTCAATATATACACATCAAACATTTTCTCAAAGCAAAATTCAGCGTTCTATACAGCAGTATGTCCCAAACGTCTTACGCCTATCGAGAGCCGTTTAAGAGCTTCTCGCCATAACAATAAAGTTTGAAGGGACTCCACATTTACATACGTATTGCTGCCTAAAATGTTTGACAGTTCCAAACAGATGTACCATTGTTCAGATTTGGGTAAAGCCTTTGATGAATATGATATAAGATGCTTATCTTAGCTGTTGCCATGATTTGTTGAAGTTGTTAGATTTTAAGCTGTTTGATAGTTTTGGTATGGGTGAATTATTGAGTGGAGACGAGGTATGTTTATAGTTTATTGTTTAGGTATTGTGTTAAATGGGTTCATTAGCTTGAGTGGTTGCTTTGTGGTTTGCAATCAATATTAGTGTTGCTGCGGGTTGTTTGCAAGAGTTACCGTGGCCGTGGCACACAAAGACATCCACAAGGAACAAAAGTAGGTTTTTGTCAAAAGAGTCTCCCTCCCTCTAGCTGCAACCTCAGCAAAATGGGTCATTGGATGATTTAAAAAATAAACTAGTGGTATAGCTATTTGGTGTAATTAGTACGCAAACACGATATATGTGTCTATTAATATATCAATTATCAATCTTCTTTCGTTAATAAAACCTGTTTCTTCAAATTATAATAAAAGTTTCAAAAAAATAACGGAAAACACAAAACAAAACATCAATTTCATTTTCATTTGAAGATGTTGAATCTTCTTTCACAGACATCATCATAATCATTCATTCAAGCGATGCTAAATGATCGATTAAAATATATACACCCTTATTCCCAAAAAATAGAGTTCAAATTTGCTTGCAAATTTTTTTCTTCACAAAAATATAAAGTTATCAGTCACATTCGGTCGTGCGGACGGATGCGATCCGTCACGTAAACGGCGCGTGTGCGCGATTCGTCAAAAATGATAGTTTTGCAGCAATTTTATCTTTGTCAATGATTATTCAATTTGATGAGTTGACGTTTTTGTATTTTTGATTTGTTTGGGATGTTTTGTTTGATGCTGCATGTAGACACGATTTTATATAATTTCTGTGTTTTAGGAAATGTTCACAAGCTAGCGATGTTAGGGGAGTTTAAGTGAAAGGTTATTTAGGGACGTACGGCTTACCACGTGTGAAATTAGGATCTTTATAAATCTTGCTTTTTAGAATTCGAATTTTTAGATTCTTCATGTCTGTCTGTCTGTTTGTCCGAATGTCACAGCCACTTTTTATTTAAGGCTATGACATTGTCACCTCTCAGCATAAATGCAATATTTTAATTTATTAACAGAAACACAATCCCAGTAAACAAAATGAAACAGGCAAACAATTTATGAAATAAACCCCAACAAAACATGCAGCGACAGTTGAATCCATATAAAGTAAAAACAGTGGAAACGTCCAGTCCAATAAAGTGGAAAACCGGGAATATACAGAACAGGGCATTAAACAAACAAGTGTAACATTTCAATCCTTTATAGCAAAGATTTAAAGCCCAAAATCCTGTAAAAAATAATTTGATAGATGCGCGCGAATACGCTACAATTACAAAATACGAGCATTTGATTTAGTTTAAAACTGGAAGCGCCAGTTATAATGACAGGTAAATAACATATCTGATTGTTACTAGAATTCCTCAAAATTAAAATATCCACTCTCATATTCCAGAGAGGAATGGCAGAAAAGCTAACAGATTTTTAGTAACCATTGTGTTTTTGATACTAAATTTAATTTTTCAGTTTTGTTGGCTGATTATCATAAAACAATATTTTTATATTTGGCAAAATTTTTTGGTCTTTTATCCAGTCACTAATATCATTCTAGTCTACTTTCTGCTGTCAAAATTTACAAATTACATAAACCTCTTCCAGTGTCTCTACATCATCAAAAATCCACGTCGGATTTAGCCGTCGCAAAGCTGAAACACGGATCAAGTGAGCTTAAACTGACGGCGCCGCGCATACCGTTTACACTAATTGCGATCCGATGCGATCCGGTGCGATCCAGCGCGATCTGGAACGATCCGGTTCAGAGCGGGACGTAACGAATCATTTGCATTCTAGATAAGTCCTCCATGATGTTTCGTAAGGGTTAGAAGGAGGATTGATTAGGCAGGAGATAACGTTTTGGAGACTGATTATGTAAGTGTTGTCATGATGTTGGTGGAAGATTGAGAAGTGCTTATGAGACGTCTTTTTAGTGTACCTAGTCAGTACCCACGAGAAGATATTGAACATTTTGTTTTTCTTTTCACAACTAGGTATTTGAATGAGACTGAGGCAAGCCTTTTGAAATATTTACTTGTGAAGATATCAAGTATCCGTTAAATTTCACTTTTAAGATATAACTAGAATTAATCTAGAAACATGCAGTTAATGCTCCAAGACAAACAAAATAAAAACTGCTGTGAAACAATTGCTGTATCATTAAAATTCAACTATAGAACAGAAGAACAAGACAATGAAGGTTCTCTAACCAAAGTAAATCACCATAATTGAAAACTAAACAACAGATCTAAAACTACTACACTACTTTTAGAATAACACATGAGCGACCAATCTAACGGACTGGGAATTTTACTTTATATCGCAACCCCATCGGTCAATGTCTGAACTAATTCTTATGTGTCGAGATAGTCCGGTTAAATGCTCTGTACGTGATGTTACTGTTTTTCCTTATCCCACTCAATTGTTTCAGCGGACAAATAGACGGTGAGAGGCTGGGATTGGGGATGGAGGACAAATAATAGAATAAAGTGGGACAATATTTGGTGGTTTTCTAAGTTATATAGATGACGTTTTGCCTGAAAATTAAATTGACAGAAAAATGCCTGAAGGAACAAAGGTTAAAAAAAAAATCTAATGTAATACATTGTCAGCCTAAATCATTGATTTTTAAAAGAAGCATTGTAATCTCTTGATGAAAAATATGAGTAAAACTTAAGTTGAGCAGAATATATGTAGAATTTACTATTAACAAGATTCCGCCCAGATAAAAAGTAGCCCATAGCTGTCCTCGATAAATGGGCTATCAAATACAGTTCAAGCAGACAAAGATACCAACAAAGTCTTCACCTTTATAATATTAGGTATAGATGTTTTTAACGATAGCCATTGGCTACACAAACGTAACGCAATCCTTAGACTAACATCAGAATCAATTACTAAACCACACAATATTATAATCTCAATCGAGTCCCAAGGGAACACCAATCAATCGATTTACAAACTTATGTTCAATATAATCACGTCAACAACCTCATTGACTTCCTAATCGAATTATAATACTAAGTACACATCATTTAAATGTCACACGCTCTCACGGTCGTTCAAAATTTTGAGTTCTATAATTTCAAGAAGCCACGTGCTACCATTTCCTTTATTTAAAGAATAATTTATGTATTTGTGACACGATGCGTGATCAATTGAGTGTTATGGAAACCATTAAACATAAGTTAACATACATTGACTTGTCTACAACACGCCCTACAGTTTAAACTATTTTGATTTAGAACTTTATCAGCTGCAATAGATTTTAGACCTTCCGTTCAATGCTTTAGGATTCAAAATAAATAGTTGATGCTCGGGTTTTTTTAATTCAAACTTAAGTTTAGTACACGCGTCTTCACACATGAGTGGATTAAAGTCGTTTGTCATATTTAGATGTTTGTAATGTTGTAATTATTTGCTAATGTTAGAGGCGTGAGAATGTTTGCTAAGAGATTTTCTCTGTTTATTTTTTAATGTCTTCATTATTTTCATTACAATCATTCTATAATTGGTATACAGAATATAGCTGATAATATTTTTTTTTATTAATTTGATTCAGGGTCTCTTTTATTTATTTTTCAGATATGAGCACATGATTAGAAGTGTGAAGATAAAGTTGACCAATAAGCAATTAATCTCGCATACCTCAAAGACGTAGACTATGACAATGACGAGCAGAAGCAATAGAACATCAGAATTCGAATACATCAAAGGAAACATATCTGCACTATTGGACACTAATTGGATTATCCAAGTGCAATATTAGAGATATAGAGGCAACACAGGCCGTGTCAAAGTACAGTGACCCTTACGCCTTCGCGACAATGCGAGGGGAGAAACGCTCCGGGCGATGTGGGTATGTCAACGTATCGATAATAGTATGGGTAGTTGTACGGCATTGAGGGAGATATGCTGTGTTATAGTTTTGGAGTGTAAGATCTGTGGCGATATTAGTAGCTTCCCTCGAACTAGCTAGAATTAAGGTAACAGACATTCCAATATATTTTCTATACGATGACTTTTGAGACCTAGCATAAGCAAAATTTTAAGGTGTACGCTACGTTAATTTAAGTAACGCTTGGTGTGATCGATCTATATCATTGGAAGTCGCTACGAATATTCAGAAAGTATGTAGGAAAGTAGTTGCCTATGTTGAGGAGGTAGGATAGAGATAGGACAAATAGGCAGTCGCTCCATGTAAAAGACTGATATTCGGCTGCATCTGGTTAGACTGGAAGCTGACCCCAATACAGTTGGGAAAAACATTTATGGCTTACCTATACGTTCATATATAGTTGTATACAAAATAGCTTTAAAATTAATCATCCAAAAAAATAAAACAATTGAAGTCGATAAATTCAAAACAGCAGACACACTAAAAGCATTGCCAAATGATCCTGTAAAACACACTTAATCTAATAAATAAAAGCAACCAGCAAAGTAGCAATACAAACAAACTGAATAACAAACGACCCTAGACCCAAAATAATGGACGAGGTCCTGTTTTGCTTGACCAACGATTTATCAGAGCAAAATTTACATACATGGCAAGATTAATGATCGTCTGTCAGTGGCCCTGTATGTTCAATGGCTAACGGGCAAGAGTTGAGGGAAGATGGTGGTGTGACATCAATCATTATACTTGATATTTATTGCAACATTATTATCTTTTTTCAATGGACTAAGCTCCTGGGTTTATTTTGCATCATTTATATTAATAAAACTAAATGGATAGTGTCTTTCGTTACCTGTAATTTTGTAACGGTCTTGTTTGTGACAATATCAGATTTGTAGATGGTCACTTTTATTATATGAGTTAAAAAATCTACCGAAGAGTAAATAAAGTGGTAGTAAAAACAAGAATTGACAATCAAATCAATCCAAAGCTATAACAGCTCACTTTACCATCTAAAACCGATCAAAAATGATTCTACAACGAAACGAACTAAAAAGTTCAATTCGTCCAACGGGATTGCTTCCCAGCTATTATTTTCGCGTAAATCGTTCAGATTTAAAACTCTCGGACCAACGTCCAATTCACGATTCAACAAAACGCTTGTCCATCCTGATAGATGCCTGCAGACGCTGTAGCAAAATGCTGGAGAACCTTCATTTTACAAACCATTTGAAACTTAACCACTTGAAATTTAGAGTAGAAAATTGCGTGGCCACACCAACATGCTTGGTCAGATTGAAGCTGAATTGCGACGCTAAGGAAGAATCAGATAAAGCAGTTAAAAAACGAGTGCAATTACGTTCGCCTTATCTCTTCGTTTCCGTCAAGGATGACGGAAAAATCCCCTGTTTTGAATTGCTAAAAACATCGCGTCAGATGTCAGGGTAATCCGCCAATTAAAATGAAATCTGAACTCCATTTGAACTCATTAATTGAACAAATTATTTGGGTTACACAAATAAGCCTCATTATGGATGGAAATACAATTTTCATTTCTGTTAAAAGGCTTCAGTTCGGCGGGATGGTATTCAATTTTGTTATGGAAATGATAACGCGGTGTCCATTGAAAACTGTGTATGGGAAACTCTATTTTCATATTAAGCCTGTTTTACATTACATGGAGTTTTAATTTGATTATACAGGGTGACATTATTGCTATCACATTTAAAATTACCATCATCATAATCGATATTGACGATGAAAACTTATAAAAACACTTCCAATTCGATTCCAACACGCAGTATTTTATGTGTATATATAATTCCCCAGTATAATAATTCTGCTACAGACCATGTTTCATCATCATCATCATCATCATCATCATCATCATCAGCCTATCGCAGTCCACTGCTGGACATAGGCCTCTCCAAGTGCACGCCACTGAGATCGATTTTCGGCTTCTCGCATCCAGCTCCTGCCAGCCGTCTTGCGCAAGTCATCACTCCACCGTGCCTGAGGACGTCCTACACTACGTTTGCCAAGGCGTGGTCTCCACTCTAGAACTCGTTTCCCCCAACGGTTATCGGTTCTTCGGCTGATATGGCCAGCCCACTGCCACTTCAGCGTGCTGATTCGGTGGGCTATGTCAATGACCTTGGTTCTCTGACGGATTACCTCATTTCTGATGCGATCCCTCAGAGAAATGCCAAGCATAGCTCTTTCCATAGCCCGCTGAGCGACTTTAAACTTGTGGACCAGCCGTACCGTCAGTGTCCACGTTTCGGCTCCGTAAGTCATGACAGGTAGGACGCACTGATTGAAGACTTTTGTCTTTAGGCACTGTGGGATCGACGACGTTAGGACTCGACGTAGCTTCCCAAAAGCAGCCCAACCCAACTGAATTCTCCTATTCACCTCGTCCTCAAAGTTGTTTCTACCTAACTGCAATGTCTGCCCGAGGTATACATATTTCCGAACAACTTCGAGAACGGCGCCGTGTATCGCAATCGGTTCCGGTAGAACATGTTCATTGAACATGACCTTGGTTTTGTCCAAGTTCATCCGTAGGCCGATGCGTAGAGAAGATTCAGCCAGGTCGTTCAGCATCTGTTGTAGGTCCTGCAGCGTTTCCGCCATGATGACGATATCGTCAGCAAATCGCAAGTGAGAGATGTGTTCGCCATTGATGTTGATGCCGCGTCTTTTCCAGTTCAGCGTCTTGAACATATCCTCCATTGCATTAGTGAACAGTTTCGGGGAAATAACATCCCCTTGTCTCACTCCTCGATGCAACGGTATGGGCCTTGTTTGCTGATTCTGTACTTGGACGGACATTGTAGCGGCTTCGTAGAGACATCTCATCACTTGGACGTATCGCCAATCTACTTGACAACGCTGCAGGGACTCCAGAACAGACCAGATTTCGACCGAGTCAAAGGCCTTCTCATAGTCCACAAATGCTAGACACAGGGGCTGATTATACTCTTCGGTCTTCTGTATAATCTGCCGCACTGTGTGCATGTGGTCTATGGTGCCGTATCCGCTCCGAAACCCAGCCTGCTCCGGTGGTTGGAATTCGTCGAGTCTTCGCGCAAGTCGGTTCGTGATCACTCTTGAGAACAGCTTATATACGTGGCTTAGGAGGGAAATGGGTCGATAGTTCTTCAGCTGGGTTTTGTCTCCCTTTTTGAAGAACAGGACGACAACACTCCTACTCCACGCCTCTGGAGTTCTCCCTTCAAACAGGACGGCATTAAAAAGCTTCTGGAGCTCCCCCAATACGGGCTTACCTCCTGCTTTTAATAGCTCTGTTGTAATGCCATCCTCGCCAGGGGCTTTTCCATTTTTGAGCTGTCTCAGAGCGATCTCGATTTCGCCACTGCTGACTTCTGGCAGGTCTTCGGTGAAATGGCGTGTTAATGTGGCTCTAGAATCCTCATTTCCGGGATCAGGTCGAGATGCATGCGATGCGTATAACCGGCCATAGAAATTTTCCACTTCCGAAAGGACTGCCGGTACCGAAGAAACGACTTCTCCACTTGTTGTGGTCAGCTTCGTCAAGTGGCTTCTTCCAAGAGATTGTACGAACACCTTTGACCCCCGATTCAGCTCAATTGCTCTTTCAATGTCAAGAGTATTGGAGCGCCGGAGGTCGCGTCGTACGTGCTTGTTGATCTCTTGGTTTAGAGCCCTCTTAGCTGACGAAGTGACAGGTGGGTTTTCACGTCGTTTCTTCATAAGCCCTAATGTCTCTTCCGAAAGCTTTGATTTCTTGCCCTTACGCTGCATGTTACAGAATCTCGAACCTTCCTCCCTGAGGATCCGAACCACATATTCGTGGTTCTGGTTAACGTCTGTTGTGGTTTCCACGGCGGCAAATCGGTTCTCCAAATTTGACTGGAACGTTTCAGATCCTACCATGGTTTGGAGCAGTGTTGGTCGGAGCCTGGCCTTCATCAGACGGAAACGTTCGGCCTTGAAGTTGATATTCAGAGAGCCTCGGACAAGTCGGTGATCGCTACCGGTATTAAACCTATTGATCACGGAGACGTCTCTGAATATGTGCTTCTTGTTCGTCATGATGAAGTCAATCTCATTTTTAGTCATAGTGTCGGGGCTTTGCCACGTCCACTTCCTTTGGGGCTGCTTTTTGAAAAAGGAGTTCATCAAAAAGAGCCCCTCGCGTTCGAGGAAGTTGACGAGCATTTGCCCCCTATGATTCCTGCTTCCAAATCCATAGGATCCTACTACCGATTCGCCGCAAATCTGTACTCCCACTTTAGCGTTGAAGTCCCCCATGACAACGGTGTAATGGGTCTTTGTAGTGAAGTGGAGGGCCCTTGATATATCATCAAACATATCCTCCACTTCATCGTCTGAGTGTGTCGAGGTCGGTGCGTACACTTGCACTACCTTGAGGCTATACCTGTTGGTGAGCTTTATGATAAGGTACGCTACCCTGTTCGACACACTAGACACCTCCACAACGTTATCAGCTAGGGACTTATTAACCAGAAACCCAACGCCACCTTGGGATTGTTGGTCTCCCTCTCGGAAGTACATTAGGTGACCTGATTCGAGGGTTATGGTGTCCTCCCCCTCTCTTCGAACTTCACATAACCCTAATATGTGCCACCTAATCTTCCCAAGTTCCACCTCGAGTTGCGCCAGATGCGAGTCAAGCCGTAGCGTGCGGCCGTTGTACGTCGCAAGAGTCAGTTTTGTTTGGTGGCCTCCCGTAACCCGGAGATTCTTCGCACCCCCTGTCCCGCCGTAACCACGGTCGCCACCGTGACCGGGAATAGCGGGACTGCCGGGAACTAGGGGCCGTGGCTTCTTCTTTCTGCACATTAAAGGAATTTAGCCTACTGCTATCACGCTGGCCAGACGGGTTGATAGAGGGTTTTTTTTCGAGTTTTCCTTCTCTCGCACTGGTGTTCGGTGCATATTTTACTCCATTAGTCGACTTCTACGACACCCACTGGAAGAAGGGGTAGCGACATATGTATTCTTAAGCCGTCGCTACACGGCACACACACACACACAGACCATGTTTGCATAGAATTATCTCCAAAAATCCTAACACCGTGTGTTACCCTTACGGATAACATGCAAATGAAGCCATCAATGCATATAATATGCACTACAACGGAAGCCTACACGTTCTGCACGCCACATAAGTTAGTGATTGTATGAATTATGTACGTTGGCACTTTGAAAGCAATTAACAGGTTTCCATTACATAACTCACCGATGTCTCTTCACTCAAGGTTGGGGTATTATTGTGTGGCAGAAGCTGCTTTGTTATAACTGGGCCGCTTTTTTAGTTGACGTAGTAAGAAGCATAAAAGATGAATCTTCGATAAGATCTATTTATTTAGAAGCAATAATGTAGATTATTGAATCACTTCAAAATTTTAGTTTTATCGACCTCAGCGTTTTTAATTCTAAAGATTTTTGTTTTTTCTTTAATTATTTTTTTCTTGGTGTCTTGTGAAGCTGATGTCTCCAAATTATGTTCTTTTATTTTGATAGCATTTTACTTTTTTTTAAGTTGATGATTAATTAGGCTTAGGGTCAGTTTCACAACGTCCGAATAGCCATAGCTACCTACCGAATAAAAAAATGGAACAGATTTTTTATGAAATTATTCACCAAAACTAACTGGAACTTATTGATAGGTGGATGAAACAGGTCCTTAGTGTAAAAATTGTCTTATATCGTGTTTGTTTTTGTAATTGTAGTCACATAGATCCCTTTCCATACCATAAGAGCATTGCCCTAATCCCGTGTCCAGTCCTAATAGCGGTCTTCTGAATAATAATCAAACTCACATAAAATTTCAATAATGGCTTCGTTAACTGCGATCCGATGCAAATGTACTAGTTGTAGTCTACCCGAGTTGGGTAACTTCGATCCTAATTGTTTTGTTTGGCCAGAGATAAATTTTGATTTAAGAAGTTTTTGAATTAATATTTTTAAGATATGCTTAAAGATTTTTGGGGTCGGTTTATTTATTATTCTATTGGAATATCTTATGCACTACAAAATTATGAAATTTAAAAATAATGAACTCTTGTTCAACAGAACTCAAAAATAGGTAGGTTGGCAAAATGTTTTCTAAGAGCCGTATCTAAATTTTAATTAAATAAAACGAACAACGAAACTTCACACAAATTCCAGTAAACCCCCATAATAAACAAACATTAGATTAGAATTTAATCTCGAGTACTAGGAACCAATTTTCGAACACAACACAAGCCGAATGACTCAACCGCTTTAATCAAATCTGATCCTAGAAACAAAGGCTAAATTCCTTCGCTGTTCCGTTTCCTAGTAATTCACTCCATGTGTATAATAAAGCCGCTTTAGCTGTCTATACGTGCAAAACAAAGACGGCCTTTAGAGGCCTTTGGCCTTTCTGAAATTCAGCGGTCACTATTGTCCATTTAGCTTTAGGGGACCCGCAGACCAATTTACCTAGACCTCTGATGTTCTAACATTCTCCACTGCACAGTCAAGTGTGAGGGATCAGCTTAAAATGGCTTTGTACCGGTTCAAACCAGATGTAAGGGGAATGAACTGGAATATTATAGTCAGAGTAGGAACAGAATGTGGTTTCCGTATATGAGATGGTGACATCTGATAGGTGGATATGCGTGTTATCGTATGTAGGTAAGGGTTGGCCTTAGAAGATGTCGATTTTCTATGTTTACCTGGTATTTTTTTGTTAGTAGAGTATCAGCATTCTAGCTATCTAGACAAGAAATAATAATATCATAATGAAAATATATTAAGTCCTAAAATAAACAAATAGAGAACACTAGATTTCTTGTAACATACTAGTAACTTGTTTGTGAAAGGTAATAAATTTATACAAGAATTTGATGAATCCCTAAAAAAATATTGCAATCAGATAAAAAATGCTCCTGTTTAATAAGAAATTGCTTAGGTAGAAAGCTAACTATAACAGTAACTAATATATGTCGACAAAGACACAACCACATCCCTAAAAATCCAGGCAACTGTTACGATACAAAGATATTTAGTGCTGGGCACATTGAACAGTGCTTATCCACCGTCGATAATTTAGTTCCATATATTAATGACGCCATCCTGTGAGGTTGCAAGGGAATCGTGCGATTATACCATTATCTGCAAGTACGTTATTATGTACCTCTGATTGCTTGTAATGAGGCCTGGATTTACTGTTTTGAGTGCCCTGCAGGCATTTGTGTTAGTAGTCAGCGTCTGTCCCGTAATCAGTGATGGGTTCGTTATCTACACTGTCTATCTATTTGAAATTAATTGTGTCATTAGTAATGATGTAATGTGTTATATTGTTTATAACTGCCTCCTTGGTCTAGTAGTCGCATGGTGGGACTGCTGAGTACAGGGTTTTAGATCAGTCTCTTGGCCCATATAATGTTCTGAATATTGCAGTACTAATGTTTTGGGGTATTGCATTAGCCGTACGTGCAATAGTAATTTTTCTGTCTGCCTGCATGGCTTAGTAAGTCAGTATCTATCTTTATTTTATTTTGTAATTGTTTATCAACACCGTTGTCAAGAAAATAAGGAAAAAAGTAGAACAATCAAGTACAAAGGCACTGCCTTTTTCTTATAAAACAAAATCTCTTCTAGCAGATCCTATAACATTTTTTAAGAGAATTATTAAAAAAATTAGACGAATCTATTAAAAGTTGTACAAAAAAGTATCGTTTTTTTTTCATCAAAAACATCGAAACAGTCTTCTCCAAATGGATTTGGAATATTTACATTCAAATGCTCCATACTCACATTTTTATTTCAAGCATTTGTGCCAGCTCCCAATTTGTTTTCAATAATATCTTTTACATCTGTTTTATAGATTTATTCATTACAAATGTTACGTCAAGGTTCCTAATAGTTCAATACATTAATCTACATGTACTTGCCACAGAGCTCCCTACCACTAATTGCGCCACTTCGCTATTGTCCATATCGCTACGGTCCTAGCAATTACACTTCAAATCCAATAGATGGACTTACATGGTAGAATTTCTAACGGTATCCTCGTATATCAATCACAATGGTATACAGGGTGCGTCCGAGTTGCCTGAGGCGATTGGTCTAATTAAATGCCTGGGTACTGTCCTATGTCCAGTCTCGTGTCGCTAAATGTATTGTCGTCGGTGTAATTGTGGAGAATTTGTAATAGACTGGAATTTTGGTTCGCTTTTAGACAAGTCTGAGGTAAGGAAGACCTTCTGAAAAGCTTAGCACATAAACCTGATTCTTGCTATTTTTTAAACAGCTACAATTATAAACTACATGCACAGCTATGTTAATATGTTACATAAATATAAGATAAGTTTAATATATCTAAGTAGTTTGATTTCTATTTCATTACTTACCTTATCTATTTTAAGCAAACCAAGAATTGAATATTCCATAACCATTGTATCAAATTATGTAAGTGTCATCATTAATTATGTAGGACTTTTTAGGTCATAATTGTAGACTACTATTGCTACATTTTCCATTTCTGTTTATGAAACTACATCACTATTACCGCCTCAGCCACACAAAACTCTTCAGCCTCCAAACCTTCTCTACTACATATGTATGGGATCCCATAATCCCGCCCTAAATCAGCCATAAGAAGTGCAAGCCGTTTGTCTTTCGATGACAGGTTTATGGCATCGCCGGTGCGAACTACATAAAATATTAATACACAATTTGTCCGAGTGGACCTTCGGTAATCTGCTTTTATAGGATTTCGGGGATTAATTGCGTCGAACGTAATCGGTTTGGAGGGTAGTTGTGTCTATTTTCTTTTTATTATTATTTGGGTGAATACTGGTGTCGTTTTTGTCTATAAATAAGAATTAAGGATAATTTTTGTGGATGTTTTTTGTAATGAAATCAAGATGCCATGTGTTACAGTTAGGATACTGTAAGTTAATGAATCCGTTCAGAATGATTTTAAGGGTTTTAAGATTTTAGGGATGGGATGAAATGAAATGAATGCAGGGACCTCCAGAAAGAATATAGTGGGTTTTAGTAAGAGTCTGAAACTCCCTCCAGCTGCGCCTTCGGCGGGAGCAGTCATTTGATAATTTCCCACGAAAAATAAAATAAAAAAGTGTTTTAGGATTTTTGGTATATAAATTTAAAAAAATACTTAGAATATACTTATTTATTGAATGTTTTTTTTTCTACTGGTTAATTTTAGGATCTATATGTATTCGTCTACAAAATAAACGTCCATTTATTGTTTGTATTTTAACGTTAATAAGTTATTGCGTTAACGATTTTAATACCTCAGACTAGTCCAAAAATATATTTGCACATCACCCTAAACAATTTCATCATATAGCATTAGAGCTATCCTAACTACCTACTAATTTCTAGTTTAATTAAATTTCGCTGACCACGTCCGATCGCAGCTGTCGTCACACATTAGATACTGTATCGGCGTACAATTAGTTTTGATCCCATTAGCTAATAGATCACACTATGTAGCCGACTGTACCATTATCTAGCACTTATGGACTCACTAAAATGTTAGATACTTATCTGCCTAACCTTTGCCTAGCTACGTGAGTGTCGGCTTCCATTATACACCATTTGTAGGCTCACTTAAATTGTATGTAGGTACTTATCTACCTAGCCCTTGTTTAGCTATATCGGGGTCGGCTTCGGTTTTGTATGGACCAACTGCCTATCTGACCTTCTCAAATGGAGCTATCCGATACCGCTTGATAAGACTTGTTGTCAATCTTTCTGACAGCAAAGGCTAAATTACGAAAGATAGTTTCATTAACTTTCATACGGTCTTGAATCAGCCTGGTAATCTGGTGTTGAAGGTAAAGTAAGCAACTCTTTGCTTTTTTCTCAGTTTCGGTCATTGGTTCAATAGTCAAGATAACACTTAGGTGGTGGAAGTGTGTGGTGGAAGTGGGGTGTTCTGGGGCTTTCTTTTGTAAATTTTGTGCTGTTCGGCAGCCAAGTTTTAACAAATGATTTTAAGTTTGACTCTGTTTAGATGGTTACATGCATTGCCTTAATTACTTTCTTGAGATAATTGAAATTGGACTAAAGCATTTTTTTGTTATTTATTGATGATATAATAGTAGTAGTAGTTCATTTGAAGTATTATATCTACGAAACACAATTTATTATATAAAATTTTATTTTGCAATTTTTATTTTATTTTAAGTACTCCTAACTCACCTAATCCCAACCACATATCAACTAATTACATGCCTATATTGCACTAATTAAATACATTAAGGCTAGCGCACATCGGCGTTCAATTTAATCGGAATGCGTGGCCACGTGCTAACGTCAGGCGCACACAACACTACTAATTAGACGTGACATCTGTGGACGGGACGCTTCGGTGGCGACAAAAGGTGTAATTAGTTACAAACACATGTATTTTCGATTGATTTTTTGGTCGTTTTGTTCGGAAAATTTTAGAGCTTCAAGCTGTGATGTCAAGTAAAGAGGGGTAACTTAAATTTCTTGGCTGCATGCGATTGTTAAATGTTTTCGGTTCGGACACCAAGCTAGAGATACATAAGTTATTTCAAATAGACAATTATTGTGACTGTACTGTATTTACTTATTACTTATCATAGGCCAGCACATCAAGCTACTACAACCTGTCAATTTTTATTAAGAAATTGTCAACTTTAACGCTGAAGCATAATATGATTCAAAGGCGATTGGGAGACTTTTACGGTTTCGGGTATCTTGATGTCCTGGCCTATGTACTGTATTGACAGTGATTAAGTTAGCCAGTTCTTTAAATGAGGTAAACTTATAATTGAATTCAAAAGCAGATATACCTACTAATAAATCAATATTTGATGAAGAATTTCAATTTATTTTAGGGTTCATAGTATCTTTAAAAAAATTAGTTCGTACTTTTACATTACACCTTCTAAACAAAGCAAAATTGACGTTTCAAATTCTCAAAGTGCATCACCATAAATGGCATTAGCGTGGAATCCCAATACATTAAGCTAACACGGTCATATCGCGTTAAACCTTAATCTAATATCACTCAAATTGCAGCCACGGGGAATCAAAATTTTGGTCCAAATAACCAATCGAATTTGCATATTCGCGGGTAACAGGGCTGCTTCTAATTCTAAATTTGAACGGTTTAAATATTTTTAAAACAGGCTGAAAATAATACCAATTTGTATTTTAATTTTCGAATCAACCCAGGGTTTAAATAGGTTACAATCATTTTTTTCAAGGCACAGCTTCCACGTATGTAAACCTACTAACATTATTATTCTGAATGAAAAAAAAAAACTTCTAAAGTCTTTCCCAAGCTTACTTAGGACATAACGCTTATCGCAATCAGACGACTACGGAAGAAGACATTCTGCGCCAAACCCACAAATGAAACTATGTATAAAAGTCCAGGACAGTGATGAGTAAATTACAAATGCCAGGACAAGCTGCTACAATCTGTCAAATTTCCTCAATAGATTTTCTACTTTATCGCTGAAGCATTATATGGTTCAAAGTCGATTGAGAAAATTTGACAGTTTCAGACGTTGCAGCCAAAAATCATGCTTATCACACAAATTATGTACACCGTACGGGAAATCAAACCGTCATCTCGGCAGTCCGGCGTGGTTACCAGTTGCGCCAACGGAGTCGTCTACTAAACCTACAATGGATACTACCTTAAAAAATTCCTAGCACCCCTACTACGAGTATTTTATCTATCTAGTCGAATATTGCCGAGCTTAGGTGATAAATACGCAGTCACTCAGCGTGATTAAAATCGATGGAACCGCGAGTGGTGAGAGAATGCGAATTATAGCGAATTTATTTGAGTGTACGGCTGTGTGTTGTCATTTGGTGACATTGTGTTTTGTTCAATGGTAATCTGTAATTGTTCTTTTTTGAGATTAAACATTAAATTCCCCTTCTTGCACTTTTTTTTAAATTTATTAGTGTCGTCTTTTGACGAAAAGTCAATTTACCTTTCTTTCTTAAATCATCTTAACAGGGATGCATCTACTGGTTTTTCGATTTTATGAAGCCATTTGTCAACTTAGAGCTAACGATAAACATTGTACAAGTATAGCTGCATTTCAGTAAAGGCGGCGAGAATAAAATGACGTCAGACGCAGGAGCATCTATGTATAGAAGACTGGAAAGCTGCCAAGATAAACTGATTGAATAGAGTAATTTTAGCATTACTGTCGCCAACGTCCATACCATGTTGAAAGCACCGGTTCTCGTCCGATCACCGAAGTTAAGCAACATCGGGCGCGGTTAGTACTTGGATGGGTGACCGCCTGGGAATACCGCGTGACGTTAGCTTTTTGTCAGCCCATTATTCTTTGAGATTGAGTATTAAATTTCCCCTCATGGACGTTTTTTTTTACGAAGTCTGATCTTTCGCCTTTAACAATAGTTTCCAATTTACTTTTCTTCGCCAAAACATCTTGACGGGTTTGCAAGAATTGACATTTAGATTTTTATGAAGCCATTTGTAAACTTAATATAGCAACAAGCAACATTGTATGGCTGGAAATCTGTTAAATGATTTTAGCGAACTTGAAAGCTCACATAGTATAGAGACAGAAAAAAGACGTATATATCGCGGAGAACAGCCTATGAATAATATGTGAGTTACATTGAAGAAAAAATTGTTGGAACACTTCCAAGAGTGAAGATTGTAATGAGTAATTTTCGCCGTACTGTCGCCAACGTCCATACCATGTTGAAAGCACCGGTTCTCGTCCGATCACCGAAGTCAAGCAACATCGGGCGCGGTTAGTACTTGGATGGGTGACCGCCTGGGAATACCGCGTGACGTTAGCTTTTTGTCACCCATATTATTTTCTTCGATTAAATATTTCTTGCACTTTTTTTTATTTATACTAACGACGAAAATAAACATTTTAGACAATTTGCCTGTCTTTCTCGATGAATTTCGATTTTTATGAAGCCTTTGTGAATTCATTAGAGCAACTAGCAACATTGTTTAGCTGTACATCTGTAAGTATAATAAGATGACGTTAGACGCAGGAGCATCACTACATAGTATAAAACAAAGTCGCTTTCTCTGTCCCTATGTCCCTTTGTAAGCTTAAATCTTTGAAACTACGCAACGGATTTTGATGCGATTTTTTTTAATAGATAGAGTGATTCAAGAGGAAGGTTTATATGTATAATTTTAGTATCAGCATCGCACCCGTGCGAAGCCAGGGCGGGTCGCTAGTCTATTTATAAGAAATTGGAAAAGTGTCAAGAATTCAAGATTAAACTGATTCAATAGAGTAATTGTAGCACCTCTGTCGCCAACGTCCATACCATGTTGAAAGCACCGGTTCTCGTCCGATCACCGAAGTTAAGCAACATCGGGCGCGGTTAGTACTTGGATGGGTGACCGCCTGGGAATACCGCGTGACGTTAGCTTTTTGAATTTCATGATTTTTAAATCTATCATTTTAATTGATAACTAGAAATAATAAAATTTTCCTGACTATAACAAAGACTTTTATTTGGTAAGTAAACCATTTGAAAATGTATTCCTAAGCTTCAAACACTTATAATCCGGGAACCGTAGCCACTATATCTTCGCTTACTTCACAACGTAGTGACGGCGGTGTTTGTGTGAGAATTTACAATGCTTTTAGTTATGCGCCAGTGGACCTCTCACACGTTTGGGCGAAATTTATTTATGAAGTGCTTAGGTATGGATTTTAGATGGAAAGTGGAAGTGGTACATTATTTTTGTTTATTTTTTTTCGAAAATTTAGTAAGTAAATATTTAAGGTATTCATGATACACGTGTAATTTGGTAAAGATTTGTTTGTGTGTATGTTTGTTACTTTATCACGTACAAATGGTTTTATGGATTTTAAGTTGAAATTAAGTAGACAATTAAGCGAAAAGTAGCCTATTCGCTTTCTCAGATGCTAGACTTATGCTTATACCAAACTAGCGGTCGCCCGCGGCTCCGCCCGCGTGGATGTCGGTTTTCGCGACAAAAAGTAGTCTATGTGTTATTCTGATGTATAAGCTATATTGTGGTAAAGTTTCATTCAAATCCATTCAGTAGTTTTTACGTGAAAGAGTAACAAACATCCATAAATCCATACTTACAAACTTTCGCCTTTATAATAGTAGTAGGATTTTATTTAAATCGTTTCAGTAGTTTTGGCGTGAAAGCGTGTCAGACAGACCGACAAACAGAGTTACTTTCGCATTCATAATATTAGTAAGGATTCCTTGCTACATATTTGTAGCATATTTATAATAGTTTGTATAATATTTAATAGCGTTTTCATGCAAAAACTACAAAACCTGTTTGGTGCACATATTGCATAGAAAGCTATAGAATATAAGCAAAATAATTTGAGACACTAAAGGCTAACTTCTAAATAATTCCATTTCACTGTTATTTACAACTCTCTTTAACTTCAAATCTCCATATTCGTAAATTGCTAGGAATTTACGAAAACATAAACACGACTCATAACACTTACCAATTTTCCTTGACCCTCTACGCTCCAAAAACACAAACCAAACACTCTAATCATAGGGCTCTATTTAAACTGGTCAAACACTACAATAAAAGGCGAATTTTCGAGCATATTTCGAAAAGGAAATCTCGAAAATCACTTAGGAGAATGCGAATATAGCAATAAATTGACGATAACATTTGCATACAGCGAGGGCGAGTTTATAACGGGTCACTTAACATGTTTAGGCAAGTGTTCGTAAGATTTTCCTGTTTTCCTCTTAAATATAGGAATCAGTTTTCCTTGAAGAAATAACTATAAAACGGTAGTTTAGAGGAGATAATACAATCAGGCTGTGCTCAGTAAAGTCCCAACCCCTATCTTCTTATCGAGTGAGCAGATGTTATGTCCTAAATTTAAGAACCCTTGAAAACCAGTACAAACTAGGGCTACCAGAGGTAGTAAGTTAACAATGCTATATTTTTTCTTCATGGGAAATCGGCAAAAGATCTCGCTGATGGTGCAGCTGGAGGGAATGTCAGTCTCTTACTGAAAAAAACTCTATGTTCCTTCTGGAGGTCCCTGTGTACCAGGGCCATGGTAACTTGTAGATTTGCAATAAAGATTATGATCATGAACTCTTGCGAACAATCCGCAGACCGACAGACCTAGGCCCTATGGGGTCCCTTCTTTAGTTAATTAAGCTCTATAGTGTTGCAAAGATACTATTTCAACTGTTCTGCACTGGAACAAGCTACAAAAAAGGAAAAGAAACATCTGGTTGAAAAAGTTTATTTATGTTGCTCTTGATGCAAAGAAGCATGACTGTCAGACTACATAAATATAATATGCAATTTGACGAAATTAATACAGATGGGTGTCTAACCACAGTCTAACCCAGAGCTGATATGACTAACATAATGCAGTCGCGGGCATACATACTAACCTGCAACGTTTGACGGAGAACAGCGGGAGCGGTAAGACACGCGGGGTGTAAACAAATTCATCAATCAACAATCTTACAAAAATCCTCTTATTTAATCACTAAACTAATCAACGACATTCCATTTTTAAACCTCACCCCTACTATCATTGCTGACTTGTCACTTATACTTCGAACAAAGGCCGACCTAATCTCGAATGAATATAAATGATATGAATATCCGAGTCGCTCCGACCGCAGTCGGAAATGGCCGAGGATTTGTCATTGTCAAATTTGAATACGAGGCAACGGATGCGAGAAAAACGAATGTCATCTGTTCAGTTCATTTGCGGATTGCAGATTTTGTGCGACTGTTTGTTGTTGGTTTTTTGTCTCTGTTTTGGTGTAGGGAAGTGAGAAGGATGGCGGAGTAACTTGGTAGTGTACATATGTATGTTGAGAAAAGTGTTTAAAGTTATCATCGTCTTGTTGCTTTTCCATGACGTATTATTATTTATAATAGTTTCAAGTATGTTTGCCTATAAATTGGTGAAGTTCGTTTATTGCAACAAGCAAGTAAATATAATAAATTTACTTTATAACTTAAAACACACTTGAAATTGTACAGATGCCAGCACATCAAGCAACTACAAATGGGAAAATTTGACAGTTTCGGGTAGCTTAATGTCCTGGCGTCTGTACAATACAATCAAAAGCAAACATAAAATTCCTTTCATTACCAAATACTATACACATTCAGAACGAAATTTATAGCAACTTACCTCCTCATAAATATCTCATAACTAAACATAGAGGAATCGGAATGCCTTAAAAACCTATTATTTATAACTCACATAAATCTTTAAAGGAATATGTCATGAAAACGGAAAACACGAATAATACCTTTGCGAGTGGAAATGTAAAAACAACGAAAAAAAACAAAAGACGCATGACCCTCCAATCTTCATTTTGAAACCGATACATTTGTATTACGAATTTCGAATATTATCCTTGCAGAAAATGAGTAATGATGTGTCTTCGTAATTCCTGCAGACTTTTTTTACGCGACCCATCTATTATTTAGGAGATGAGCCTTTGGCTAGATTTACTGTTTCCGTGCGAGTTTCGTACGAGTTTGCGTTTGTCATACGAGATTTTGTTTGCGCTTTTGTAGTAGTACTTATGTGCTGTTGCTTACCGCTAAATTTGATAGATTAATCACTATGCTACTTTGATTCTTTTGTTTTATGAGGTGGTTTTGTCAATGTATTTCATTTAATTATTCTTATAGGGTCTTATTGAAATCTTTATCTTCAATAACGATATCAGTTTATATTTCGCTGTTTAACAAGGCAACGATACATCACGACTTTTTCCATAAAAAAGTAAGGCATCTCTTACAAGAACATGCCAAGAGTTTCAGTAGACCCTCATATTTCTACAAACTATATAATATTTCTTTGTTACAGCCTTATCAATCGGCGACCATTCTCCATAAATGTCAAAATCTATACAATAGGAACTTATTGGTACTTTAATTTTTTTATAATTTTTATGTCTAGTTTGTTAACGTCAGAGTAGGAAATGACACTGTGATCGGTATTAAGCTGTAACCGGTAGTCAGCGATGTTTGTATTGCTGAAAAGTAATATAAAAAAATATGAAATGAAATATAGCGCATTATTTAAAAATTTGACTAAATCTTACACTCATACCTTACATCTAATATAATAATTGTTGGCATAGGTATATAATGTACGTATTTCAGCAAACCCTTCCTTTTCTACAAAACACAATAAAAATCAAATCCGACACTTCAACCGTACATAGGCCTTACAGACAATTTATCAGGCCAAAGTAAACAGAATGATGTTCATTCGGCAACATCATGTGGGCATTAATCATTTTATGCAAAGTCGGCTAAGTGGTGCTGATTAATGGTCAAGCTTGGCCGGTGGATGCTGATAGTTTGGGCTTAGGGTATTACGCAAATGATCGGATGTGGAGTTATGTGTAGAATGTAGTGGCAGTCAGAACATATCGGTAGGTATACAGTATATAGACCTAGTAGAGTGTGTAGCGTTCTAAGACTCGGATAACGTGATCTGTATGGAGGGACTTCCATGTCTTTTTAATTTAACAAATAAAAAGTCTCTAAAACAAAATACAAAACATACAGCATCGATTGCATTAATAAGCAGTACTGCTATGACTAATAAGTCGAGGTGGCCTAACGGTTAAAGCTTCAGCATCTCAAGTATGTATGCGAATTCGATTTCAGGTCAGGCAAAAATCCGTGGCCCTGGCACACATGGACCTCTAGAAGGAACATAGTGGGTTTTTGGTCAGTAAGAGTATGACACTCCCTGCAGCTGCATTCTCAGCACGAGAGGCGATTTGATGACTTCCTATAAAAAAAGGCCAGACCAATGCAACTTTTCTGAATTATATGAACTTTCTAAGTCTATGTTGGACAACATCTCGAGAAAACATGAACTAAATGTTTTAGAGCTAAATTAATTGTTGCCAGAAACAAGATCTCGAGAAAACATGAACTAAATGTTTTAGAGCTAAATTAATTGTTGCCAGAAACAAGATCTCGAGAAAACATGAACTAAATGTTTTAGAGCTAAATTAATTGTTGCCAGAAACAAGATCTCGAGAAAACATGAACTAAATGTTTTAGAGCTAAATTAATTGTTGCCAGAAACAAGATCTCGAGAAAACATGAACTAAATGTTTTAGAGCTAAATTAATTGTTGCCAACTTTTGTAAAATATCTTTATCTTTAAGTGTGAAATCATCAACCAGCATTGATCAAGCTCTATCGCTCAATCCTTCTCCGTGTGAAAGGAGGCCTATGCTCAGCACTGCAATGTTCGCATCATAAAATATATACCTAGGTAAAAAAAATCCCAAGTCCCAAGTTATCCCAGTCTAACTTCAAGCAAGCAATGTCCACTTGATTTCATTTTTCATTGCTTAACCCGTTTTGTTCAGCCGACAAGGGTCGCTAGTGTATTGAAAATGGAGCCGTTTTTGTTGCTTCCGAGCTCAATCAGTTGAAAAGGGTTATGTTGACGCACATCATTAACAAGGATTAAAAGATTACATAAATGTAAAAGATGTTTTTAATCATGGATCCTTGTTTTTTTTTTGGAAATTGGCGTTAATAAAGACCATTTTATGGATTCCCTGTAATGTATGTATGGTTATATGTATATTATAATATATTGCATCTACATATAAAATAAAACAGGTAATGGATGGTTTGATCAAGTTTTCTATCAAAAATTGTAAACCGTTTTTGGGAGTGACAAACAGAAACTTACGAAAAAAACCGATTAGCAAAAAACAAAATAGAATCCGACTTCACAGAACACTAAAAGGGAAAAGATAAATTCACTTTTGTCATGGCTGTAGAAGTCGGTGTCGCTAGTTTGTTATTAAGGTAGAAGTCGGTGGCAGCAAAAGTCACACAGGACAGCTTTGGAAGTCGGTTGAAAAAAGACAGCTTTTTGTAATTTTCTGATGTGAAAAAGTTCTAATTTAAGTAGTTCACCTTCAATTAACAATTTTATCTTTGACTTCATCTTAGAGAAAGATAAAAGTTGTTTTAATTCCACTACTTGTAGTGAGAGTATCAACAGTAAGCAAGGGTAAATAATATCGTCAATTAATTCTTACCCAAACTTGGGCCGGCCAGGAGTCACGACTCATAACTCTATGAAACTGGGTGGTTTGTCAAACTGACCGACATAAATGTGATCGTTACTCGAAATGACTCAGATTTGTTACGGACTCCACTCAATCAAAGAGTGCACTTATATGTCCGGGCTGAGGGTTGCTCGTAAGAGCTACCGCGACCCTGGAACACAAAGATCTCCAGAAGGAACATAATGGGTTTTAGTAAGTAACAGTCTAACACTCCTTCCAGCTGCACCCACAGCGGGAGGGGTCATTTCATGATTTTCTACAAAATAATTGAGTTCTTTAATTATATGCACTGATACCAGCACATCAGCCTACCTTAATCAGTCAAATTACTTATAATTACATCAGCTACCTGCCAATAAAAGTCGTGTCAAAATCTTTCAAGCCATTTCAGAGATTAGCTGGAACAAACAGACAGACAAAAATTGAATGTTATTATAATTTACAAATGAGAAACGAGAGCAAAAACACTAGTTTTGCTTACGTTAAACTCATATGTGTCCTGGAAATGGGCTACTTGAATATGTTATAATAATTTTACCTATGTATGTATTGAAACTACATTTATACAATCTCTGAGATCTAATCACAAATTATTCCTAGAAAGTCCAAACACCAAACCCATTCTTAGTTTAATTTACACCATGTTAAGCTGTAACTTAAATGCAGACAGTATTTTGCTATAATATATTTCGCTAGTAAAATCATCCTCACTCCTTTAATACTTTCAAAAATAAACTTTATCGTTGTACAAATAAGGGTAATTTTCATCTAAAAGGCAAATATCCGATGACGCGTCTCAATCATAAGCGCTATTACTCATGTCTATTTGTTGGCAAGACTACAACTTACTATTTACTATCGTAGCAAACTTGCAGCGCTTAAACATAAGGTTGATAATTGTATGGCAAGTTAAAGTTATTGTGGTTTTAATTTGAAAGGGGTTAGTGAAGGTATGAATGACCAGAAGTTATATTGAAGGGTTAGATAGAGCCCCGTTTTGGAAGTAGCATAACGAATTAGGATTATATTCGCTCTTTGCAAATTAAAGCAGTCCCTTTAATTACTCTTACGGTTGGTATGGTGTACAATGACGTCACGATTTTTCAGTGTTATCTACGATGGATGTCTAAGAATTTGATGGAAGTCATTTACTGAATACGATGATGGAACACCAGTACCGCCTTAATAGTGGAGGGTGCGTGGTAAAATGAGGAACTATAGGCACTAGTTCTAAATTGGGACTCTGCGGTCTTTCGGAGTAACTATTAATATAAATATGATTGCCTGCCGTCCTGTATGGTCAGGCCTGCCGTCCTGTATGGTTCAGAGTGCTGGCCCACAAAAGAGATGAATGAAAGACAACTGCATGCAGCAGAGATGAAAATGTTAAGAGGAATGTGTGGTGTTACGCGAATGGATAGAGTAAGAAATGAGTATATAAGAAGAAGTTTAAAAGTGGCACCAGTAACCGAAAAACTATGGGACCGGGAACCGGCTAGCTTGGTATGGGCATGTAATGCGGAGGAATGAGGATCATGTTGTGAGAAAGGTCTTGAACATGAATGTGGATGGATATAGAGGAAGGGGACGACCAAAGAAACGATGGATGGATTGCGTGAAAGTTGATATGGCTAGAAAGAATATAACTTGTGAGATGACTGCAGATAGAAGACCGTGGAAGACAAAAACATGCTGCGCCGACCCCAAATAAAACTTGGGATAAGGGCAGGATGATTAATATAAATATGATTCGTTCGATCTTTCGTAACAGAGATTGTGATCTTCATATTTTTAACTTCATCAGTGTAATTTTCTGCTTTATTTTCCCTACAAACATTTTATAACTAACAATAAGGTGTGAATATAGCTTGTAGGGTGTATTGTTGGTTGTAGGGAAGTCGTGCTGGCCTAGCGGTTAAAGAGCCAACATCTCAAGTGTGAGGGCGTGGGTTCGATTCCAGGTCGGGCAAGTACCAATGCAACTTTTCTAAGTTTGTATGTACTTTCTAAGTATATGTTGGTCACTAATGACTGTGTTTCGGATGGCACATTAAACTGTAGGTCCCGGCTGTCATAGAACATCCTTGGCAGTCGTTACGGGTAGTCAGAAGCCAGTAAGTCTGACGCCAGTCTAAGCAAGGGGTATTGGGTTGCCCAGGTAACTGGGTTGAGGAGGTCAGATAGGCAGTCGCTACTTGTAAAACACTAGTACTCAGCTGAATCGACCCCAACATAGTTGGCTAAAAGTCTCAGGAGATGATGATGGCTTGTAGGGTGTGTACGAACTCCTTAGAGATTAAAAAAACATAATTAAAATTTTAATAAAAGGTAAATAAAAGGTAAAAAGGTAAATTCTTTAGCACCTATTCATAAAAATAAATTACCTAATCCCAAATAATCTGGAGCTCTTATAAGTTATATTTATAATTCCCATTTTCACTGAAGCCACCCCTAATATTATGACACATTTTAATTACAGTGAGCTGCCGCCATTTTGATTTTAAACACTAATCCGCTTATGAAATATTGTGGTGATGGTAAGGTTAAATTATGTGGTAGTGATGGAAAAATGTGGTATTATTATCGATAAAGATTGGACCTATTTGTCGAATAATAGAAAAAATATTATAGAACGATTTGAATGTGTTTAATAATCGAACATAAGTGATCACCTCAATGGTTTAATTTTAATGAGAAAATAGTACATTTTCTGAAGAACCCGAGCTAGTAGAAATCTGTTCACTATTTGAATGTGAAGAAAAAGTGGCTGAAAGGTGTGTTGAATATTAAAACACAAAGTAAAACATTCATCTAGAAAACTAATTATTTCATGATCTTTTGTGAATTGATCGTAATTACTTCAGTACAATCGGTACGTTAGTTTTAAAGCTGACATTTTAATCAAGGAAAATTTTACACGATATGGATGCTATAACATCGATATCGATAAACTCAAGAACAACACTACAGTTTGACAATAATAACATCAATTAACACGAGCTAATCCCAACGCGACAGGTTTCTTATTAGCAACATTTGTCAGCGAGGTTACATCAGCGGATCATAAAGTTTGGGGTGACACTGAGGTTCTTAATGAAAAAGGTACTTACGGAAAGCCCTCATTGTTTCGTAGAAGCAATAATACGTTTCTATTTAACGGATTTATAATATGGTTATGTAAGACCAGATTGGTTTATGTGCATCCACGAATACGATCCTAAAATAAGTGTTTCTTCTGACAATCTAAAGATAAAGTAAAAAAAAATATTATATTGTGTGGTATATCTTGGACACTAGGACTGATTAGAGGTGAAGGAAAACATAATTATCGATTGCTCGACCTGGACTATAAAGTCTGAAATCACCAACCCGCATTGAGCAAGCGAGGTGATTAACGCTCAATCTTTCTCCGTGTTAGAAGAGGCCTGTGCCTAGTACTGGGACAATAAATTGGCTGATGATAATGATGGGTTTTTATGTAACAGGTAACAAACGAACTGACAGGTCGCTTGATGGAAAATGATTATCGCCGCCCATCAGCTCTCGCTGAAACTCAGCACTAGGACTTTCTCTCGTATGAGGTCGCAGCATCCTATTGAGCGAGGGCTGTATTACGTGGTTGTGTAAAAATGATGTTTGATGGATGTTTGATTTGAAAATTTGAAGAAGGTTGCTTTCTTTCATTTTTATCTATATACAACGATAGGACGAAGAATACATTTACTTATCAAGATACCCAGGATGTATTAATTCCATTGTTTCCTTGATATGCCTTTATGTCCAAATTCAAATTATGCCTTACCATCAAAACATTCATATCTTCAACCATCAAATTACAAGCAATATCAACATTAACTTTAATGGCGGGTCAAAATTCAATGGCGCCAAAAACCAGAAACGTCACCCTTAGGACTTGTTTGCATAAAGAGCATCACGCATAAAATCTTACGACACATTCCAACAAAATTACATCTGCAGTCCATAAACTGCGAGGCAGGCAAAAATCAACCTTGTGTCATCAACGTAAGAGTTATAAGTCCAGGGTTTGGTTGTAGCCATAAGTTTGCAGGGGCTAGTAAAATCATTACCACGCCGCTTGGAGCTGTTCGCCGTTTAAATTAAATGCAGGACAATGGTCAGCGGGAACTGAATGGCATATAACTGGCATGATCCTAAGTTATGTGAGGATTAGCCCTATCTTAATATCTCGGGGTATTAACATTGTAGGATTGGCTGCCGTATGCTGTAGTGTGATTTGGGCGGGCGGTTTCTAAATTGACTGTGGATTTTGGACACCTTGGGAGATTCTAAAGGACACTGCTAGTTGGTTTGGGTTTTTGGAGGCTAGCAGCTTTTTGGTATATGATAGTCTCAAAAAAAGCTTCTAATAGTTGAATTGTTCTAAGCTTCTAAAATGATTATTATAGTGTATTTTATAAAGAAACTAAAAATACTTAACTATGCTCCATTTGGATTCAACGTTAACTAATAATGAAACAAATTGTCTCATGCGTCTTATTGAAGATCAACGCTTAATTTTTCAAGTACTAAAAGAATCTATATAAAAAACAACCATTATTTATGGAGACCATAAAAGATTATAGTTATCAAACAACTCTAATATTAGACTATTTACAAATTTCCCGATTTTCCATACAGTACAGCAGCTTTCGTATCTCGATAACGAGAGGCTAGGGCGCATCCAAGAAGGATTACGTTTGACTGTGCTATTGACTCCCCAGGGATACTCTACCGCAACTATTGACGTTTGATGTCGGATTGCATTAATATATGACTAGCATAGTTATACAGACTTTGGAGTAGGTATAGGTATTGTTTGAGACTTTGAGAGAAATGTATTTTTGGTAGTATGATAATAAGTAAAGATAAATTGATAATAGGCATGACGAATAGAAAATGAATAAATAACTTTTAGACGATATTTTTACTTACCTAAAAATGAGGTCATAAGCCCCCACTGGAACTTGAAGTAGGCTTTACATGTTAGTATTTTCGTTATGTTACGGTAAAACAAAAAATAAGGGTCCAATATGTTTTGCTAAAAGCTCCGAAGGCCGAACTATTTAAAATCCCGATTCTTCATTTTCGCAAATTAACTAATTTCACGATCATTGCCGTCACACATAATTGTTCAATTTAGTTTTAGCGCCTACAGCATAGTAGTAGGTAGAGTTTAGATAAATTGTATGCATTTTTTCGTCAGGCGCTACAATAATAATTATTATGAAAAACAATGGTATTGAATAAAATTATGTCATTGGGTTAATTCATTTTATAATCCGGTAAAGTAATTGATTTATCTATGACGTTTGACATCTCGATGAAACTTAACAAATTAAACAAAGCTAGCATTAGACAAAACCAGGACTTCATACATGATATTTCGTATTTAAAACTACCCTCGATATTCAACTAAAGAGAAAATACCGCGCAATGAAAGTCTAACAATGCAATACAAATGACTGCAATTTATAACAGCTTTGTTCACCAACTTATTGCGTTATAATATGATATAATGCAGTTCAAGATACCGTCCAGAAGTTAATTCACTTGGTAACTAGTTTGTTATGATAAATTAGAGCCACTTTTCACTCTTTTGTGAGAGTGTATTCCGAAGGGGTCGTGAAATAATGATACTTATGTTTTTTGATAGCTTCGATAGCTGGTGGAAAACCTGATGTTTAGGTATCCCCAGCATAATAAATATTGCAATAGACTGGCTGTTTCATGCAGTTTTTTATGTATTTTTTTTGCTCACTTTCATTTGAATACTTGAGGAATGCGATTTTGCAAAATCGCATTCAGGGCAAAATCAGATCATCATCATCTCCCGAGCCTTTTCCCAACTATGTTAGGGTCCAATCTATCCGGATGCAGCTGAGTACCAATGTTTTTCAAAATCAGGGCAAAATCAGATAAAAGATATAAAGTAATTAATTCAGAGTAAGCTGAAAATCAGCACTTTTTGAAGGTCAATTTTACAAAAGACAGCCCGAAAAACGCGCGCCGCGTGCGCGCTTCTTCCTATGCGTTATCGCTGGGAAGAAGAAATGGTGGAACCATGGAGAATAAATCGAACAAACTCTCCATCAACATTATGCTTATAATACACCAGAAACTTTATGATTGCGGTCGTCTTGGCAATATTTTACATGACATGTTTTTGGTGGGTAGGGTACTACATTGATGATTGTGTGTAAATTAAAAGCATTTTCTTTTATACACAAAGGTACCTAAAGCAAAACAATAATATTATGAACACAAAGACAAACTAACAAATTTTCATAAAAAGGGAAAACAAACCAAACATAATTATTTAGTTAGACTAAGCAATTACTCGGCCGAGTGAACGCGTTCGGCTCCCGATTGAAGTAAATTGGTAAGCAATTTCGGTGACACGTGTCACGACACAAAAACTTGGCTTGTGAATGGAGGAAAGAAAATAATTTCCCCCTTAGAATAATAGATTGTAATTGTATTTGAGTATTTAGGTAAAGAAAATGGATTAAAGGTTTTCTATTTTATGTAAATGATGAAAAAAAATGATTGTTGTCTTTATTTTTATTTGGAGTTACATGTTCCCATTTTGATCCCCGACAAATTGCAGCCGAGTAAACCAGTGTTTTAAATGAAGTAACTTCCAACCTCAAACTCAAATTCAAATTCGTTTATTTAAATTAGGCTGATAAATCAACACTTTTTTAACGTCAAAAATAAGAGACAACCCCACTTTACTCTCCTCTACCCAATTACCTGGGCAACCCAAATGGTAAGACTGGTTGTCAGACTTTCTGGCTACTGACTACGATTACAAAATAATGTAGAAATAACGGACAGGCCATATCTTTTAATGTGCCTTCCAAAACACGGAGGAACTCGCCATGACAGTTTGGTCACCAACGGGCCAACTAAGGCACTACCTCATGGACGATCGACTCTTACAGCTGTTGCTTATTCACGGCTTCTCTATAACTATGCCATCAAGATATCATAATACCCCTTAGGGGCAGGGTCTGCCTTGGTTGCGGATTGTTCGCAAGAGTTACCGTGGCCCTGGCGCATAGGGACCTCCAGAAGGAACATAGTGGGTTTTAGTCAGTAAGAGTCTGACACTCCCTTCCGCTTCCCTTCAGCTGCACTCTCAGCGGGAGGGGTCATTTTGATGATTTTCCACGAAAAAAAGGTTTCATAATTCAAGTTTTTGCAAAAAAATATATATTCAACTATCAGTCTTCTCAATACCTATATTAAGACTTCGATAAACTTCAAAACTACTATAATCAGTAGGTTTATCAACTGAATATTTTAATACTCTCTAGTTAACCCTATGCGTGCGGCCGAGGGTAAAATAGTACCCCATCAAGAATTATTTATACAAGCCCATTCATTAACAAAAAGCATTTGCATGTTATTCACGTCATTTTTATAGTCATTGGTAATTGGTCATTTTGATTGTCAGTTACTGATGTGGTGTTAAAAAATAATGAGAGACCGATCGACAAGTCGGCATACAATCTATTTAACAAATTATATTTTGTAATAAACTTCCAACGATGCATTCATCTAGCTTGTAGTTGCGTCTTACTTTTTTAACCAACTGCGTCAGAAAAAGGCTAAATAGCTGCCCGAATTATCACTGGAAGTATATTTAAATCTAAGTGTCAATTCGGACACATTATCCGAATCGGCAGCAAGTAAAAAAAAAGACCTCACAAGCGCGTTAAAATGTTGCTAATGTTTGTCCCTTGATTGCATACGATTGACATACTTAAATGTCTGATTGAAAATATTAAGCATATTATCAGTAAGTATCAATAAAGTCGCAAATACAAATGTGACGTCACCTCTTAGCAAACAAAACACACTAGCAGATAAACAACACAATGAAAATTGCACTCATCACTTCTCCATACCTGCACAGCGGGATATCTTACACAAGTCGGATAGCCAAAACGATGTACCAACTTCATTTTGCTGTTACTCTTCAACTTAAGAATCCTTCTTTCAACGACATAGAGTTCAAATTGGTGTTAATTTGAATTTATGGATGGTATATCTAAGTTGGTATTTATATAATGACAACAATATATAAGGTATTGTGTTTTGATGGCACATGTCGTTTCATAGTTTAAGATGTATGGGACCTGTATGGTAGAAGGAAATGGTTATGTTTAGCATCTAAGGCTTTGGCAAGTTTGAATGGGATATAGCTGGAAGTTATGGCCGGTTTAGTTTATCGATTTGGTATAATGTTACAGGGAATCTGAGCTGAAGTCAGTATCAAATTTCTGTGAAGACTTCCAAAATAAAAAGCTATTATTAAAAAAAATATACAGTTTTGTGTTTTAAGTTATGAAAAATATAAATTGAGTAAAAAAGACAAAAAGCTAACGTCACGCGGTATTCCCAGGCGGTCACCCATCCAAGTACTAACCGCGCCCGATGTTGCTTAACTTCGGTGACAGGACGAGAACTGGTGCTTTCAACATGGTATGGACGTTGGCGACAGAGTTGCTAAAATTACTCTTTTGAATCAGTTTGTCTTGGCAGTTTTTCAATCTCCCAAAAGTAGATTCTTCACGTCTGACGTTACTAACCTTACAGAAATGCAGTTATACAATGTTGACCGTAGCTCTAATAAGTTGACAAATGGATTCATAAAAACTAAAAAACCACTAGATACATGCCCGTTAAGAGGTTTTGAGGAAGAAAGGTTAATAAGCAACTATGTATTATTACTGCCAAAAGATGAGCTTTCACGAAAAAAGTGCAAGAAGGGGAATTCAATTTTTAATCTAAAGAAATGATATGGGTGACAAAAAGCTAACGTCACGCGGTATTCCCAGGCGGTCACCCATCCAAGTACTAACCGCGCCCGATGTTGCTTAACTTCGGTGATCGGACGAGAACCGGTGCTTTCAACATGGTATGGACGTTGGCGATAACTGTGCTAAAATTACTCTATTGAATCAGTTATCTTGGCAGCTTTTCAGTCTCCTATAAATAGATGCTCCTGCGACTGACGTTATCTTATTCTACTCACAGATGTCCAGCCATACAATGTTGCTTGTCGCTCTAATAAATTCACAAATGGCTTCATAAAATTAAAATGCCAATAGCTGTAACCCCGTTCAGATGTATTCAGGAAGAAAGGTAAATTGGATAGTAGTTTTTCTTGGCAAAAAATTAGACTTCATAAAAAAAATCTAAAAAATAGTGCAAGAGGGATTTAATTTTTAATTTCAAAAAATATTATTATGTTGACAAAAAGCTAACGTCACGCGGTATTCCCAGGCGGTCACCCATCCAAGTACTAACCGCGCCCGATGTTGCTTAACTTCGGTGATCGGACGAGAACCGGTGCTTTCAACATGGTATGGACGTTGGCGATAACTGTGCTAAAATTACTCATTACAATCTTCACTTTTGGAAGTGTGCCAACAATTTTTTCTTCAATGTAACTCACATAGGCTGTTCTCCGCGATATTCCGCGAGAGTTCGGGAAAGCCTTCTTCCCGTAGCCGGGTAAAAAGAACCCTATGTCCTTTTTCTGGCTCTATACTGTGTGAGCTTTCAAGTTCGCTAAAATCATTTAAGTAATACGTGATTTAAGCGACATACAGAGTTGCTTTGACATTTATAATATTATCAAGTACTAGCTTCCGCCAGCGGTTTCACCCGCGTGCCGTAGGAACAACTCCACGCACCTGGATAAAAAAGTAGCCTTAGCCTTTCTCGATATGATAGCATCCAGGTCGATTGTCGGCTACGGCGGCCGGCGGCCGTTCTCTTTTAAGGAGATCAGCCAGCTGCGCAGTACATATGTATACATCTCTCATAGTCCGATGGGACGGCAATCCGACGCAACCGGATAGAAATCAGGCGCAGGACCGACATTTACGTGCTCTCCGATGCACGGGTGAATCAATCACCAACTTCCAGACTTCAGGCTGCTTTATGAAAGTTTCTCAAAACCCACAAAGCGATTTCGGCCCGACCCGGAAATCGAATCTGAGACCCCGTGCACAGCAGTCGCACCTTGTGACTACTAGACCAACGAGGCAGTCGATAAACGGGCTATATAACACTGAAAGAATTTTTCAAATCGGACCAGTAGTTCTTGAGATTATCGCGTTCAACCAAACAAAAAACTCTTCTGCTTATAACATATTAGTATAGATTGATCTGTAATCATTATTCGCGGTGTAATGTAATAGATAACACGATTACGCGTTTATTAAGCCCAATCTGTTCAATTAACAGATAATTAGAGCAGATAATGAGAATGTGCAGACATTATCTGAATGGAGTATGTCTTAACGAGGCTATTATCTATAAAGATGAAGAAGCTAGCATGTAGCTACCATGAGTTATTAAATGATTAAAAACATCAGGTATATATTTTGTTTATTGAAGCCAAAAATAATAAATATTTCATAAAGTTAACATAACATATAGGGAACATAAAAAGCTAACGTCACGCGGTATTCCCAGGCGGTCACCCATCCAAGTACTAACCGCGCCCGATGTTGCTTAACTTCGGTGATCGGACGAGAACCGGTGCTTTCAACATGGTATGGACGTTGGCGATAGTAGCGCTAAAATTACTCTAGTGAATCAGTTTATCTTGGCAACTTGCCAGTTCATTCTAGCAATAGATACTCCTGACTCTCTTTCATCATCCTATTCCATAAAAACTTTTACAATACAGTAGCCTATAAGTTAGTTAATCACTGTTAAAATACAGAATTAGATGTCTAAACTTTAATTATATTGTATTAGTATGATTTGATGGTCCTTAGCTGATGAATGATCATAATCATCAACCCCTTTTATCGTCCCTCTGCAGGACATAGGCCTCTTCTAGAACAGAGAAGATATGAGCGTTAATCAGGATTGCTTAAAATATTTTTTCACCTTCACTCAGTCATCAGTGACCAAAATAAATTTAGGACGAACATATTTTAACTTAGAAAAGTTGCATTGGTACTATGTCTGAACTGAAATCAAAACTGCACAATGTACTTGGAAGGCTGGTGTTTTAACCACTAGGCCAAGACTAGTTTTCGATTCGGTTCTGATGAATATTATCATTCAGCCCTCAGTTCGGCAAAGTTAACTTTAGCCTTGGTCAGAAAATGGATGAAAAGATTTAAAGGCATATTTTTTAAGATTTTTAATAATAATTACTATTTCTTGTACCTATGCGTTTGCGTGTAACTTATCTAAACATTTTAATAGAAATATTCAAAGCGTCCAATTATTTTAATTGTCATGAAGATTGATGCGTTATTTTACACTAATTTGTGGACATTACCATGACATTTCCCAAGTAATGGATGGGACGTGTCTTTTAATTAATTAAAACTTCTTTTGTTGTTGCTCACATATTAAGTAGATCGGAAGTAAGATAATGAAGTAGCAGCAGATTCCATTATAAATGACTCACAATTGATTGGTACAGACGCCAGCACAATAAGCTAGCCGAAACTAACAAATTTCCCGACCAACATGGAACGATATGCGTCAGCGTTAAAGTTGAAATTTGACTGATTGTAGTAGTAGTAGCTTGATGCGCGGGCGTCTGTCCATCAAAAGGATTTTTTTAAATACATACTTACTTATTATGTTAATTTTTGGGTTTTAATTTATTTTGTGATCAAAAAAAAATCTTGGAAAGCATCAAAATATGAACGAAAAATATTAGTAGTCAATGAATATCTTTACTAGCCGAAATTCCTATAATTCATGAACTTCCAATTTCCTTATTTTGTTAAACAAATCACTGTAACATCTAATATTCTTAAAGAAGGGAACACCAGACTACGTGGGAAATTTGTCACTGCACATTTCCATCCCCGGTCGAAAATTAGATGGATGGATGTACATAGTAGTGAAGGACTAGAAAGAATGCCAGTTATCCGAGAGCGACGTCAACGATAGACCGAAGTGAAGAAGTAAAAAAAGGGAAAGCTGACCGATAGAATAGCTGGAAAGAGAGAGAGACACAACATTTGATAAGTACATATTGTCACAAACATAAACATTAGTCCCCTAAGTAATTGGCTCCCCAAATAAAATGCTAACAGAATTAAAGTGTTTATCATATAACTAATAGGAAATAATCACTGGCAACACTGAATTGACAAATTCTATTGTTGGAACGTCATTCGATATTGGGACTGACAATTTTGGAATAAGAATCTGTAATATATTCACCCCTGCGCAGGGTGGCGGGTTTTAGATTATAATTGTAGGTAGTAACAGGATTTTGGGGATAGTAGCTACACATATGCGTTTTTAAAGCCTAGATTTGATTGATTCTCAGAATATTTCTATGAAGACGACTTTGCTATAGGTAACATTGAAAGAAATACATCGATTATCGAGAATAACTACAACAAAAAAGTCTAAAAGAGCTTAAGAAAAATGTTTTCAAAAATTCGAAAAATGTTTAACTCTTTTAGACTTTTTTTGTTGTAGTTATTTACGAAAAAAGCTAACGTCACGCGGTATTCCCAGGCGGTCACCCATCCAAGTACTAACCGCGCCCGATGTTGCTTAACTTCGGTGATTGGACGAGAACCGGTGCTTTCAACATGGTATGGACGTTGGCGATAGAGATCCTGAAGTTTTTGTACGCTACCTGTCTATACTGGCAATTTGCCAATCCTTACTACTAATAAGTATTCATACATGAGAAAGTAACTCCGTCTGTAGCACTTTTTCTTTGCCAATAGTAATGGTAAAGAGATTCTGATATTCTGGAGCCTAGGATAGATAAAATGATCCTCTGCTTATTAGGTGTTGATTAGGGCTCAGGGCGCTTTCAAGTTGCTGGCGCGACAGCAACCCTACCGCCACGCTTCTTTGGTAATCTTTGGCTTCTTGTAATGTAACAATAATAGTCAACTATCGTCCAAATAACAGCAAATAAAAATAAGAAGTGGCGTCCTGATAAAAGTGTTATCATTATAATATGTTGACAAAAAGCTAACGTCACGCGGTATTCCCAGGCGGTCACCCATCCAAGTACTGACCGCGCCCGATGTTGCTTAACTTCGGTGATCGGACGAGAACCGGTGCTTTCAACATGGTATGGACGTTGGCGATACAGTTGCTGAAACGGTCGCATTGAATCAGTTTATCCTGGAAACTTGCCAATAGCTGTGTCGTCGACATTGACGCGCTTCGATGACGTCAAAGTTAATTAAAATAACGATATCTATGGGTGATGCGAGATTACACCAAAATTGTTCGCGTCCTTTTATTTGCGAACTAAAATCATGTATACGCCGATACGAGTCTATGCGGCTATTTAAGCAAATCTATACTTACTTAGCATTAAGAGAAAAGATTTAATTGTTTGTTTAAATTGATGAGGCTCCAAAACTCCTCGGCCGATTTGAAAAATATCTTTCTCGCTTTGGAAACTCCCCGCTGAAAAAAAGCTCTGTTTTATCCAGGTACGGGAACAAGTGCTCCGGGTACGCGGGAGGAACCGCGAGAAAGAAGTCTATTACTCCCAAGAGAAGAAGTGATCAACAAACACGGACTGTCCTTGCAGATGTCACCAACAGCAACTGCTAGACTGCATGAAGTTTTACTGCGATGCCAAGGGCCAGAAGGTCACGTCATTTACCTTTACTTCAACCTGTCCATGTTTTTCCGGCCTATATAATGAAACTAACTAGATATATTGTGTACTTATATATGTGAAAGCTTGTAATTAGCAAGTATCCTAATGTATTTTGTAATTAGTCTGTAAGGTTTCTTTAACCATTTGACCACCACAGTCACTTATAGATGACACGCCTAAAAGTGCTCAGCATTTCATGGTCACTACTATATGACAGACATTAAATGTTAAAAATTGATAGTCAGATTTAATCGATATAATTCCAAATTCACTTCTTCTATATTGTAAGTATTTATGGATTCTTAACTTTGGTGTTGAGGGCACGTCTTGCTTTTTGACGTAGCGGTCAAAAGGTTAAAACAAAATAATTCAAATACAAAAATGAAATCCCAAAAATAACGGCTCACAAATTCAATGTAACCAAAAACATTAATCGTCAGGGATTGCCCTTAGAATATTAATAAGTAGTCGCCTAACAGAAGAAAGGGGTGAATAATCGCAGTCGACAAATTGTCGCATCGAAACCAAGAACGCGTAAACGATATGGTAATTAATATCGGGTGGAAAAAGACCCTCAAAGACACCATAGACATATTCTCCCCATTCATCAGAAATATTTATTGCTTTTTCATGTAGGTAGGTACAGAAACAGAGCGTGAAAATTTAAACTGAAAATACATTTTTTTCATCGTGTCAACTCTAGAGTAACTGAATTACTTTAGAAAGAATAAACTTAATTAATTATTGAAAGATAAGCAAAAGAGGATAATGGATACACTAGGATTAATATCACTGATGATTAAATAAAACAAGATGCAAAGAATCTTGATTATTAAAATGTAACTGAAATGAGATTAAAAAATAACAACGATAAGTTTTTCCGAACAATTATAGCTTTTAAAAAGCTTTTATTAGCAGTGTATGCATGTTACGGTGGATTCTTTGAACTCAATTTTGAAGAAGATATCTTCAACCGATTGAGCTAAAATTTTGTTTGAAATAGTAGTTTAAAACAAAAAACATAAGACTAACGAGTAATTTCTTGTTCCAAGCGTCAGTCTTTTCCGAAGTAGCTCACTGCTATTATTGTATCCAACAACTCATTACCAAAATAGGGATGCGGACAACTAGTCAAATTCAATACTTTTATTGAGCTGTCAAAAACGGTTAGTCTCTATGCAATTTGTATGAAAAACCCACATATGACGTCACAGATTTTTCACATCAATCCTTATACTTATTTCGATTATATTATAAATAAAAAAATAATAACAGTTTTCGATTCAAAACGATAAATTAAACTGACATTATTTTAGGATGCTTGACAAAATGAATATGATAAAGTATTTTATTTATGATCTAGTCCGCATCCCTATTATTGATTCAAAATCCATCATAACGTTCCATAGTCAGATAGACCTGACTAACAAAAACCAGATATCGTCAACCCACAATAGCCATTACAGCATAATCAAATAAAAACACGTGACTATCAGACAGATCTTCAATATTCATGAAGACATAACCACAAGTTATTGTGCTGTACACTCCTGCCATATTTTTCTCAATCAACATTAGTGCCGTATCAGCGAGCGAACGGCCTATTGAACAACCGATACATATATAGATCTGCAGCCTGAAACCGGTAGTGAAGATCATCAAATTTTCCTTTAAAATAGTCTTTATGGTATTGGATTTAAGATTCATTTTTGTTAAATCGTGTAGTGTTATATACGTCATAATGGTGTGAGGTGCATTTTCGCAGTAGAATGCGGAGTATTTCTGCACTTCACTTTTATTGTATCAAATAATAGGGGCGCTCTTATAGCCATTATCACGTGTTTGATCTAAAATGATACTTGGTACGGAATTCACTGGGAGGGGTGTCTTTTTCTGTTTAGTTGTTACGTAAAGCACAGAAGATTATTTAAGGATTAAATCAGTAGTAGCCGCATAAATTGTACAATTGTTTCAGCGTCGTAACAGATTTTTTTATACATAAATCAGTAACGGGTCAACTTCCTCACAAAAAAAGAGATTCAAAATATTAGTAACTTTCCTGGATCAACTGTCTAGTCTTCACACAGGACTTTTGTAGAGAAAGAAAGCCATTATTTGTGCGCATAGTTTCGTTTTCTTTGGTTAGTACAGTTTTATTAATTTCATTGAAAGTGTGTGTTTCTGTCGATGTTGAAAGGAAAAATCTAAAATCTCATTGTCTTCTTCTTATTCCTGTTCCCAAGTTATTTGGAATCGGCACAATATGTCATACTAACCTCCGTCATACTAATATCCACTACTTTCTTACTCATGTCAGTTTTTAAGCAATCAATCCATCTCGTCTGCTGCTGGTCTACTTCTGCTTCTCCACCCACATCCATCCACATTCATACTTAACATACTAAACTTACTACATCAAAGCGATTTTTTTTTGTAATGAGAGAAACTAGCTACAATTGTGTACCAAATCAAGAAAAATCATCTATCCAAGCGCTTATATTCGTATAAGTTTAAAAATTCTAAAAGCCTTTCATATATATTTGACCGCATTAAAAATTCACACAAAAATTTAAGTGGACACCCAATACTCTTAAAGCAAATTCTGTAGCATGCGGGCACATTGTCCTTCTCGTATGACGCCTAATCGATCAACTTAACTCATCTGCATATTAATTCCAGCGCCCATATTAAGCACGGCCTATTAAATAACCATGCTGATTAATGTGGCACGGTTGTTAGTGTGTGTGCAATTTGGTTGAGCTAGTGAAAATGGAAGAAATTAATACACATACAGTAGTGTATTACCAAGTTTGATTACTATTGATATGTAACCAGCCTTATACGACATATTGAAAAAATATTGATTATGCTCTCCTTAGCACAAACTGTTAGTATTGATCCTGTTTAATTAACTGTCTGATATTCTTACAATATCTTCAGAAATATTTGATATTGCTGAATCTAAATAAGATCGTATCAACAACCTCATTAGCGAAAATACTATAAAAATAACAGTCACTTAGGTTTCAGTATGGTTTCAGTAGGTTATAAAAAAAGTTAAATGAGAATATAAAAAAAATCTATTAAAAAGTATCAATTAAAACCAATTTATTTATACCACAACGTGTTATACAAGCCCTGTTATATACACATAATAGGCGGAAGTACCTATAATTATTCACCTTCTTCCAAATAATGCTACGCATAAGCAAAACCTAGTGGCTTATTCATCAAACAAATTTAGCCATGCGGGTTGGATTATTGCGACCAATAAAGTAGGATGAGATCATTTATCGCTGCTATTTATTGTAAAACCCTAATTAGAGTGAAGAAAACGAAAACAGGAGTCTAAAAAAGAAACGAGAAATCTTAAATGGCTTTTATATTAACTGCAATGTCCCTCGGCGAAGCATTGTTGCTATAATAAAATATTCAGGCGCTACTCTCTTCTGTTAAAATATACCGAGTGTAATTTTAATAATTTTCAAAATTGTTTCAGTATTATTATATAGATTAAGTGAGTTTATAAATCCTATATCAACCAACTAACTTTTTTAAATAAAACCAAACAAATTCACAAATCCTTTTCAAATTAAAATCCTACGTAATCAATCTTAGATTTTGAAAAGAAAATCACTCCTATCAGTCATTAGAAGGCCCACAACACAATTCTAATTATGAATGCATTGAAAGGGTTAACGTTTGGTCACATTCGCCACGCTTTCGGTATTAATATCTTGATCCATCAGCCGGTGACGGGTTAAGATGAATCTGTGCGTTAGAAGGGACAACAGGGGTGACTGTGAAATATTTTTGATAATATCTATTGTTTAGTCTGGTGTGAAATTGTAGGGTTTAAACATTGCTCAACTGTAGAGAATGTGTTTATTACGTTTTGATTTTTCGAAAATCTATTAGGTAGGATTTTATTTTAAATGAAACACAATATTATCACTAACATATTGTATTGATATATTTTTGTGTTGCCTTACCTAATATAAATTTTGAATAGCTAAATGTAAATACTTAAATATAGAAGCTAACGCCAGAGATTTTAACATTTCAAAATAGCTATTCGCACTAAATTGGCTAATTAGCACTGTTTTCTGAGATTAGCGTTTTCAAGCAAGCAAGCGAACAAACAAACAAGTTTTCAGCTTTTTAATATCAAGTACAGATTAAAACGGATTTTTGTTAATACGTTCTTAAACCAAACCACTCTCAACACTCCGAATTACTCTTATAAATAAAATGACATTGATACCAACAAGATGGGACATTTTTATCCCACCAAAATAAAATGTAAAGCACGCTAAACCATGAAATTGTACCCACCCACATAGATTAATGATACCCAACAATGGCTTGAACCTTTGATTTGATCCCTTTTAGATTTAACAGCAATTAAAAAGTTCCACTGAGCATCCAAAGGGTTAACTTCATTTGCGTATAATTGGTACGATTCTAGTGGGAATGAATTTTATTTATATTTTTGCCACAGTGATGTCCTTTTTAAATTTTTATGAGAGTCGATATATTTTTTTTTATATGCACAAATACTTCTAGTATGCTACTACTCAATTCTGAACAATATCGTAATTATAATTTATCAGTTTTCTTCATACGTCTTAATTATTTATTTCAATGTAAGTAATTTAGTTAATTGGTCACAATTATTTATTTCAAGGGGATTTTTTGGTAATTTTTTGGTACTACATACCTACGTAAATATTGAAAAGAAAACTATAGATATGAAATTATACAACTATCACCAACCAAAACAAAAAATATTTCACACTATCGATAACAATTGGTACATCCCTACAAAATGACCAGTGGGAAAAAAACTTTTTTTAAATTAATTCAATTTTACAAGGAAGACATCTGAGTACAATGAGATCCAACCCTCTAATTGATTGAACACGGTTCTAAGAGTCGCGGTTAAGGTGATTCGAATTCTTTGTATCGTATCCAAATTCAATTTTGAATTTAATTCAATTCTGGATTGTTGGGAAAAACTTTCCTTTTGAGTCTGGGAGGTAATTATTTTTTGCGTTAAATTTATTTAATTGGGTTTAGAAACTGATTTTGCGGTTATTTCGAATCTGAAAGATATAATTAAAATTCAAAATACAGAATTCAAAAAATGTGTACTAAATGTATCTGTGCAGGATTGCAATATAGTACACAATATTGTACATAGAATTAGAATTTAACTAAATTAATATACAAAAAGTTTCCTTCGAGCCGGATTTGAACCAGCGACCTATGGATATCAATTATGTTACAGCTACAGTCCACCGCTCTACCAACTGAGCTATCGAAGGTATACGTTGTGCGGCGAAATTACGGTTTGTTATCGCCGCGTCGTATACTATGCATTTAGTGTTACGTCACACGGTACTTTTTGTGCAATCTCAAATAATTTTTAATTGGTTATTATTATTATAACCTCATTTAATTATAAAGAGATAATGGCCAAAAACATACTAATTATTGTAATAATTAGTCATTATTATCACTGTTAGCCTGTAGTAATATTTTTTGAAAAATTTCATACCTACCAATATTATAAGCAAGTTATATATTATCATACAAAGTCAACAAATAAAATAGATTTACTAATTCACCTGAAAACACAGCACAAACCAAAACATTTAGCCCCGAACTCAGTAACAAAATGTCTATCATCAACCTAACAGAATCACCGACAATCAGCAAAATACAACGAAACGCTAGAAATATTTCATCGCGAGCGAACCACTAAATTATCTAAATAGATATCACTCCCTAATCAGACAAGGTTCTGAGTTCTAACTCCAGATACAAGTGCTTAGGATAACTAGAAGTGGCCTGTAATATTTATATTTGCGTGAGCAAACATGTTTCTTATAGCGCCGTGCTAATTCAATTACTAAGGTCATAGATAGATAGAAAATACTCTTTATTATTTGTACACCAATTTAAATAACAAAGTAAAACTAAATATTAGAAGAAAAGGCAACAGTGGCACAATGAGCGGTCTTATCGCTCAAAGCGATCTGTTACAGACAACCTCATAATATTTTGCGTAGATATTACTCTTGCTATGAGTATTTTATAAGGCGCTTCAATTTAGCTCTTTTGTTTTAGTTTCTCGAGAGCTAAATTCTAGTATTTTTGATCGAGTGTTGAAATGCACAAGTAAAGATTATTAGACACTAAGCATGAAAAAGATAAAACAAAATTGTTTGCTAAAACATGTTGTCAAACGGCTGTAATTTCTCTGTCTTCTTCTAGCAGTAGGGCAAGGGATGACACATCCAGCAAAAATTTAATTCACAATCCTCCCACAGCCGGATGTGTTGCATTCAGCCAAAGATGGCGGCCGGAAATACGTCGCGCCTACTGTCATGGCCGCCGGAAGTTCTCTCGCCATTTGATAAATAGTTGTTCTTCAAGTTTTTCTGATGCAAATGAGGGGTCGCATGAGTGATGGCGTTTGTCACAATCTACCAGAATGGATTTAATTTAGAATTTCTTCGGGGATGTTAATCTGCAACCCCCGGTCGGGATTTTCTGATTGCGCGATCTGCTGAACTTTCGTTTTGTTTTTGTGAGCCGTTTCGTAATTTGCAGGAAATAAATAAAATTCTTTTGTTTACCTGAATAGGAAAATTTCTTCTTTCTGTGAACTTTATTACGGTTCATATTTGTTAAAAGGTGGATAGGTACTTCAAAATTGGAATTTTTATACATATTCTGCGTGCTGCGTTGGTATATTTTGAACCACTTGTTTACTTACATTTTGTACCTATGGCTCATAGTAGGAAGTTCTACAGAGTTTAATGATTTATCAAACTTGAAGGATTTTTTTAAGCCTTTTATTTCTTGAAACTTTAGTGCAGATCATTGATTTATATACAAAAACAACTATAGCTTCAACCGATTAATAAAAATTCCATGAAAGTTATTAATTTTCCTAAGTGATTGAAATAATTGAAATAGGTCATTGATCAGTGTCATTATGCACGATCAACAGCTCATGGTCATGGTGGTCATTAGCGGAGCACATCTGTTGTCGATTTGCGCGTTTCTTCTAAATAGAACACTTATAGTAAACGTTACAACTTTTGAATATTTTTAAAAGTAGAAAAAGACTTCTGTGAAGCTAGCAATAAAACATATAGTAAGTAAGCACTGACGCCAACACATCAAGCTACTACAATCTTTTTCCCAATCAACTTTGAACCATAAGCTTGAGCGATAACTTTTTATATAACTTGTGGATAACGTAGTGAGTTACCCACTGATATTAAATTATTACTTATGAAATTTATTTAGATAACTATGTAAAGTGCGTAATTGTTTGTTTTCCCTAATAAATAAAATAAAATAAAAATAACGTTGAAAATCTAATTAGGAAATTTGACAGATTGTAGTAGCTGGCGCATTGACAAATAAGTAACCGAAATCCAAACACTGTCTGCTTTTTTCATAGCTTAAACTACAAAACAACTACAACAACTGAAAACAATTAGCTTTCGCCAGCGGTTTCAGTCATCCCACATCTGTCATCCCACAGGAACTACTTCGTGCACCTGGATAATAAAATAATATCCCATAGCCTTTTTCGGTAAATGGGCTATCTAACTCTGAAAGAATTTATTAAACCCGACGAGTAGTATAATGTTTATACTGTGGCTGCGGCAACCGTTCTCTTTTAAAGAAGATCAGCCAGCTGCGCAGGACATATATTATTATAGTGCACAAGCATTTGCGCAGATACAGGTGCACTTTCTATTCCCTCACTCTCATAGTCCGATGGGAACGGCAATACGACCGGAGAGAGATCAGGCGCAGCACCGACATTTACGCACTCTCCGATGCAAGGGTGAATCAATCACCAACTTCCAGGCTCCGGGTTGCTCTATGAAAGTTTCTCAAAACCCAAAGAGCGATTTCGGTCTAACCCGGGTATCGTACCCGAGACCCCGTGAACAGCAGTTACGCCTTGCGACTACTAGACCAACGATGCAGTTAGATATTATTGGTACCACACGAATAAGACACACGCCAAATGAATTTTAATTTCAGAGTTTTTGCACCCGCATACTTGTTCTACTGTTTATAATTACTGTCCACCCCTAAAGGTGTTCTTCAAGTAAAGGTTAAGCAGATGTTAGGAGACCAGTAATGTCGGCACACCGTTATATGTACTAGGTCATGTATGAAACTTATGGGGTTTTTTGTCATGTTGGAAGTGAAGTGGAACAATTTATTGGAATGTTGTTTCACAGTTTGAATTATGAACTTGATAAGTGTGTAGTGTTGCCACGTGCTTTCTTAATGGAATCTTCCTACATTTTGTAATATTATTTGAAGTATTGGAGTTCTGAAGCTTGAATAATAGTAGGTTCTCACAATAAGTCTTATAGTAGTATAAAAAAACTGGCTACTTCCTTCCATTCAAATAGAATCTTTTATGTTAGAAATTTTGTCGTGGTGGCCCAGTGGCACCAGCCTTTCGAGTAAGAAGGTGCGGGTTCGAATCCAGGTCAGGCAAGTACCAATGTAACTTTTCAAAGTTATAATATGTACTTTCTAAGTTTATCTTGGACACCAATGACTGATTAAAAGTGAAGGAAAACATTTCGAGGAAACCTGGACTATAAAGTCTGAAATCACCAACTCGCATTGAGCAAGCGTGGTGATTAATGCTCAATCCTTCTCCGAGGGAGAGGAGGCCTGTGCCCAGCAGTGGGACGGTATAAAGGCTGTGATGTTGATGATATTAGAAATTTGAGGCAAACTTTTTTTAAGTTTTGATCGCATCTCATGGGAATCATATTAATAAGAATACAGGAAAACATGAATTATTAGTGCCTTATATGAATTATGAGCTATTGTTAAATTCTTATTAGCACGTGTGTGTAATTATTATGGCGATTTCTAATTTAAGTCGTGTGAAAACAGTCAAATAAAAAGCCAATTAAAATACTTAAGGTAAAAGATTATTATTTTTGTAATTTTCAGTTATTAACCTATAGATTAATAAAATTAACTCTCTCCACACATACCGGAAATTTCACCATTGCAAAAACAGTTTATTAATTTACGAAGCGTGCGCCAAGACACTTTTTTTTTGCAAAAAATGCATCTTTTCAACCGCAAAAGGTTAATGACTAAGTGACCACGTGTCATGAACTTTGAAGACTCTATGACTCACCTTCATGCGGTATGGTATCCCGACCGTGAACACACCTGGTCACCCTAGTATCGAATGTTGTTTTATTTTGAACTTTATTGTATAGACGTTAAGGTTGTCAATAGGGGTGGAAAATTTAGAAGTAGACAGATGTGAATTTTTATTGAAGAAAGAATATGAATGAACGTATTTTTTATCGTTTTTCTGTCGTTGTAGTACCTAGCGGTTAATAGTGGAAAATGATTTTTTTTTTAATTGTAAAATGGTGTGTTTTATGAATATGTATATTATAATTCATTTAAGTCATTATTTTTAAATAATTTAGAAGTTAATTTTTTCTACAAAATTTAAGTATTTGCAACCGATCTCTTGAGTAAAAAAAAAACTTCAATCAACATTTTCTCATACATTTTTATTACTGGTCACTGACAATCTGCCCTCATGCGTCCGGCCCATTAAAACTAATATGTGATCTAAATAACTATAAACAATAATCTTCTATCCCTTTTTAGCTAAACGGAAGCTGTTAATGCAATCCTTTAAAATTCTTCATCACTTCAAAATACACCTTATGCATCAACATTAAAATACAAATTAGTAAAGCAACGTATAACTAACGCAAAAAAATGATTTATGAGCAAACAAAATTACTTTTGCACTATTTTTGATTCTTATCTTCTAAGATATAGAGGCTGAAATCGTATGCCATTGTATAATAAATAAACTTGTAATAAAAAGTGAATGTCCAGAGAATTTTAAGGGCATAGCGAGATTAAAAACTATTGTTCGACGCAAAAGCAAGATAGCGTTCTACAAAAAGTAGTGGTTTCTCTTTCCCACATAGAACAGCAAGCTCTTTACGCTTTGTATTTAGGGTACAAGCAGAGTCAATACGTTAATTTGCATAATAAAAGGAATGTTTTAAATATGCAGGACCCTTTAAATTGTTGGATGGCGGCTATCAATTGCGAAAAAGGAAAAAATTGTCCACTCCATTGGACATGCGAAGAATATTTTAAAAGCATTGGAGTAGATATTTGTCACATAAATAAATGTATGTTCATCTGCCACAATAACCCTCAATGTTATAGTTTGAAGTAGGTAGGCACTCGTATGATAATTACCACTTATATTGGCGTCTAGATCGATTGCCGGCCACGGTGGGCGGCCCATTTACACAGGACACGACCGAAGAGAGATCAGGCGCAGGTCTGACATTAAAAGAAAAAAGTTATACCTATGTACTTTACATTGCGATGATATTGAAATTGCCTTCAGAAACGGCAAATACTTAGTAATAAAAATATGTATCGGAGAGCACGGCAGTGCCCCCGCCAAGTCGAACTTGTTTTGACTGGATTAATATTACTAAGAAGATTTTGCGTATAAGCCCTAAAGGTTTCGAAACTAAAAAACCGAATTGAAAAAAAAACACTTCTACGAAGATACACCCCTGGAGACAGGCTATTTTTTTATCCGGTTACGGAAATCGTTTTCTAGACAGACCCGATTCAAACAGCTCTTCTGTCATTCTGTCTTCTTTTTAATATTGTAAAAATGTCCCCAGTAATTCTAGAATTCTTTCAAATAATTTTACTACTTCACTTATACAGAGCAAGAAAAATTTTACCCCAATGCGACTCCACACCACTTTTCTTCAACAAAAAGGGTGAGAGGGTCCACTCTTTGTCCTCCTCAAATGACCTCCGCAATCATTCTCATTCACTGTCCGTTCCCATACCAAGATACGGGCACTCTGATTTGAATACACTCATATTAGATAATTAACTACAATATTTGACATTGTTTGTTGTATGTTGTATGGGGCTAATTTTAATCACACGAGCCTATTTTGTTTCTATCAATAGTTCGCGACCGTAGGTGTTCTATAATTAAATTCTGTGACGTATCAATGGGGTTTGATTATGGTTGAATGCGCAGTGGACATTGAAGGGATTCATGATTAATTAAAGTTGATTATCGGTTTGTGATACCAGGAGTCTATGAAATTAGAGATAGCGCTAGTTTATTTTGATAACAACACTCAGAAATTAACAAATCATTAATCCGACAAATTTTTAAACATGAATGGATGTTTGATACTCTTTTTTGAGATTTTAAGATTTTGATGAAACTTGGCAGTAATATAGCGTATACATCGGAATAATAATTATATAGGCTACTTTTTTTTCCGGGTGCGAGTAGTACCCTCAGGAAGCGGGTGAAACGCCGGCGAAAGCTAGTACATACATATTTGTATACTTAGAAAAACACTCTACAGTATTTTAACTTTGGAAAATAGTTTAGGTATACGGGTACTAAATGTTATGTGTGACAAACCCTCCCCCCAACTCTTATCAGGCTTCTTAATAGTAGTACTTCTTAGTAGTAGTAGATTTAAAAGAATGTTAATAAAATGCATTACATAGACTTTTTATCATCATCACATCAGCCTAATCGTCCCACTGATGGGCACAGGCCTGCTCTCACAATGACAAGGATTGAGCATCAATCACCACGCTTGTTCAATCTGGGTTGGTGATTTCAGATTTTACACTCCAGAGTTCCTCGACATGTTTTCTCCTTTAATCAGTTAAGCGTCCAAGATATAGTTAGGTACTTACTAAGAAAGGGCATAAAACTTAGAAAAGTTGCTTGACTTGGTATCTAACTCACACACTTATGCTTAAGAAACTGGTGCTTTAAGAAACTTTGGCCACCACGACATACAAACATATGCCACTTTATTTATTGTATTGTAAGTACATAACTCAAACAGACACGTAAATATCATCCCAATGAAATCATTAGTGCTTTTATGACCGACTACCTATCAGCCCCAACTAAATTTAATAGGCCATTACGACACACACATGTATATGCCGTTAATAAACCTAGGTACCCCCGGAACTGGTAGTAAAACCTTTTACGAGTGGTGCAGTACGAAGAATATTTCGGAAATCGTGACGTCATTATTGTGGATCACGTTTATTGGCTATCGGTTGGGCTATGCGACTTTTCTTTTGTTTTTGAAATTCATTTCTGCGTTCAAAATTAGAAAAAAATACAACGCGAAATTAAAAAAAAAGATTACTAATAAGGGCCAGTTACACACGTCACTTTTAAAAATGGAACACAATATGTATGAAATTATCTTCTGGATAAATTATCTGGAACTTAATCGTAGCTGGTGAAACAGGCCCTTAGTCTGGGTGTTCCTATGTATAAAAAAAAAAGTATGCAAGTACATCTGTTATCTAGTACCTATGGTACAAGCTCTGCTTAGAGTCCCGTCTAAGCAGAGCTTGTACGATGACGTTGTGTGAGATTGTGTGAAGAATATTACGAGTGTATTAAAACGGACTACGTATAAATTGACGTATATAGGTAGGTAGATAAACTGATACAGTTTATTTCCCAGTTTTCGTTTATCGATGATCGTTATTCACGCAACGTCGATCATAATGGGTGCACGTTATTGTTGAATTTTTATTGACTCAACACTGCCCGATAGGTGCAGTATAAAATATTATCTTTTTATTCTCTAACAGGGGTGGTAAACCGGATAAATTCTACCTATAGCTTATTTTTAATTCTATTTGTAAGTCTTAACTTGCATTATACGCATGTCTGTATGTTCTAGACATGTAACAAACTCATACTAAAAACGTATTTTCGTTTACGTATATTTCAAATAAATGTAGTGTCTTTGAACTTGCAAAAATATCTTACAAAAAAGTATCTAGGCCTATATTTTGACATGGCTGAAAGGGTATAACTACAGTTAGTGTTAAATTTCCATGACTTGATTTTCAACTTTATCGCTGAAGCATATGTTGTAAAGTTGATTGGGAAAATTTTACAGTTTCGGGTAGCTTGATGTGCTGTCGTCATAACGCGCCGTAGTAGGTACAGCTCTTTAAAATTGCACCGTTTCTTGAACGATGCTTAGGTTTCTTATGATTCCTGAATTTATAACGCACTATCATATATCGGACATTGTACAAAATTTTCAGAACAATATGCAACACATCATCGGAAAAAAAAAACAAAAAGTGCACAGCAATCGCAGATCAATTACAGCACCCTACGCTCCATGTTATAGCATCTCTTCAGTGGCAGTAACTGTCCAGCGATCGGTCCGGCAATGTATAGTAGACAAGTCAGTAAAACCAGTCATGATTAATTCGAGTATCGAATACTTGACCATAATATCAAAAATCAATTGTACTCTCTTTTAAAAGAGGTCGCTTGAGTACTTCAGTGTAGTAGTCGCATAGTGCGACTGCTGAGCCTTCATCGCAGGTTCGATTCCCAGTCAGGTCAAAATTGGTTTCTGGGTTTTAATAAACTTTTATAAAGCAGCCTCGAAGTTAGTGATTGATAAACCCTGAGAGCACGTAATATCGGTCCTGCGCCTGATCTCTCTCCGGTCGTGTCGAATCGCCGGCCCATCGGGCGAGGAGTGTAAAGTAATAGAAAGTGCACAGTGTCTGCGCAAAATGATTATGCACTATAACATCTCCTGCGCTGCCGACTGATTTCCTAAGAGAAAATAGCTGCCATGGCCGATAATCGGTCTGGTCTATAATTAACAATATAGGATAAAAAAAAATTCCCATGTAGCTCACCTTTATCAACAATTCACACTAATTAACAGATATGAATAATACTGATGTCTAGGATGATTTTGACACAAAAAGAAGAACAAAACAAAGTAGGCACTTTTATCACATATAAATACTATATAAGTTGAACTTCTGCATTTATCTTTACATCGTGGTTGTCCAGTCAAATATTTACGAGTGCGGCTGCTGACACTTTATGATTATGTTTCAATGCTGATTGAATGGTCGCCACCCTACCGTCGCAATTATTGTATCCCATTAGGTATAGTCCCGATCACGGCTTCGTGGATATATTTCTGCATTCCCTTGGGATAATATTTTGAAATGATCTTGTTTATTAGTAGATATCTCGGAGCTGTATTTGGAGGCTCATGCTGCCTTTAAGCATAGGCATATTAATGTCTGGTACTTATACCGTAATAAGTAAATTTTTGCTTACGCAAGGTAACTTTTTGAATTCGAAACGGGATAAGGATTGGCATTGGGAGATTTAAAAAGGACCGTTCAGTAATTTATTTTAATAAAGTAGAAGAATTATTCGCAAGTAAATTAATGGCAAGAGGTGCTAAGCGTAGATCCCTTTTCAAAAAGATGTTGGAGATTTCTTTCTTCCTGTGTTTAAAGATATTCAAATACAGCAACCATATTCTGGGTTTGGTTAGTTAGATCCTAATCATTATTAATTGGAGCTCGTATTTTCAGGCGGAGGTGTGTATAATGAGAGATTTTGGAAAAAAAATCATATCAAGCCAAATATATACGTGTCGCCATTCCCTTCAATAAGGAACCTGCAGTATGTTATTTTTATGCTGAGCATAATGCATGCGACGACGTTGAAATACAACTATTTTCAACAAATGTGCTAAAAAGACAAACGTTTTGTTTGGTACTAGCGCCGCGGGACATATGATAATAGCTTTGCTTTGAAATCCCTTACTAAGGGGTTAGGTATAAGTGGCTTTTATGTATTTTTTTCTTTGGAAAAAGGAAATATACTTTTACCTGAAATGGATTTTATAAAAAGAAAGAAAAAGTGTTTTATTATTGAAGATAAAAGAAAAACTACCATATAGGACATAACATTAAAGAAAATAAATTTAGATATTTTTTCTAAATAATTTGTCAATTGACAAAACATAGCGCACTGCGTAACTTTTAAGATCTTGTTTATATATCACCCAAGTTTACGAATAAATTATTCCTATGTTGATAATTTTTGGAGCAATATGAACGACTGATTGAGACGTACTCTTTTATACATGAAATAGCTATTAATAATAAATATTTTATTTACAACACTTAAAAGAACATGGCTTTAGCATTTGACTTAATGGCGTCGTCCCTAGTTTTACAAATGCTGATACAAAGCTCGCGAGACAACGATATTTGAGGACCTGAAACGTCACATTAGTGTCAGTACTTCAAACTAAGAGACATTGAAGACATATCATCGAATCAGCAAAATACCATTGAGCTAGCTGACTCAGAACTTTTCGCAATTTTACAAAAGCGTCTTTTCATTTCAAATGTGTAAATCTTCGTAAATTTTTGCTTAAACCCATTTTTACGATCATTATATTAGCTTATTACCTGCCGCAAGATAGTTCGAAGGAATTACCGGGCCCCTGGTATACGAGGGGTCCAGAAGGAACAAAATATGGATTTTAGTCAGTAAAAGCCTAAGACTCCCTACCACTGCCACAGCGGGATGAGTCATTTAATGAGTTCTCATCTAAAAAAAGGGCTATTAAATTAAGCGAATTATAAATCCATCTCGTTCATACAGTCGAACGTGATTCGCTTTTAATTCTAAAACCAATAGTAGGTTCCTACCACCTTCGTAGATAGGAAGACTCTGGAGTATATTTAGAGAATAAACTTTATGTATTCCTTGGCAGTTTATGTTACAAGGAACTCGTTTCAGTTTGAACAAGTTGCCGTATTTTGGAAACTCCGGCGAATATGCAGGAATATGACTCGGAATTATTTTAGGGAAATAAGAAGTGTCATTTGAGAAATTGTGTCTGCTTTTAGTAAATAGGGAGGATTTACTGAATCAAAATGAAAGGTAGGTATTTATTAAAGTGTAGAAAGAGGATGAATAATTTCTTTAGTACTTATAACAACATTTTGAGGTTACCTAATAAAATGTTGACAATGTCTGCTTTTCTCTTTGATGAACCAACATTATGACTGATTTGTACCGTTAGTTATTTACCTAAATATGTAAGTAAGGTATAAAATATGTACATCAAAAGAGGTGTAAAAATAGGAAATTCGAGAAAAAAATTGTGATTGGCTCCATACAAAATGTAGGCGGTAAGTTAAAATGTTCTATGAAAAATCCAACTTCATTTTCTGAATTTAGTTCTTTTTTATAAAATTTGTGTAGTTTTACGAGTATATTGAATTCCCTTCAGAAGTTTAACTTCTTATCGTTACCTACACCCTGTATAATCTATCTACCTTTTGACCAACCCAAAATATTACTTGATAAAGCCCGATTGAATCCATCAAGCTTTCTACCAAAATCTACAGAAAGTTTCAAACTTTTTGGATTTAACAAACTTGAGTGATCACAAAGACGTCTTAGATGAACAAGATATTAATTACTTTACATTGAACTGAAAGGATTTTACTTTGTTTCGGTTCATAATGATATTGACGGGTTAATAGAATTTTACGCTTGAATGCATAGTAGGAAATTCGTTTGTCTTCAAACGTAAGATTTGGAACAGAATCGGGATTTGAAAATGGAGCTCGAATATATTCGTAGGTATCTTCGTTCATGGCTGGAAATATTTTTAAGAAGCAATTTTAATTTAGAACACGGCACTTTTTTTTTAATAAAAAAAATATTGTTTTCAGCTCAAGAGGTTTATGAAGTAAAGTAACTAATTATCATCTTACTATATTATTAATAAAGAAAATGGCTTATGATTTAACAAATTTTCTTACCGTTCCTATCATTCAAAGAAGCGGTTTTCTTCTTGGTGAGTCAAATCAAATAAATTCAAACGGAGGCCCAATACTTCGCCACCCACATTGTAAGTAGCATCAGGAAAGTGTTAGGACACATCGGACTGCAAATTAGCACATCACCATAAAATATAATATATTATGATCAGTATAACCACATCTAGGTATCCCTGTCCGGTTAAGCAGTAAACAGCCTCCTAGGCTGAACTGCGAGTTGCCAGTATAAAAAAAAAACATCTAGGTATATATGTAAATTGCCACAAAGTAAGGTGTAATATCAGCGAACTTTTCAGTGACGATAATCTTTAGTACAATAATTTACATACTCCCAAAAACAATATCAAAACGTCAGCTAACTTTTCGAATCATTAATCAAGGCCCTGATAATCCGAATCTAATTAAAACACGCGTGCACACAGTCCCGTGGGTTACCAAAGTCCCTATCAAAATAATTACTAGTTCGTAAGGCGGGATTATCTTACCCCTTTGCCAGCCAATTAATTTTGCTTGGTTTAAGCTCTGTTCATTAGCAGCGTTGTGGATTGTTGTTAGAAGTTTTTGATTTTTGTGGTGCTGTGGAGTATTTTAGGAGCCGCTTAGGGCCGTGTTTTTCGATTTTTTCAGTCATCAAATAAAATGTTTTTATAATAACATCGGGACACCTTTTTCACAGAACGTCAGTTAGCTCCAAGGTAAGGTATTGATTAGCTTGTGTTATGGGTGCTAACACAACTGAAAACTATACATACTTTACACAGATAAATTTACTTAAAAACACACATTATAAACAAACAGACCATGACAGCCAACAAGCATGTTCATCACACTTACTTCGACCGTACCGGGAGTCGAACCTGGGACCCTCAGCTCGGCCGTTCGTTGTGGTTCCCATTGCGCCAACGCGGGGTCGTCATGGGTCATATTGCTTTTAATAAACGTCATTATCAGACAATCTAGCCAAGGTTCATTGATATAAATTCAAGGAACAAATTAAAATAACATTTTGTGCAAATAAGAGTACCTAGAGCTAACCTTTGACCAAACAACACAAAGTGTA